>CM062297.1:526253481-526745375 GCA_031216915.1 Pictodentalium vernedei | reverse complement strand
GGGAACTTCATTCTGCAGATGACAGTCTGCTTATGTCCAGGTTTGACTCGATTAGTACATACAGTGAAAACCTGTTAATTGAATACTCACTTTCCCAGTGAAAATTGTTCAATTACAGGAGTTTTAAATTGACAAGGAGTTGGTCACTTTCCTGTATTCTAGTATAGAACTGATCATTTATTTGATTAAATGCCTGTATTGGATGTGATCAGGCCAAATAGGTCTGGAAACAAGGGAAAATTCACTGATTATCAGGGTAATTTTTTAACATATTACAAGATTGTGTATTCAGTTATCAGAGTTTTCTCTTTACCCCCTTCCCCACTAATGAACCCTGCAGTTATCACAGCTTTGTCTATACCCCCCCCCCCCCCCCCCCCCCACACACACACACACACACACCCAGAAACCCTGTGAAGTGAAGCAGTCAAGCCTGGAAGTAAGCATTTGCAGAATGAGGTACTATCCAAAACAGTGAGCTAGAATCCCCCAGTTTATCCTCTGGGTACCTCTTTCTGTTTAGACCTCAGACCTTGATTCAAATTGAAGTTAATTAGGCTTTTCCCTCTGGAAAAGACTATTGTTTTTCTACGGATTATTATTATTATTTTTTTTAATATTTTTTATTTATTTATTTTTTTCCACACATTTTGTCCGCACGATTCCGCAGCCATTTTCGGACTGATTTTCACAAAATTTTGCACACGCATAGAGGGGCACAAAATCTAAAAATGTACCAAAGCAGAATTTTCGATTTAACCCTTATTTCTTCAGAATTGGCAACAAAATGCCAAAATTGTGGTTTATTGGCACTTTCTCGAAACACGTCTTGTAGATTTTTTTTATACATTCGTCATTGCTAGACCTCTCTGTGACACGCCCTTTGATACACACGACATATCAGGCGATGCATATGGTAACCCTCCACAGGCTGCCAAACATCAAAATTTTGATGAAATAGGCCGGTTTCAGGCCCCCACAGCACCCAAACGACACAGGAGAGATAAACATAACTTCCTTTATTGGAAGTAGAATTCACTGGAGCTCATTTTTGTAAGTAATAAGGGTGTTCAAAAAACCAAGCGTTAACCCGTTTTGGGCTGGTTAAACAGCAATACTCCCATAAAGCTAAAAAAATTCATGTTTTCCGTGGATTTCTCTTAAACGAGCCTTGTCGATTTTCAAGAAAAAATTGTCACTCCCAGGCCTTGATGTGGCAATAGAAGTTGCATGGACAAAATACTGCGGTGAGCATTTGTTAACCCTCCAAGGGCTGCTACAACTCAAAATTGTGATAAAATGGGCTGTTTTTGGATGCCAACAGCACCCAACGGGTACGCCACAAAGAAAAGTGCCTTTATTTATCGAGCGCACAATCTATACGGAAGCATTTTTGTTAGTAGTAAGGGTATTCAGTAGTCGAAGTCTTAACCCATTTTGGGCAGGCTAAAGAGAGAGACCCCTTAAATTCTTAAAATTCCCATTTTCTGGGGATTTCTCTAAAAACATCCTGTAGGTTTTCAAGAAATATTGACTACTCGCAGGTCTTAGTGTAACATTACAAGTTGCATGGACAAAATATTCCGGTGAGCGTTTATTAACCCTTTGCAGGCTGTCAAGCATCGTAATTTTATTGAAATGGGCTGTTTTCGGACACACACAGCACCCGACTTGTACTTGAGAAATAAACATAATCTCCTTTGTTGGAAGTGGAATTCACCGAGGACCATTTTTGTAAGTAATAAGGTATTAATAAAACCAAGCGTTAACCCCTTTTGTTGTTGTTAATAGTGATACCCATCAAAAGCTTAAAAATTTATGTTTTCCCTGGATTTCTTTACAAACATCTGGTAGAGTTTTCAAGAAAAAATGGCCATTAATAGGTCTTGGTGTCACATTACAAGTTGATTAGATAAATTATTCTGGTAAGTATTTAACCCCCCATGGGCTGCTAAATGTCAAAATTTTGAAAAAAATTGTCTGTTTTTGGACACCCACAACATCAAATGGAAATGCAACAGAGAAACATAACTTCTTTTACCGGACGCAAAACTGACAGGGAAACATTTTTGTAAGTAGTAAGTGTATTCAAAAATTGAGGTCTTAACCCATTTTTGACTAGTTAAGGAGATATACCCCTTAAAAGCTTAAAATTCCAGTTTTCTGTTGATTTCTCCCAAAAAAATTTTCAAGCAAAATTGACCATTCGCAGGTCTTGGAGTGACATTACAAGTTGCATGGACAAAATAATTCGGTAAGCATTTGTTAACCCTCCAGAGGCTGCCAAGCGTAGACTTTTGGAGAAAATGGGCTGTCCTTGGGCAACCATAACACCAAATGTGTACCTGCGAGATAAACATAACCTCCTTCATCGAAGTGGAATTCACCGACGATCATTTTTGTAAGTAATGAAGGTATTCACAAAACCAAGCATTAACCTTATGGTGGATTTATTAGTTTTATCATTACGCCAACGGTTGTCGTGGTCTTCTAAGCTGCCAATGGAATTGCTCAAAACGTTTGCACATCAACATATGCAGGTACATGTTATACATTCAGTGATAAGTTCCTAATTCTAATCCAGGGGCGTAGTAAGCTAATTTTATTTGGGGGTAGGGGGGGGGGGGGTAGGACCTATATTCCCATGATGCAACGCGTCATCCGAGCGGGGGTGTACACGAGAGGGGGTATCCTGCATCTCGTTGGTGGGGGGGTCCGGGGGCCTCCCCCGGGAAAAGTTTCGAATTTAAGATGTAAAAACATGCATTCTGGTTGATTCTGGGCAAATAAATCGGATATTCCGATGACGCGAAGCGTCATCCGAACCGCGAAAAGGCGAGTGTGGGTGAGTACGAGATGGGGTAACCCCCCCCCCCCCCCCTTGAGGGTCCCCCCCCCCCCCCCCCTTGAGGGGTCCCCCCCCCCCCCCCCCCCCCCCCCTGTCTCGTTGGTGGGGGTCCGAAATTTTTTTAATTTAAGATGTACAAATATGCATTCTGAGTGACTCTGAGCAAATACATCGTCAATAATGAAATACGTCTGCTCTCTGATCATTTCAGCGTGATTTCCGAGCAGAATGACAGGAATAGTGAACATGCAATGAATTACCCTGTGGTTGGTTGGGGTTTAACATCGCTTTCCACAATTAGGCAAAACACGACTTTCAGTTTTATTGGTGGAAGAAAGCCCACATGGAACCCACTCAATCCAGTAATCATTAATAGCAATGTCGGAATATGGTAACCAGTGGGCATCCCGTGTGGAGAAACCACAAACCCAGCCCAGTAAAGCCTACTTTTGACAAATTTGTGAAGGGGGGGGATATCTCCCTCCTCCCCCCTCCCCCCGGTTCCTACGCCACTGCCACTGTTCTAATCTGAGTTAAATAATGTAATGTCCAGTTTTATTCAATGTCGGAATATGGTAACCAGTGGGCATCCCGTGTGGAGAAACCACAAACCCAGCCCAGTAAAGCCTACTTTTGACAAATTTGTAGGGGGGGGGGGATATCTCCACCCCCCCCCCCCCCTCCCCTCCCCCCATTTCCGACGCGCCTGCTAGGTTGTGAACAACAGTATTGGGCAAAATTTTATTTCCCTCGATTAACCAAGATGACTTGTCAAAGTGAGACAGTTACAGATGGTAAGGCAGTCCTATGTATATAGCCTCAGTCTTGTCTAGTCTATGGAGAAGAGTGCTGTGATCAATAGTGTTGAAAGCAGCAGTCAGTTCATTGAGGGTAAACTTGTTTGTAAATTTGGTAGCATCACCAAATTCACCCTCTGGGGTCCCTTTCTGCAGATCTTAGTATACTTTTTCCAGGCTTGGAAGCAGTGCTTATTTACTGTGGTAAACAAACTTTGTTTTACTGGTAAAATAGGATCCAGCCACCAATGCTTGGGGTGGAAGTCCTTTAAAATGGACAATATAGGTATAAACGATTGACTAAATTTGACTTTATCGCCACGTTGCAGCCATGATTACCCATTGAGCAGAGATATGTGACCTTAAACACCAATAAATTAATAAATTTCTCTATGACATATATATTATGCAATAAACAGGTCAGAATTGCAGTGAAAGTATGGCAAATGGTTTTGTGTTTGGAAGTTATATTCAGTTAACAGGGTTATTCAATTAAGTGATATCCAACAAAGTCGATACCATTGTGTCTCATTGAGATCTGGTGACCTCAGATGTCTGTAAATGGTGAATTTGGTCCTAGCTGTTTCATACTCATCTGAAGTGATTTTCGTTCCTACACCAAGGGAATTTTATCACCCCTTGATGTTATTTAAGGCATGGTTTGATCCAATTAGATTGGGAAGGAGGCGTTATTCGTTGTCTTTGGAAAATTATTCAATTCGTCATCTGAACATAAATCCACCTGGAAGCTTTTTTCCTGAGAATACAGGTTAAATGGATTTATTTTTATTCACTTTATTACAATTAACTATCCGAGGAACACAATGGCTATGTAACCTTTTTATACTCTGTATGTTTGGGGATAATAGTGTTTTGTGCCAGAAAATTAAAAAAAATTATGGCATGTACCCCACTGAGAATAGGGCCTTATTAACACTCCCCTCTCAACAATCCCCCCCCCCCCAAAAAAAAAAATAAACGCCCCAAAAACTTGTATAAGGACTTTCAGTGTCCTGAAAATTTGCTGAATTAGGAAACACTGGATGAGACAGGGTGATCATTTTCAGTTCATGAACCATCTGGTGCAACCCAGTAATCCATGAGGTGAGAGATTACTGGCGCTTCTTGTGGTTGTTCTCAAAAATTGAAACTATTTGTCGGGTGGAAAAACTTAAACACCATGATAATAATAATATATATTTTAGAGCTGCAATATCCACAGATATTGTGCTTGCAGGCTTTGCATGAAAAACAAAAATGCAAGCTACACCAACAACATCAATTTGGTGACAGCCTGAATCCGTGTATACATGTTTGTACATGTAAGTGAGAGATCAACAATTAACATTGCAGACATTTTGAGTGCAAATATATGGCCCATAAATTTAATAGTAATTCACTCTCCTCATGTTGAATGTCTCTTTAATTAACCCTCTGCACACTGATGTCAAAATATCAAAATTTCACTTAATGCAACTTGGAATTTAACCAGTTTAGTTTAGTTTGACACAGCTTATTGAATTCTGTCAAACAAGATTGAATTGGTTATATTCTTAGTTGAATATGGGGAAATTTTGCTGCTTGAAATTTTGGTATTTTGACATGTGTACTAGGGGTTAATAAGTATTATTCCCTGCCAAAATGAAGTTTGCGGGGGATCTTGTAATAACAACTTTAAACCTCTGTATCTTGATCAGTGCATGTCAGATTTGAATGATCTTTGGTATACTGATGGACCATTAACCCTTTATCTAACAAATTGCCCGCATCCACCCACGTAATATGCAAATTGAGCAGTTGAAAAAATTAAATTTTTCAAAATATTTCAACAAAACCATATCATGTGACCCCCTCATTGGAACAAGCTCATTCCAATGAGGGGACACATGATATGGTTTTATTGAAACTTTTTGAAAAATTAAAAAAAATGATATTTAAAATAATAAATTTTGATATTGTCTGCATTGGGTAAAGGGTTAAGGGGGAAGGGTTTTCACAAGTAACAGGTTATGTCCAATCATTTTTATCTCATCTTGACAAAGTCAAGCTGAGCTAATCTCATCGCTTCCCGTCCGTCGTCCGTCGTCCGTCAACACCATGTTTTGGTCTTCTCCTCCAAAGCCACTGGGCCAATTCAAGTGAAAGTTTGTGTGAGTGATGGTCCCAAAGGGGCATTTCATTTTTGTTCAACTCAGCATGCCCAGCCCCATAGGGAGGGAGTGGGGGAAAATGCTCCAAAATATTTTAAAAATCTTCTTCTCAAGAATCAGTGTGTACAATGACTTGATATTTGCTATGGAGCTTCCATATGAGGTGTAGAATCAAGTTTGTTCAAACGAAGTTCGTGAAGTAATATTTGGCTTTGTAATAGGAGGGGTAAGATTTTTGGCCCCGCCCAAAATTTCTATTTTCTGAACCGATGGTCCGGTATGAACCAAATTTGGTTTGTGGTAGTATTGGGTCATAAGTACTTGACCCATGCAAAAAAAATAATTCCCGCATCCCCATGGGAACCCTGGGAGCTAAAAATAGAAATATTTTCAAACGCCCATATTTCCCAAAGCCCACGGAACAGAGAGCTTTTATTTGATATGAAGTATCCTTATGACCAGTAGAATTGAATGGTAAAAAAAAATTGCCATCGGTTATGTTAGGGTGTTCTGTAATGGGCATCGAAAAAATGCTGAGTCAGCATATTTGCAAAAATTTAAAAAAATCTTTTCTCTAGAACCAATCATCAGAATCTTTTGATATTTGGTATACAGCATTCATAGTCGGGGTCGGATAAAAGTTTGTTGAAATAAAGCTCTTTGGTTCATATTTGGGCTCTCTATAGGAGCCCGAAGTTTTAACATTGGGTAATATGGGGGATATTCTTTAAAAATCTTCTTCTTCAGAACCACCAGTCAGAATCTTTTAATATTTGGTATACATCATTGTTATGAGGGTCAGATTCTAGATTGTTCAAACCAAGTCCCTAGGGTAATATTTGGGCTTCCTATGGAAGCCCAAATTTTATCTTTGTTCAATATGGAGGGTAATTTAAAAAAATCTTCTTCTTCAGATCCATCAGTCAGAATGCTTTGATATTTGGTATGCAACATCTCTATGGGGGTCAGATTCAAGTTTGTTCAAATCAGATCTCTAGGTATATATTTGGGCTCACTATAGTAGCCCAAATTTTTACTCAGTGCAATATGAGGAAATTTCTTTAAAAATCTTCTTCTTCAGATCCACCAGTCTGAATGCTTTTATATTTGGTATACAGCATCTCTAGGGGGGGGGGGGGGGGGGGGGGTCAGATTCCAGGTTGTTCAATTCGAGTGCCTAGGTTAATATTTGGGCTCCATGTGGGAACATGAAATTTAACTTAGTACAATATGACGGAATTTCTTCAAAAATCTTCTTCTTCAGATTCACTTGTCAGAATGCTTTCACATTTGGTATACAACATCTCTAGGGGGGTCAGATTCAAGTTTGTTTAAATCGGATCCATAGGTCTATATTTGGGCTCGCTATGGTAGCCCAAATTTGAACTTAGTCCAATTCGAAGAAATTTCTTAACAATTTCTCTTCTTCAGATCCAACGGTCAGAATGCTTTCATATTCGGTACACAACATCTCTAGGGAAGTCAGATTTAACTGTGCTCAAATCAAGAGCCCGGGTTAATATTTGGGCTCTCTATGGGAGCCGGAATTGGCCATTTTGCTGAAGAATTAAAAAATTTGTATTCAGAACCCTTTAGAGGTACTAAGATTAATCCACATAGGTTGTATCAAGGGACTTCATAGGGGAGCTCTACATTTTACTTATGATCAACTGAAGAAAAGGCATGATGCCTAGATTATTTTTGTCACTCCTGAGGGACTCAAGGATTGACAGTGTAGCCTATGGAGATGGCTTGCTTAATGTAGACTCATTCTTGGACTCTGTTTAAATTGTGTTCTGTACAAGATGAGCGCTTCAGGCCCCGTGGGGCCTCTTGTTTCTGGAGTTATGGTCCTTTTTTGACTTAGAACATTTAAATTTTTATGGTTTCTGGTTAGTAAACCACTTTTCAGCATGGAATACCAGTGGCATTGCACCTTGTTGTCATTCCTTCAGTTTTTCTACTTCTTTTTATGCACAAAACAAAAGATGATTTTATTGATTTCTTACAGTGTGGAATTATACTTGGAACACTTGTCCTAATGTTTTCAACATGGCTGAACCTAGTTTCATGTGAACTTCTGATGAAAGCTGGGATTGCTACAAGAAGACGTTCCTATGAGTATTTAGGTAAGATCCTTTTTTTAAAACTTTTCAAAAGATTTCACAAAACCATATCATGTAATCCCATCATTGGAATGAGCTTGTTCCATTGAGGGGTCACATGATATGGTTTTGTTGAAATTTTTTTAAAAATAATTTTTTTTCTTTGCTGAATTTGCATATTGTGTTGGTGGATGCGGCCAGTTTGTTAGTTAAAGGGTTAAACCCAAATTGAAGAACTAAACTTGATCCCCTTAATGTGGGTTTATTGGCTACATTTTGGAAGAACAAAAACTGGGAATTAGTAGAAATGTTTTGGCAGCTTTGAGATTTGGATGATATGAATAGACAGAACTTGATGTGTGTTTGAATTGGCGGGTGTTCAAACACACATCACATTCTGTGTTTATTACACATGCCATGCATTAAAATTCAGTTAAACAAATTTTAATTCCGATGTTTAAACCCAAAGGTGAAGAATCCATTTGTTTTGCTTTAAGCTGTACCGATCAAATGGGTTGATTAAAAATCAAAACAACCTTTTGGGAACCAGTCTAAATTACATTCGTTTGGGCGTGTTTGTTGAAATTCGTATAGCTGTTTCTCTTCAACTGGTATTCATTCACACCTAACCATTTGGTGGCTATTACTGATAGTAAAAATAAAAGTACAAATTTGGGCAGATTTGCAAAACAGCTGGAAGAAACTTTTTTACAAGATATTCGAAGCATGTCAGGATGTAAGAAGATTTACTGAAATAAAGTTGACCAATTTAGATATATGGGGACCCACAGATGAGACGGCCACGGGACTGGGTGAATGTTGTGGTTGGAAATGATTTTTTTTTTTTTAATATTATCTCATTTTTGGTTAACTAACTTTTTTTGTGAACTGACTTTATTTTGCTTTGGATGTCTTCATTTTCAAATTACGCGACAGGCGATTGATAATCGTATAACAAAATTTGAAAATTTCTTGAAGCGTAACTAATGACTTGATGGGAAAGGAACTAGAATAAATGGTGCTGGGAAAAAGGTTTCTGGGAATGCAGAAACATTTATGTCATAGAGGCGATTCCGTTAAATAAAAAGGTTTAAAGTTTAATGGATGTGTAATAAAATGAATGATCAAATGATATTTGTGACAATAGTCTGTAAATGTTTGATTTTACCTAGCCTTTGGCAAAATAAAATGGAAAATTTGGGATGAGCTTCTAGGGCTTAAATTTTATGAGAGAATCAGAAGCAATTCTTCCAAATAACTCTTGCAAAGAAAACAATGGGAATCAACTTTGATTCTCGCGAAATGTTTGTTTGATTCTTGTCATAGATTGTGAGTGTCCTCAAGAGTTCTACTTATTTTTTACATTTCTTTTTTAAAGGGTGACATTCAACAGTGATGTTTAGAGGAAATTGAACAGAGAATTCTGAAATTTTCTGTCCACTTTTGTGATTGCAGTACAGTGAAACCCTGTTAACTGAATAGCCACTTTACCATTGGAAATTATTCAATTAACAGATTAACAGGAGTATTTAATTAACAGGGGATGTGTCACTTTCCTGTATTCTAGAGATAAACTTAGCATTTATTCTATTATATCTTGTTTGATTTAGTGCCTGTATTGTATGTTCTGAGGCCAAATAGGTCTATAAACAAAGTAAAACAAGGAAGAGTCAGGGTAATTTCTTGACAGGTTACAAGATTTTTTATTCAATTAACAGTAGTTTACTCTATAACCTATATTCAGTTAACAGGTCAAATTTGTACTGGACGAATGATAAATGGTTTTGTGTTGGAAAATTGTATTCAGTTAACAGGGATATACAGTTAAGAGATATCCAGTAAAGTGGGCTCCACTGTACTGTATATGAGTTGATCAGAGATTGAACTTAGGTCTATAAAAAAAATTTCTTGTTTCTCCGGCAATTTTTCCTCAATTTTATGATGAGAGAGGGAGACCTTTTTTTATTCACAAACAATTCTGAAAATAGTTGGAATTAGAAGATTTTTAGCTCAACTTTGGCAATGCCAAATTTGAGGTATTGTCATGGCCTGTCTTTTGTCTGTCCATCTGTCTGTCCGTCTGTCACGCCGTACACATGGCTCGGGCTAGAGGCCGTATTTATGAACCGATCTTTACGAAACTTCTTGGGTACCTTTGTTATCACCGTGAGACGAGAACGAGTGTTTTTGGGTCCGTGGAAAATTTAAGATGGCCGCTGGCAGCCATTTTGTACCAAAATTAGGCGCAATCAGATTTTTGCGCAAAATTTCCATATGAAAGCTCTGATATGAATAATTTTTTTGTATGAATGTTTAGTACCATGGGATACATCACATATAATGCAGGTTTTTTTCTCGTGCGTAAATTAGACAAATTAGATTAACTTTGATTTATTTAGTGTTACTTTCAACACTGTAACTACAAAAGCCAATACGGCTCGGGCTAGAAGCCGTATTTATGAACCGATCTTTATGAAACTTCTTGGGTACCTTTGTTATCACCTTGGGGCGAGAACGAGTGTTTTGGGGTCTGGTCTGAAATTCAAGATGGCTGCCAATACGGCTCGTACAAAATTAGGTGCAATCAGATTTTTGCGCAGAACTTCCATATGAAAGTGCTGATTTGAATAATTTTCTGTGTGAATGTTTAGTACCATGGGATACATCACATATAATACGGGTTTTTTCTTGTGCATAAATTATGCCAATTAGACTAACTTTGATCTATTTAATGTTAATTTCAGCACCGTAACTACAAAAGCCAATAGAAACCGTATTTATGAACCGATCTTTATGAAACTTCTTGGGTACCTTTGTTATCAACTTGGGACGAGAACAAGTGTTTTTGGGTGCAGTCCGAAATTCAAGATGGCGGCCTTTTTGTACCAAAATTAGTGCAATCAGTTTTTTGTACAGAACTTCTGTATGAAAGTTCTGATTTGAATAAATTTCTGTATGAATGTTTAGTAACATGGAATACATCACATATAATACAGGTTTTTTTCTCATGCAGAAATTATGCAAATTAGATGAACTTTGATTTATTCTGTGCTGCCTATACACAGTAAGTACACATGTCAATACGGCTCGGGCTAGAGTCTGTATTTATAAACTGATCTTCACGAAATTTCTTGGGTACCTTTGTTATCACCTTGGGATGAGAACGAGTGTTTCTGGGTGCGGTCCAAAATTCAAGATGGCTGCCAGTGGCCATTTTGTACCGAAATTAGGGCCAATCAATTTTTTGTACACAACTTATATACGGCTCAGGCTAGAGGCCGTATTTATGAATCGATCTTTATGAAACTTCTTGGGTACCTTTATTATCACCGTGGGACTAGAACGAGTGTTTTTGGGTGCGGTCCAAAATTCAAGATGGCCACCAGCAATCTTTTTGTACTAAAATTAGTACAATCAGTTTTTTGTACAGAACTTCTGTATGAAAGTTCTGATTTGAATAAATTTCTGTAGGAATGTTTAGTAACATGGAATACATCACATATAATACAGTTTTTTTTTCTCGTGCAGAAATTATGCAAATTAGATGAATTTTGTTTGTATTGACAGCAAGTGCACATGTCAATATGGCTTGGGCTAGAGTCTGTATTTATGAACTGATCTTCACGAAGCTTCTTGGGGTACCTTTGTTATCACCTTGTGACAGGAACGAGTGTTTTTGGGTGCCTTTGTTATCACTGTGCTATGAGAACAACTATTTTGGGGTTCAGTCAGACCCACTCTGGGACTCAAAAGATTTCTTTTCTAGTTTAGCATCTAACTGTCACCCCACTTTTACAATACTTTACCTATATATTTGTTACAGACTACGGTGAGCATTTATGTACAGACCGTTACAATACTTTATGTGTACCTTTGTTATCAGGTCATTACCCAGATGGTTGTCATTGCTGTGTCACATACTATACATGTACATGTCTTAAACAGGTTGAGCTGCAGTGTCATTGACACTTTCTTTATACTAATAACCAATGGCCCTGAGTAGCTGGTGCAAACTCGATATTATCAAGGGCCAAACACAAATTTTGAACCCTCCCAATCCCCCATATTTGCATACAATACCGAAAATGAAAAGTCCCATCTGGCCCTCTATACCGTTACCATCTGTGCATGCGAAGTAGTCAGGAAGAGAATGGAATTGGCACAAACATCATTCTTTGTTTGGCCCTTATGTCAGTAACAATGATCTGATATCTGTGCTTTAAAATCTCCTTTTTTGAGGATGCCACACACAAATCTATGCAAGAATTGGTGGATCCAAGGCTATAAATGGATGATGGAAGTGAACAACAGTGGTTTCAAATGTTCAGGGCTGTAACTTTATAATAATTATAAAAATTATTTCATGTTTCCAATTTTCGAGACATACGCCTGACGTCATCATTCTTGATAATGATTAATTAATCCACTATTTGTAAGTGTTCCTTCCCTATCCTTCCAGGAACCCCTCCTGTTAAACTTCTAAGCTATTTGGCTATTTTTTATTGAAATTTTTTATTAAATTTCTTTGGAGTTTAACGTGTATTACAGAATGTTTGTTCTGTTTATCCCTATGGTTACGTCCTCACTCTAGGGATGTTAGGTTGTTTTGGTCTTGCATCTTCTATCTGATGTATCGTTTTTTCTTTGTATGAAGATCTAGTTTTGCATCTGGTAGCATTTAAATTGGTTACTGACTTTGGGCCTTTTTGTGTGCCTGATGTCTTGTTTCCTGTTTTTTTCCTTTGACATTGTTTACATTGGCAATGTCCTCAAATATATGTAGTATTTTATATTATATTGCTGTAGAATTACTGTAGGCTACATTGATTATTTTCCGGTAGCTCATAAAATTTGGATTTTGTCCACACTTAGGCTCTATCGGATGCCCTTGGGCTCATAATGTTTCCTTTGGGAACTTAGGCATTTTCTCAAATTTTTTTTTTATAAATTTTTCGAATTTAAATTTGATTGCTATTATTCATGTATCTTCCTCGGAATTACAAGCTTGTTGCCTTGCCTGTCGTCGATGCACTCCTGCAGATTTTTGTCCTACTTGTGTACATTGGGATGACAGACGTTGGAAATGGGTGTCGCTGTACATCGTTGGCAGTGAGGTTCCTATGCCGGAGCTCTCACCGCAAAATAATTCAAGATATCTTTCTTCACAGAGAGGAAGACTTCTAAGCTATGTTATCTAGGCTAGGCTCTGATCACTGTCTTTTGGGAATAAAACCAATAAAGGTACAGTGCCTTTCGGTTTGTTTTCCTAGGTGTCATAGACTTGAGTCTTATTGTTTACACCATAGTAGCCTAGCTAGAATCATCAGCGATGTTTTTTCAGTAATTATGCAGTGACATAACTGAATTTATTATCTCTTGGGACTACTGTCTCTTTGGAAATTTAGGGCTGTTAAAGTAGCAGCTCTTCATTCCCTACCTTGCGCGATGATAGTTGTCAGTCTCTGTTCAGTGAGCCTTCAAGGTCACAACTCGTATCTCTGTCTTCATGGAGGTGAAGACTTATATGCTACGGCTAGCATTGTAAGTCTCCTTAGTGAGCTTCTAAGGCTGCAGTTATCAGCCTTTTTATTGTCTTCATGTATAGGAAGACCTTTAGCTGCTTCAGTTAGGCCGAGTTCATTGTCCTATCAAACATGATACCGTATGTTAGAGGAGGTTATTCTCTTCCTACCAGTATGGTTTGGTGTTAGTTATATGAGACAATAAGATCTATTGTTGCGCCATATTTACTTGTGTGATTATTGAGCGTTTCTTCAAACTCCTATACTTAACTCTTTTTCAGAAATATATTTCCTCATTTCAATCCGAAAGTAAGGAGTTCATCTAGATTTTTATGATCGGGTGCTGGAACATTGTTTTCGTCTCCCTTTTCATTTCTATCCAATCTATTACTGTGGATTATACTTCTACCCTAGAGACTGGATATTATGTCAATATGGTGCATTATTGTTTATCATGTCCCTCTCCGTCCGCCAATGTGTTAAGAGGCGATTACAGGGCAGGACATAGTTTTCTTCCTGTAAACCCCAAATGCATTCAAGTAAATGCATGACTTTCATGGCTCCTCGATTGGCAGCTGGGTCGTGTTCTAACGGCGACCTTATGGGCACGACCACTATTTAGTTGGTTTGTTTCCTGTGGTTGTTCGTTTATAAGTCATATACGAGCATATGATTCCTTTCATTTCCTGGTTACACTTGTATCACTCTGTCATACCATGAATACAGGCCGTATTCAGATGAGTACATGCAAGATTTCATCTTTCTCCGGACAGTCATTGGTTGTTACGGACCTAGGAAACAATGATTTATTTCGGGGACGGTCCATGACGAGTCTGTTTATTTTAGATCGTTCCATGTTCTATATCCAGGTTTCTACATGATACTGTACACATTCTCGAAAATTTGCACAGTTCATTTGGAGTTATATTATTGGAATTAATTGTACACCAGAACGGGGTCGCCTGTTGGTTGCCTTAGAAGCATGTTTGCTCTTCAGATACTTTCCATTGGACAAGTGTATGATTGTACCCGTTATATCACTGGTTTTCGACCTATCTATGTATTCCGACTCTGGTATACATTTGAAGTGTGCACTGTTAATTACCAGAATTGCCATGATAGCCTTAGCTTCTGAAGTGGAGTTAAGCACCAATAATTAATAACTGGGTGCCTGTTGGGCGAATATATATTGATTATTTGGTACTGCTTTTCACTGATTCCAGAGCGCTCCCTTCTTTGTTTTGAAGAATATTCCCTCAAAAAAAAGGGATGGGGGTGATTTTTATGCCTCCCGACTTAAGTCGGGTGGCATATAGTGATTGAAGTGTGCGTGTGTCTGTCCGTGTGTGTGTCAGTGTGTCTGTGTGTGTGTGTCCGAGCCAGTAACTCGAAAACTGTTAGGGCCACAGTCATCAAACTACACACAATTATAAAGGACCATGGGAGGATGTGTCACACACCACAGCCGGGTTCGTACCTTCAAGGTCAAGGTCACACTAAAAATTGGTCAATATTCGTGTCTCGGCCATAACTGAGAAACAAATCATAGTACAATAGTTAAACTTTTTTACAAATGTTAAGGACAGTCAGAAAGTGTGTCGCGTATAATAGTTTCGCCACATCTGCAAGGTGAAGGTCACAATTGACCTTCATATGTTCAGGGTCACAAATCGTGTCTCAAGCATAACTCCAAAACTATTAGGGCTACAAACATCACACAATTATAAAGGATCATGGGAGGATGTGTCACACTCCATAGCCGGGTTCGTACCTTCAAGATCAAGGTCACATTTCAAGGTCACACTAAAAATTGGTCAATATTTGTGTCTCGGCCGTAACTCAGAAACAAATTAATAGTACAAATGTTAAACTTTTTACAAATGTTAAGGACAGTCAGAGGGTGTGTTGCATATAATAGTTTCTGCCGCATCTGCAAGGTGAAGGTCACAAGGGGGGTTACCTTAGTAACATTCTTCTTGTTCTTCATCTCCTCCAGCTTGATAAGTGTGTAACTATGAGTGAAGCTGTTTTGTCTGTAGATTATTCCTAGATACAGCTTGTTTATTATGCCCCCCAACTTGGGTCGGGTGGCATATAGTGATTGAAGTGTGCGTGTGTCCGTGTGTGTGTCCGAGCCAATAACTTGAAAACTGTAAGGGCCACATCCATCAAACTTCCCACAATTATAAAGGACCAAGAGAGGATGTGTTACACACCATAGCCGGGTTCGTACCTTGAAGTTCAAGGTCACATTTCAGGGTCACACTAAAAATCTGTCAATATTCGTGTCTCGGCCATAACTCGGAAACGAATCATAGTACAATTGTTAAACATTTTACAAATGTTAAGGACAGTCAAAAGGTGTGTCGCCTATAATAGTTTCCACCACATCTGCAAGGTGAAGGTCACAAGGGGGGGGGGGGGGGGGGGCATGCGTTACCTTAGTTACATTCTTCTTGTTATTAATATATGGCGTATCAGTCATGGCAATTTCAGGAGAGCGATTTTTTAGCTCTCCTTACTGCCCTCCTGAAAGAATTAAGGAGAGCGAAAAATTGCCCTCCTAAATATTTTGGTCTGGGATGATTGAGATTACATGTATTATGCTCACATTAAATTTTTGTTGTAAAGCAAAAATGTAATTTAACTTCAAAGTCACATAACATCACGTAATTTCATTTGAAAGTGGTTTAGTGGTAAAAGGTAATGGCTGCAACCATACCAAACGCAGTTGCAATCATTTAAAGCAAAATGGGTCACAGCAATATTTTTTTTTCTGTCAGTTTCAACAACTGATATCACAGTTTGAAGGGTAATTATTCAAGGAATATTGACACTATAATATACTACCATTACTACTATTCTGTCACTTGAAGCACATGCACCAGGATGTGACTGTAGATTCAAGCAGACCTGTTGTCCAAGAAAGTCATACGCCTACCACTACCACCTTCAACCCCCCTCCCCCAACTTGGATACACACACAGGTCTTGTCAAGTGTCTGTTCGGTTGTTGTGTGAGACATCCAGATGTCTAAGAGATTTTGCTTTGCCTTAGTAAAGTTAATAAAATCACTGATGTAATAGTCTGTTAGTTTCAGTTTCAATGAGTTCGTTCAACTGGATACTTAAAATGCTGTGTAAAGCTAATTGCTCTCCTAAGCTGATTGAGGAGAGCGATTTTTTGCCCTCCTGCATTTTTCAGAATGCCAGGCATGGCGTATGTTTGTGGGGGTTAGTCTCTCACTCTCGAATACGCCATCCCAATTTAAGGGGCTTAGTCTGGACTAGCCTTAAAATTGGGGGGCTTGTTACACCCAATTAGCATAATCATTCATGCTAAGATTATGGAATTACTTGGATATGGCTCCTTATTATACCCCATGCAATGAAGTTGCAGGGGTATAATGTTTTTGACTGGTCCGTCCGTCAGTCAGTCCTACTTGTTTTCCGGACTTTTTTTCTACACGCTTCCAGATATTGAGCTGATTTTTGGTATGTGAGTCTAACATGGTGGCCTACAGATCAAGTTCACATTTTTTTCCGCTCCACTGATTTTTACCGATATTCCGGCCCTTGGACTCTAAAAAATTCATCAAAATTACAGTATTTTTATACTGTACCAATGACCCAGACATAGCTGGTGCTAACTCTTAAAATATAGGGCCAAACACAAATTTTGCCCCCCAATCCCCAAAATTTGCATCTAAAACTAAAGAAAACATGTCCTGAAAGGCCCTCCACACTTCGCCCCTACTGCGCATGCGCAGTGTCAAGGACGTTCCGAAATTGGCGCCATTAATCATTCTAAGTTTGGCCCTTCATCAGTTAACATCTGACTGATCTTTGTGCTTATAAATCTCAGTTTAAATGATGCCAGACACATAAATATTAGTGAAATGGTGATTCTAAGGAGGATAGAGAAGGAGGAGAGGAAAAATGTGTGACAGAATATTATCAGGGCTGTAACTTAAAACTTTTTAGTGAAATTGTGTTAAGTTACCTATTTTCAAGGCAGCAGCCATTTTGTTGTCATTCTGATTATTTAGTTACACTGTTTTTTTAAGTGTTTTCCTCTCTCCCTGTCCTTTAAGTCCCCCTTGCTATTCTCCCATGCTTGTGGCATAGTTTTTGTAATTATTATTACCAAATTTTCTTGGGAGTTTTAGCTGAATAACAGAATGAATTCTGTTCTTTTCCCCATGTTTACGTCTTCACCTACGGGTGGTTAGGCGTTGTGTTCTGCATCTACCATCTGATGTTCTGCAGTTTCTTCCCTGGAAGTCTCTGTTTTGCATCAGATAGTGTATTTTTGGTAACTGATTTCGGGCCTGGGTGCCTGGAGTCTTATTTTAGTGTTTTTACACTCATTGTTTACATTTACAACAGCCCTCTGTGTGAGGGGGGGATTTCTAAAAAATAATATCTTGATGTTATTTTAATCATAACTAGATACATTATTATTGTTCGTAAGTGTTGAATAAATTGTTTAAAATATTTTTAAAATTTTTGTCCACACTTAGGCTTGGGATCCATTGGGGCTCAACGTTACTTTTCAGAAACTTGGGCTGTTCTGAAAAAATATTTTTTCAAAATATTTTGATTTCAATTATTTTTTCTATATTAATGGATCATATTATTATTATGTATTTTGATTGCCAGGGATTAGTGCGAGTACCAGGACTTGTTTTCTTTTCACATTGAAAGGATATTGATCAATTGTTTTAAGAGGAAGTCTTCCTCTGACTTTATTATCATTCTATATGTGGTCAGTGTACTCGCATTAACTCCTGTTCTGTATCGTATGATTTCGATGACAATATGGGAAGCGTATGTCACGGTATGTTATTGGGGATTTGGACTCTCCGGTCCTTTCCCCGCAGGGTCACTCTACTTTATCAATTTCTATTTCAGACGATCAAGATTAGGGTGATGTATCTGTGATGTCTTCCAACAGTGTGCCTCCGTCGTCACAATTAATGAAGGGCTAGCGGAAAAGTGCTCATGTAAATACGCCAATTGCCTAAGAGGACCCTAGTAGGTTCGACGGCCTTTGACGTCCGCTAGCTCGCCCGGTGTAGCGTCCATTCACCGAATGGTTCGGCAGCCGGGTTCGTCCGTTGCGGTCTAGAAGGAATTTCGGGGTGATGCGAGCACTATAAATTAACCTAATGCACACCCAGTGACGGCGGATCGGAGGGAGAACGGAGGAAGCCTTTTAGTCCGGTTCATAGCTCGTTCCGGTCCATCCGGACGGCAAGCGAGAGAGGCCCCTCTCTCGTTCAACAACATCTGGCCCCAGATGTTGTGGTACAATGTGTTGCAAGCGGAGCATACGTCCGTCGCTCGGGACGCTCCGTTGTATAGGCAGTCCGCGGAGACTGCTAAGGCTTCCTCTTCTCGTCAGCGCACACGACCGCACCTTGGCTGCGTGACTGCCGATATATTACCAGCTTCGCCGATCAAGGATTCTTCGGCGACCAGGTCACACCATCCGGTAGCCAGGGACACGAGGCCTGCAGACTCCGGACGTTCGCATAGGAAGTGTGCGGGAGTCAACGTACACGGAGCTTCCGGCGGCAATGCATCGTAAGACCGCTACTGCATAGGCCTCGGGAACGGACGTGCTTTCCTTAATAGCACAGTTTATCGCAGCATCCCAGCATCAACTGAATCTGTCGCATATATTTTATCCGACGATGCTGGGTCGGGACGCTCCGCGGAAGCGGGTACGGACGTCTGAAAGTTTCATCCGGTCCGACGGGATACCGAAAGGGATTCGGAGGATTTCGAGCTTTCCCTTTCGGAACAACATATGCTGTTGTGTATGTCATCTGACTTGGTCTTCTACAGCTTCTTTCGTCGGACCAGAATGCTGCGATGCCGGATAAGAAACTGATAGCGTCGGTGGACTTAATAATTTTTGGTTCGGTTCAGGGACATCGTCCCTCAGTTCCGACATAGTCCAATAATGTCACACAAACTTTCGAATTATTGAACGACGCTATATGTATATTATTATTTTATGCTTGCTAACCAAGCATTTCTGGTTTCTTGTTCGAAGAGTTATGGAGATGTCTTTCAAAAGTGTGCCTCTGTCGTCATAGTTAATGAAGAGTTAGCGGCAATAAGTGCTCATGGAATATGTCTATCGCCTACGGAGTGACATTCGCTAGCTCACCCGGTGTAGCGTACATTCATCGAATGGTTCAGCTGCCAGGTTCGTCCGTTGCGGTCTAGGAAGGAGATTTGGGTGATGCGAGCACTTTAATTACTTTAGTACTCACCCAGTGACGGCAGATTGAGGACAGACCGGAGGAAGCCTGTTAGTCCGGTTCCTGGCTTGTCCAGGTCCGTCCGGGCTGTGAGCGAGAGAGGTCCCTCTCTCGTCCAACAACATAGGAGACCGCATGTTGTGGTTCAGATATTTTACATTCGGAGCATATGTCCGTCGGTCGGGACGCTCCGTTATATTGACAGTCCGAGAGACTGTCCTTAATGCTTCCTCATCCTCACAGCAGGGCACACGACCGCACATTGGCTACGTGACCTCGAGTATCCGATCAGTTTCGGCATTCAGTGATTCCACGGCGAATAGGTCGCGCCATCCGGTAGCCAAGGGACACGAGGCCTATACACTCCGTTCACTCGCATATTGGTAGTATGCACGGGGTAACGATTACGGAGCTTCCAGCGGCAATGCGTCGTAAGACTGCTTCTCCTCAGGCCTCAGTGACGGACGTGCTATCCGAGTTAGCACAGTTGTTTCGCAGCATCCCAGCAATTGACAGTTTCTCGGTCGAATCAGGAATTATCCGATGGCGCTGGGTCGGTGCGGTCCGCGCTTGCATCAGCTACGGACGACCGAACGCTTTATAGGGTCCGACAGGATGGCGAAAGGGATTCGAAAGATTTCGAGTTTTCCCTTTAGTAGTATCGGAAGATGCCTTTCATATCTTCTGGCATTATCTTCCAGTGATTGTTATTTCGGACTTCATTGCTGCGATCTTGGATAAGAGACTTATAGCGTCATTGGACTCGGATTTTTCGATCGGTTCAGGGACATTGTCCCTGACTTACCGACGCAGTCCAATATTGTCATTACAACATGTGTTTTATTTTTCGACGCTATATGTATATATATATACAAGCCTGCTACCAAGCATGATAGTTTAGTTTCTTGTCCGCGTTGCTCATTTCTGCCATTTTATCATTTATACGAATAGTTTATTTTGGCAGAGCAGGGCATACCGAGAGTTCATATGCGTCGAGACGGTGTGATTAAAGACTGCATATATTCTTTTTCGCCGTTTATGTCTTTTCCAATTTCAATGTTGGGAACGACATTATGTATAGTAGACTTAACTTAGACGCTTTATCATACGTAATCCGCCTTACTGAGGCGTTATCATTACGTCTTCAAGAAAAGATTTACGGGATATTATTCTCAATGTAATTTCTTTTGAGGGCAGTAGTTTGTTCACGTATAACTCCGCCCTTCAGTGGCTGATTGGAGTTAGTTAGACGTGACGCAGCCCTAGCTACATCCACACGTGTGGATAGTAAAGTTAAGAACTCTCTCAGAGTCGCTTCGTTCTCGGAGGAGCTTCTCTTTGACGGCAACTTTTTGGCAATCCATGAATTGCTCGATTTACACGTTCTCTTGTCTATCTAGTGTTACAAGAGATTCAGACTGGGGCAAACATTCGGTGGTTGACTCAGAGAGTGCCACCGCAGTTGCCAGACCCGAGTGTGGCTGTTATGCCGGTTGCCAGTCAAACAGATTGGGATATAATACTGATCCCTACGGATTCGAAGTGCCAGGGTCTTTGGGTTCCGCAGTCTCTTAGCAATCAGTTTTCTTCCGCGGAATAATGTTTTTTAGGCTTGCTTTATGTCATTGCATGAACATTATTCAGAAACGCATGCCCAAATTCCTGTCCTTTAATTCGACAGTAGTGGCGTATCTCCGGAACCAGGGAGGCACTCTTTCGTTTCCGTTATTCAATTTAATGGAAAGAATCCGTCTGTTGGTTATAGTACACCAAGTTCAGTTTTGGTCCGTCATATTCCGGGTCGTCTGATTGTTTTATTGGACTTCCGTTCTCTTACGGGTCGCTTGTTGCTGTCGGAATGGACTCTCAACAAACAAGTATTCAATCAGATTTGCTATCTATGGGAGCGCCCAATGATGATTTATTTATGACACAGCTTGCTAATCAATTGCAGACGTATGTGTTGGCTTGTCCAGATCTCTGAGCTAATGTTGTTAACGCTCTATTGATCTATAGGACGAAATGATAGGATACGCGTATCCTCCAGCGCTGTTGTTTCAGCAGGTATTGCTAAGATAAACAACCACAATACATTTCTGTTGATAGCATCTCTATCTTCACAGAGATCATGAGTAATTTACTCTCTTGTCTACTGTGGGTCTTAACGTGAAATCTTCCTCTATGTGAGGATCTTTTTTCACTGGGTAAATCGTGTCATCTTTATCACAACCAGCAAGGTCGCAACCTTCATGTATTCCGTTGTGTGGTCCGTATTGCATTGTAAGCACTGTACTGGACGAGCTTTGGACGCGATTTCTTACTATAGGAGATCCTCTTCTTCACTATTCTATGCGGCTAAAGTGGAGGCTCTTCCGTCGTAGTGTAGGGATCCTTATGTTCATATTGTTGATCCCTCCATACTACTCATTGCTATTTTTTAGTATACTTGTTTCACAAGATCTACTGCAGCCTGTTATTATTTAGGTTATAGGTTTATGTTACCTCATACCTATGCACTCTACGATAGTTTACAATTGAGTCTTTTGTCTCTTTATCTAAGTCAGTTAGTAACTTTTTGATAAATAGACTTAGAATCTTTAGATTAAATTCCTATACGGATTTTAACTTCGGTTCTTATTTAGCTAAGTAATCATTTGAGCCTCTGGAAACAGTAGTTTTCAAATTCTGACCTTTTAGACAGTAATTCTGTTGGTTTCTCTTTTACTGTAGAGTCAGTGAGTTTCATGCACTATCGATGGATGATTTTCACTTTCCGTTACTATTTAGGTTGGATTGTTGCATAAGAGTTAGGCTCCTATTATCCGGAACCTATTATTTTAAGGTCCTTCCGTCTTCGTATGGGCATAGGCTTTTACTCTTTCCGGGTACAGTTTATGTATTTATAAACGGATTTCTGTTTATTACTATGGGCGTAAGCTTCTTCTGTCTTTGATGTCTAGTAGAAGGATGTTACGCTCCATTTTATTGTTAATGGATTCTATTAACTATCGGTACTGCTTATGGTATATCATTGACTTAGCAGTTGTGCTTAAGATTTTGGCTCATGAAGTAAGAGTTCTTCTACTTCTTGGGCTTACATTAATAGTGTCGCTATTATAGATTTTTGAAGGCCGCTCATTGCACTCAGCCATCCACATTCATGAATTTTATCTCAGAAATATCGAGTCCATTTTTGGAGGCCTCTATTGTTAGGTCTATTATCTACTGCTCAGAATGTCATTCACTTAACAGTTGCTACTATAGCTAGGTAGGCTGTCTGTTTCGGCAGTGTCTCCGTTCGGCTGCCCTCTTTGCTCTCGGCTATTTGACCCAGGGCAAGAAAAAAGGGGGGGGGGGGGAGGGTGTTCCCTTGGGTTTTGAATATTGCATATGTCAACGGACATGATTATGCAATCCTCAGACACTTTTAGGAGTATAAGAGTCTCTATTCTCTAGACTTACTTTATTTATTGGCTTACTTTAAAAATTATTAGTATAAGGATTATATTGGATATTAATAGAGTACATGGATGTATGAAGCTCAATTTTGGAAGGTATTGTATCTTTCTAATTTATCATAAATAAGAAAGATACATGTAAGGCCTATTACTTCTTTTTCCCTACAGGGGATGACTCTATTTTATTTTATTGAGCGTATTCCATTTTGCTCTATGTCCTTGGCCCTCCAGCCTTTTTACTATTCAGCTATGTCTGGGTCATTGGTACAGTATAAAAATGTTAAAAAATTTATAGTAATTTATATATTTTTTATACTTACCAATGACCCAGACGGGGATGGCCCTCCCAGGAGTTGGGAACTCTTGCCTCCCCGCTGAGTACATAGCGCTTACCAGGCACTGGTTATTAGAATGATTAATGGCGCCAATTTCGGAACGTCCTTGACACTGCGCATGCGCAGTAGGGGCGAAGTGTGGAGGGCCTTTCAGGACATGTTTTCTTTAGTTTTAGATGCAAATTTTGGGGATTGGGGGGCAAAATTTGTGTTTGGCCCTATATTTTAAGAGTTAGCACCAGCTATGTCTGGGTCATTGGTAAGTATAAAAAATATATAAATTACTATAAATTTTTTAACTTTCCGGACTTTATTTCTACACGCTTCCAGATATTGAGCTGATTTTTGGTATGTTGGTCTAACATGGTGGCCTACAGATCAAGTTTGCATTTTGTTCCGCTCCACTGATTTTTACCGAAACTGCGGCCCTTGAACTTTGAAAAGTTCATCAAAATTACAGTTTTCCGGACTTTTTTTCTACACGCTTCCAGATATTGAGCTGTTTTTGGGTATGTTAGTCTAACATGGTGGCCTACAGATCAAGTTTGCATTTTGTTTCGCTCTACTGATTTTTACCGAAATTACGGCCCTTGAACTTTGAAAAGTTCATCAAAATTACAGTTTTGCAAACTTTTTTCCTACACGCTTCCAGATATTGAGCTGATTTTTGGTATGTTAGTCTAACATGGTGGCCTACAGAACAAGTTTGTGTTTTGTTCCACTCCACTGATTTTTACCGAAATTACGGCCCTTGAAGTTTGAAAAGTTCATTAAAATTACAGTTTTCGGGACTTTTTTCCTACACGCTTCCAGATATTGAGCTGATTTTTGATATGTTAGTCTAACATGGTGGCCTACAGAACAAGTTTGGGTTTTGTTCCACTCCACTGATTTTTACCAAAATTACGGCCCCATAGACTTTGAAAAGTTCATCAAATTTACAGTTTTCCAGGCTTTTTCTCTGCTTGAATTCTTTCAGTACCGTTGAAACTACAGAACACTGTTTTCTGCAGTATTCCTAGAATCTATGTTTATTTTTAAAAAATGATTAGAGCTTGAAATATCGGGGTGCATGGGGTATGTGAGAGTGCTCACAAAGGTTCTATATTTTATGATATGTCTCCTTTCACCTTGGAATGCAGGCTTAGGAGCTATATTTAGTCTGCTAATTCTTAAGTCCTAGTCAGCTAGTCTGGGCCATTGGTTATTAGTATAAAAATATGATAAATTTAAAGTAATTTGTATATTTTTTTATACTTACCAATGGCCCACACAGGGATGGTCCTCCCATGAGTGGGCACTCATACCTCCCTGCTGAGTTATTATTTAGTATGCTCATCTACAAAGAATGATGTTGGCACCTATTTTGGTCTCTTCCTGACTACTGCGCATGTGCAGATGGTAAAAGTATGGAGGGCCAGATAGGACTTTTAATTTTTCGATATTGTATACAAATTTTGGGGACTAGGGGGTTCAAAATTTGTGTTTGGCCCTTGATAATATCAAGTTTGCACCAGCTAGTCTGGGCCATTGGTAAGTATAAAAAAATATACAAATAATTTTAAGTTTATCATTTTAACTACTTACTCTGTTATGTGTTAAACCAATGTTTTCAGCAGTGAAAATTTCCCATAATGTAGTTGAAAATTTAACCAACTATATCTTGTTTGACAGAACTCAGTCAAACAAGGTATAGTTGGTTAAATATTTGAACTACAAGTGCAAAATAGTGTCAGTAGAAGGGATTTCCAGCTAACAGTAAGGTGAAACAACAAAAAGGTGATGTGGCAGATTTTCTATGATGAGGGAGGTGCCTGAGAAACAAGAATTTTTTTTTATTAGCCTTACTGCCAATTTTTTATTAGAATATAGCATCAAACTTCGAACAAGGCTATATATATTGCTGAATACATGTAACTGAATTTAATCCAATTATGAGTAATAACTGTTATGCTTCTTCATCATATACCCAGAAATAACTTCATTGACTTAAGCACACAAAGCATCATGAATTATTGTGCTGATATAAAAAAAGCTTGTGCCAAAGTTATAGAGGTTATTTTTTCAGTTTGCATTGGAGAAACATAAGTTATTCTAGGGCTCGGAAACTCTACATTTGTGGGTTGAATGAAATCTCGAATCCAGCAATGTTTTTTTTTAAGATTTTAAGAGGAGATACGTTTTCACCATGTCAGTGAATTCACCAAAATTATTGAGGTTATTTTTTTCAGTTTGCATTGGAGAAACATAACAGTTATCCTAGGACTCTGAAAACCTACACTTGTGGGTTGAATCAAATCTCGAATCTGGCAAACAATTTTTATGATTTCAAGGGGAGATTCATTTCACCATGTCAGCGAATTTGCCAGTTTACTTGTAAAGTGCAATCCAGCCAGAACTGAATATCGACTGCAGAACAAATTGAGGAGAAGACTATGACAGTGGGCCTGGAAATAACTAGCGAATGACTGGTTCAGTTACTTGATGGTAACGTCAATTGTAAAATACGTGAACGAACTACAGGTTACAGCAGGTTGCAACAGCTTACAACAAAGTAATACAGTATAAGTTTATTAAATCACCATCCTAAAAGAATTTCAGCCAAAATAAATAGCAACAACTAATGTGCGATCTCGCGTCAGCATGACTGGCATAATAAAGGCAGAGAAGCAACACCCTTTTCCTATGAGTTAGATGCATGCTCTATGGCAGGTTAGTAACCTACCAACAGGTTATGATATAGGCCCTTTATTTCCAGGTCTTTGACAGTTAACAATTTGAGGACATCTTGACAATTCGAAAAGTTCTGAATCATTGCAACTCAAATCAAATTGAATCATCAGCATGATTTTTTAGCTCAACTTTGGCGAAGCCAAATTTGAGCTTATGCCATGGCCAGTCGTCTGTCTGTCCGTCTGTCTGTCCGTCTGTCTGTCAACAATTCAATACGGCTCGGGCTAGAGGCCGTATTTATGAACCGATCTTTCCGAAACTTCTTGGGTACCTTTGTTATGACCGTGGGACGAGAACGAGCGTTTTGGGGTCCGATCTGAAATTAAAGTTGGCCATTTTGTACAGACTTAGGTGAAATCAGATTTTTGTGCAGAATTTCCATATGAAAGCACTGATTTGAATAATTTTTTGTATGAATGTTTAGTACCATGGGATACATCACATATAATACGGGTTTTTTTCTCGTACGTAAATTATGCAAATTAGACTAACTTTGATGTATTTAGTGTTACTTTCAGCACTATAAGTGCAAATGCAAATACGGCTCAGACTAGAGGCCGTATTTATAAACCGATCTTTACGAAACTTCTTGGGTACCTTTGGTATCACCGTGGGACGAGAACGAGTGTTTTGGGTGCAGTCTGAAATTCCAGATGGCCGATGGCAGCCATTTTGCACAAAATTAGGGGCAATCAGATTTTTGCACAGAACTTCCATATGAAAGGACTGATTTGAAAAATTGTTTGTGTGAATGTTTAGTACCATGGGATACATCACATATAATACGGGTTTTTTTCTCGTGCAGAAATTATGCAAATTAGATGAACTTTGATTTTTTCAGTGCTACTTACACACAGTAAGTACACATGTCAACACGTCTCGGGCTAGAGGCTGTATTTATGAACCGATCTTCACGAAACTTCTTGGGTACCTCTGTTATCACCTTGGGACGAGAACGAGTGTTTCTGAGTGCGGTCCAAAGTTCAAGATGGCTGCCAGTGGCCATTTTGTACCGAAATTAGGTCTATTGTACACAACTTCTATACGGCTTAGGCTAGATGCCTTATTTATGAACTGATCTATACGAAACTTCTTGGGTACCTTTGTAATCACCGTGGGATGAGAACAGGTGTTTTTGGGTGGGGTCCAAAATTCAAGATGGCCACCAGCAGCCATTTTGTACCAAAATTAGTGCAATCAGTCTTTTGTACAGAACTTCTGTATGAAAGTTCTGATTTGAATAAATTTTTGTATGAATGTTTAGTAAAATGGAATACATCACATACAGTACGTTTTTTTTTCTCGTGCAGAAATTATGCAAATTTGATGAATTTTGATTTATTTAGTGCTACTTATACACTGTAAGTGCACATGTCAATACGGCTCGGGCTAGAGGCTGTATTTATCAACCAATCTTCACGAAACTTCTTGGGTACCTTTGTTATCTCCTTGGGACGAGAACGAGTGTTTCTGAGTGCGGTCCAAAGTTCAAGATGGCTGCCAGTGGCCATTTTGTACCGAAATTAGGTCCAATCAGTTTTTTGTCCCAACTTCTATACAGCTCGTATTTATGAACTGATCTTCACGAAACTTCTTGGGTACCTTTGTTTTCACCTTGGGATAGGAATGAGTGTGTTTAGGGGTGCCTTTGTTATCACTGTGCTATGAGAACAAATATTTTGAGGTTCAGTCAAACCCACTCTGGGACTCAAAGATTTCTTTTCTAGTTTAGCATCTGACTGTCACCCACCTTTACAATACTTTACCTATACATTTGTTACAGGCTACGGTCAGTATTTATGTACAGACCATTACAATACTTTATATGTACCTTTCAGGTCATTACCTAGATGTTTGTCATTGCTGTGTCACATACTATACATGTACATGTCTTGACAAGTTGAGCTACAGTGTCGTTGACACTTTCATTTGAATTGTAGCAAGAGCCCTTAGTTATTCCTAACAATATTTTTGTAATGTTTATTTTATATTTCAGCATATGATACCTTCGGTGCTCCTGGCAAGTTAGCTGTTGAAATTGGGTATGAAACTTTTTATTTGCTTAGTGTCATGTTATTCTTCTTCATCACTTTAACACTATGTGAATCCAGTTGAATTGAGCACTGAGTACAATTTGGAAAGGCTATGTTTTGCTAATAAAATTAGAGCATTGTGTCATATACATTAGGGAGCCTGCTTTGGCCAAGTTTTAACCTCTTATCTAATGAAATTGGAACATCTGCCTGCATAACATACAAATTCAGCAATCAAAAAAATAAATTAAAAAAAATTTCAACAAAACTATATCATGTGACCCCTCATTGAAACAAGCTCTTTCCAGTGAGGGATCACATGATATGGTTTTGTTGAAATTTTGAAAAACTGAAAAAATAATATTTAAAACTTTGGTGAGCGTCTTGTACATTCAGAACACATGTTCCAAGATTCAGGCTTTTGGTTGTCTTGCTGATTGCAGTTACAGTACCTTGATGGTGGTTTTCAGTTAAGTATTGGATGCCGGTATAGGCAGTCAAGGCTTCAGTAGATTCCACTGATAAGTCACAGTGTTAACTTATTATGAAAGAGCAAAAAATGAGTTACAATTATTTTGCTTTCAAGAATACTTTGACAAGAATGAAATGAACATTTTATGAGAATCAAAGTTAATTAATTTCTTGGGCGAATCATTTGTGAGAATCGATTTTGATTCTTGCGTAAATTATACACCCTGTTAAGCCCGCCTTACAGTGAATTGAATATTGCTGGAATGGATCTCTTCTGCTTTACCTGTTTCCTAATGCAGACAATATCAAGATTTATTATGCCCCCGACCCCTGAAAGAGGATTTGGAGGTATCTAGTGAAGCCCTCTGTCCTCCTGTCTGTCCATCCATCTGTCCATATAAACGTTTTGCATTGTAATTTCAAAGCCATTGGTCAGATTTGGATCTCCGTTGGTATGCTGATAGACCCTCATGGGGAACAGATATGCACAAGGAATGGGTTCTGTCCAATAATTTTTCCCAGAGTTATGGCCCTTTTTTACTTATGGGAAAATTCTTCTGTTTTCATTCATTTGACAAAGAAAATTTTTCTGTCCCACGATACCTTTAACCATTTACCTAACATGAAAAGCAATCAACACTTGCAAACAGAATTCATGAATAACTATTTTTTTTCATTTTTTGTCTCAAAACCATAGGTTATGACCCCTCATTGGAACGAGCTTTGCATAGCTCTTGTTATTTTAAATTATTGTTAGCTCATCTTGACAAAGTCAAGCTGAGCTAATCTCATCGCTCTCCGTCCGTCGTCTGTCGTCCGTCAACGCCATGTTTTGGTCTTCTCCTCCAAAGCCACTGGGCCAATTGAAATGAAAGTTTGTGTGAGTGATGGTCCCAAAGGGGCATTTCATTTTTGTTCAACTCAACATGCCCAGCCCCATAGGGAGGAAGTGGGGGAAAATGCTCCAAAATATTTTTAAAATCTTCTTCTCAAGAATCAGTGTGTACAGTGACTTGATATTTGCTATGGAGCTTCCATATGAGGTGTAGAATCAAGTTTGTTCAAACGAAGTTCGTGAAGTAATATTTGGCTTCGTAATAGGAGGGGTAAGATTTTTGACCCCGCCCAAAATTTCTATTTTCTGAACCGATTGTCAGGTATGAACCAAATTTGGTTTGTGGTAGTATTGGGTCATAAGTACTTAGTATTGGGTCATAAGTACTTGACCCATGCAAAAAAAAAAAAAATCCCACATCCCCATGGGAACCCTGGGAGCTAAAAATAGAAATATTTTCAAACGCCCATATTTCCCAAACCCCACGGAACAGAGAGCTTTTATTTGGTATGAAGTATCCTTATGACCAGTAGAATTGAATGGTAAAAAAAAATTGCCATCGGTTATGTTAGGGTGTTCTGTAATGGGCATCGAAAAAATGCTGAGTCGGCATATTTGCAAAAATTTAAAAAAATCTTTTCTCCAGAACCAGTCATCAGAATCTTTTGATATTTGGTATACAGCATTCATAGGGAGGTCAGATAAAAGTTTGTTGAAATAAAGCTCATTGGTTCATATTTGGGCTCTCTACAGGAGCCCGAAGTTTTAACATAGGGTAATATGGGGAATATTCTTTAAAAATCTTCTTCTTCAGAACCACCAGTCAGAATCTTTTAATATTTGGCATACATCATTTTTATGAGGGTCAGATTCTAGATTGTTCAAACCAAGTCCCTAGGTTAATATTTGGGCTTCCTACGGGAGCCCAAATTTTATCTTTGTTCAATATGGAGGGTAATTTAAAAAAATCTTCTTCTTCAGATCCATCAGTCAGAATGCTTTGATATTTGGTATGCAACATCTCTATGGGGGTCAGATTCAAGTTTGTTCAAATCAGATCCCTAGGTATATATTTGGGCTCACTATGGTAGCCCAAATTTTTACTCAGTGCAATATGAGGAAATTTCTTTAAAAATCTTCTTCTTCAGATCCACCAGTCTGAATGCTTTTATATTTGGTATACAACATCTCTAGGGGGGGGGGGGGGGGGGGTCAGATTCCAGGTTGTACAATTCGAGTGCCTAGGTTAATATTTGGGCTCCATATGGGAACATGAAATTTAACTTAGTACAATATGAGGGAATTTCTTCAAAAATCTTCTTCTTCAGATTCACTTGTCAGAATGCTTTCACATTTGGTATACAACATCTCTAGGGGGGTCAGATTCAAGTTTGCTCAAATCGGATCCATAGGTTAATATTTGGGCTCGCTATGGTAGCCCAAATTTGAACTTAGTGCAATTCGAGGAAATTTCTTTACAATTTCTCTTCTTCAGATCCAACAGTCAGAATGCTTTCATATTCGGTACACAACATCTCTAGGGAAGTTAGATTTAACTGTGTTCAAATTCAAGAGCCTGGGTTAATATTTGGGCTCTCTATGGGAGCCAGAATTTGCCATTTTGCTGAAGAATTAAAAATTTTGTATTCAGTACCCTCTAGAGGTACTAAGATTAATCCACATAGGTTGTATCAAGGGGCTTCATAGGGGAGCTCTACATTTTACTTATGATCAACTGAAGAAAAGGCATGATGCCCAGATTATTTTTGTCACTCCTGAGGGACTCAAGGATTGACAGTGTAGCCTATGGAGATGGCTTGCTTAATGTAGATTCATTATTGGACTCTGTTTAAATTGTGTTCTGTACAAGATGAGCGCTTCAGGCCCTGTGGGGCCTCTTGTTTTTTTTAATTTTTCAAAAAATTTCAATAAAACCATATCATGTGACCCCTCTTTGGAATGCAATGAGCTCATGTTCAATTTATTTGAAGAATATATATTTTTTCAACTGCTTAATTTGTAAATTACGCAGGTGGATTCGTTAGATAAGGGGTTAATAAATAACATGTCTACCTAAACGAATGAGAATTGTGCATTAGATTGCAACTATCACTGTGATTAGGCACCAAAATAGGAAATAATCAGTACAAATTCTCTGTTTTCTTGTTTATATAACTGTTTGCATGTGTTGGAGAGAAGATTTTTTCTTGAAAATACTGCGAGAAGGTAATGGAAACTCCTTAAATTGATGCCTGACTCAAGTACATGAACCATGCTTTTGTCTGTTTTAAATTTGTTGTAAACAGGACTACCGTTGAAAGAATATATTAGTGAGAACTGTATCAGTTGATTGCATCTCCCAACTATTATCAGATTTTTGGATGCTTCCTGTTAATATTGTAGTTGGTTTCCATCATCTGCAGCAAGAGTATCAGAGTTATTTTAACTGGTTGAGTACTAAATTATTTTTCACAGGTGCTTTGTAATGTAGGTATTTTTTCAAAAGATACCATGCTACTAGCAAGGGGAGCCTTAGTTTAGCAAGATTTTGTTAAAAAAATGTGTTTTGTTAAAGAATTTTGGAAAGTGCCATCAGGCACTCACCACTAAATATTAACCAAACATTTTTATGTGAACATTTTTTTTTTCTACTGCTGAACAAAGGACAAACTAATGCATACATTGTGCAGCCACTAAAGTGGATTTCAGCACTTTTCAGCAGAGCCATGATAGTGGCTTCTAGCACTCAACCAGTTAATCCCTTCCAGATGAACTGAGCAGAACTGGATGGTATGTTTGAGGTGTGCTGATATATTTATCGTCCAATCTCGGTGTGGCCTTACTGGCCTACTCTTCCCAGTACATAAAAAAGCTTACATTGGGTACAATGCATCACTTGTTTTTGCATATATTATAATGTTTGTTGTGAAAATATCATATTGATGGGTTGTTATGGCTGCCAAACACACATTCGTGGATCTTATGAAGCAATTGAGAATATGATGGTGATTTTGAAGCAGGTGTATAGCCTGAAATCTATATTTGGGCATTTAAACTTGACAAAGTGAAGGCATATAATGGGGCCTGAGTTGACAAGGGGGTCCCCCTGCCATTAGTATCTACTGGGAAGCCTTAATGAGAGAAACGTTTGGAAGAATATGCCTCACATGATGGTATCTGTAGCCATTTTGAGGCTCTGTAGAAAGGTAATTTACAATGAAGGAGGTGTGTTATCTGTAATTATATAAGTTGCCACTCCATACTGATCTTATTTTTGAGGGTTGGGGGCATTCCGAGAGAAAAATATGGCCCAAATGATGGTGTCTGGGGACATTTTACCTAGTCTACTCTTCAGAAGGGTGTCAGAACTTGAAGTATCTGGTTTATGTCTTCCTGTCTATACTTCCTTCAGACATGATTTCCAGGTTTCAATAAAGATAAGTAGGGCTGGGAGTTTTTGCTTAATGGGAGCGTTTGTGAGCAATTGTTCATATTTTTGATAGACTATCATGTTACTCAGGGACATAAAATATAGCCAACAAACATGCTGGTATGAAATATTTTCTTAGTCTTATGATATAGAGAGAAAATACATGGTTTAGGTGCCACAAAGTAAATCTGTTTCTCAGGCTATGTGGTTGGACATTTTTTATTTTATTTTTTATTTTTGTAATTAGTTCTTTGCCATCGAAAGTTCATGTTCTTGGTTTTTGGTTTGTTAGCTTAACTTAACGAAGTGAAGATAAGCTATTGCCTTCCCACGTGTGGACGTCTGTAAGTCTGAGTTTGTGAGTCTGTTCACATCTTCTTTTAGCATAGGCTACACCCCATAGTTCATGTCCGATCATACTAAGGTTCATGTCTAGATGAGAATGTCCCATTTTGTTCGCAATCGGTCAACTGTGATGGCTGCGTGGGCCCAAAACCTGAAAACCTTTAGCACAGTCTGCAGGTTGTATTTTTGAAGGGATTTCATTGTAACCTAGTAGGATGACTCTGTATAATGTCTAGCTGAGAACATCCCATTTTGACCGGGTTTGGTCAACCGTGATGGCCACAAGGGCACATTACCTAGATTCATTTAGCACAGTCTGCAGGTTGTATTTATGAAGGGATTTCATATTAAATTGGTAGGATGACTCAGTATAATGTCTAGATGAGAACATCCTATTTTGGATGTAATCGCTCTACCATACAGCCACACGGGTATGTGACCTAGATTTGTTTAGCACAGTCTACGTCTACAGTTCGTATTTATGAAGAGATTTCATTGTAATTTGGTAGGATTACTCGGTATGATGTCTAAATGAGACTCCTATTTTGGTCACGATCGGTCAACCACTATTACCACTTGGTTCCTTTAGAAATATCTACAGGTCATGTTTATGAAGAGATTTCATTGTAACATGGTAGGATGACTCTATGATATCTAGATGAGACTGTCGTAGTTTGGTCCTAGTTTGGTTGTGACTGGTCAACCGTGACCGCCAGGTGACCTAGATTCCTTTAGCAAAGTCTACACACAAGTCATATTTATGAAGGGATTTCACTGTAACTTGGTATGCTGACTCATTTTGGAATGATTTTACTGAAACTTGGTAAATTTTGTTGATATACGTTAACTGTTAAGGTCACATCAACCCAGACCTCAATTTTTCAGTACAGTCATCATCTCAAATTATTCTTGTTGAAAACATAGCATGTAGGGTACAGATCTTAACATATTCTCACTTGCCACAATTCTTGTCTTATTTCATAATCCTTTCATAAACATTGAACATTATCCTTTTCATCAAACACTACATACAGTTAAGAGAAGCTGCAATGTCATTGACATTTTCATTTTATGTTTTAGTCCACATAATGTACAGAATAGCATGGGTGGTGGTGTATTTCATCCCTTAAGTGCAAAGCCTTGTTGAACTCAAGGGGTAAATTTGTCAATTTTATTAACTTGGGTAAAATTCTTCTTCAGATCCACCAGTCTGAATGCTTTTATATTTGGTATACAACATCTCTAGGGGGGGGGGGGGGGGGGTCAGATTCCAGGTTGTTCAATTCGAGTGCCTAGGTTAATATTTGGGCTCCATATGGGAACATGAAATTTAACTTAGTACAATATGAGGGAATTTCTTCAAAAATCTTTTTCTTCAGATTCACTTGTCAGAATGCTTTCACATTTGGTATACAACATCTCTAGGGGGGTCAGATTCAAGTTTGCTCAAATCGGATCCATAGGTTAATATTTGGGCTCGCTATGGTAGCCCAAATTTGAACTTAGTGCAATTCGAGGAAATTTCTTTACAATTTCTCTTCTTCAGATCCAACAGTCAGAATGCTTTCATATTCGGTACACAACATCTCTAGGGAAGTCAGATTTAACTGTGTTCAAATTCAAGAGCCTGGGTTAATATTTAGGCTCTCTATGGGAGCCAGAATTTGCCATTTTGCTGAAGAATTAAAAATTTTGTATTCAGTACCCTCTAGAGGTACTAAGATTAATCCACATAGGTTGTATCAAGGGGCTTCATAGGGGAGCTCTACATTTTACTTATGATCAACTGAAGAAAAGGCATGATGCCCAGATTATTTTTGTCACTCCTGAGGGACTCAAGGATTGACAGTGTAGCCTATGGAGATGGCTTGCTTAATGTAGATTCATTATTGGACTCTGTTTAAATTGTGTTCTGTACAAGATGAGCGCTTCAGGCCCTGTGGGGCCTCTTGTTTTTTTTAATTTTTCAAAAAATTTCAATAAAACCATATCATGTGACCCCTCTTTGGAATGCAATGAGCTCATGTTCAATTTATTTGAAGAATATATATTTTTTCAACTGCTTAATTTGTAAATTACGCAGGTGGATTCGTTAGATAAGGGGTTAATAAATAACATGTCTACCTAAACGAATGAGAATTGTGCATTAGATTGCAACTATCACTGTGATTAGGCACCAAAATAGGAAATAATCAGTACAAATTCTCTGTTTTCTTGTTTTTATAACTGTTTGCATGTGTTGGAGAGAAGATTTTTTCTTGAAAATACTGCGAGAAGGTAATGGAAACTCCTTAAATTGATGCCTGACTCAAGTACATGAACCATGCTTTTGTCTGTTTTAAATTTGTTGTAAACAGGACTACCGTTGAAAGAATATATTAGTGAGAACTGTATCAGTTGATTGCATCTCCCAACTATTATCAGATTTTTGGATGCTTCCTGTTAATATTGTAGTTGGTTTCCATCATCTGCAGCAAGAGTACCAGAGTTATTTTAACTGGTTGAGTACTAAATTATTTTTCACAGGTGCTTTGTAATGTAGGTATTTTTTCAAAAGATACCATGCTACTAGCAAGGGGAGCCTTAGTTTAGCAAGATTTTGTTAAAAAAATGTGTTTTGTTAAAGAATTTTGGAAAGTGCCATCAGGCACTCACCACTAAATATTAACCAAACATTTTTATGTGAACATTTTTTTTTTCTACTGCTGAACAAAGGACAAACTAATGCATACATTGTGCAGCCACTAAAGTGGATTTCAGCACTTTTCAGCAGAGCCATGATAGTGGCTTCTAGCACTCAACCAGTTAATCCCTTCCAGATGAACTGAGCAGAACTGGATGGTATGTTTGAGGTGTGCTGATATATTTATCGTCCAATCTCGGTGTGGCCTTACTGGCCCACTCTTCCCAGTACATAAAAAAGCTTACATTGGGTACAATGCATCACTTGTTTTTGCATATATTATAATGTTTGTTGTGAAAATATCATATTGATGGGTTGTTATGGCTGCCAAACACACATTCGTGGATCTTATGAAGCAATTGAGAATATGATGGTGATTTTGAAGCAGGTGTATAGCCTGAAATCTATATTTGGGCATTTAAACTTGACAAAGTGAAGGCATATAATGGGGCCTGAGTTGACAAGGGGGTCCCCCTGCCATTAGTATCTACTGGGAAGCCTTAATGAGAGAAACGTTTGGAAGAATATGCCTCACATGATGGTATCTGTAGCCATTTTGAGGCTCTGTAGAAAGGTAATTTACAATGAAGGAGGTGTGTTATCTGTAATTATATAAGTTGCCACTCCATACTGATCTTATTTTTGAGGGTTGGGGGCATTCCGAGAGAAAAATATGGCCCAAATGATGGTGTCTGGGGACATTTTACCTAGTCTACTCTTCAGAAGGGTGTCAGAACTTGAAGTATCTGGTTTATGTCTTCCTGTCTATACTTCCTTCAGACATGATTTCCAGGTTTCAATAAAGATAAGTAGGGCTGGGAGTTTTTGCTTAATGGGAGCGTTTGTGAGCAATTGTTCATATTTTTGATAGACTATCATGTTACTCAGGGACATAAAATATAGCCAACAAACATGCTGGTATGAAATATTTTCTTAGTCTTATGATATAGAGAGAAAATACATGGTTTAGGTGCCACAAAGTAAATCTGTTTCTCAGGCTATGTGGTTGGACATTTTTTATTTTATTTTTTATTTTTGTAATTAGTTCTTTGCCATCGAAAGTTCATGTTCTTGGTTTTTGGTTTGTTAGCTTAACTTAACGAAGTGAAGATAAGCTATTGCCTTCCCACGTGTGGACGTCTGTAAGTCTGAGTTTGTGAGTCTGTTCACATCTTCTTTTAGCATAGGCTACACCCCATAGTTCATGTCCGATCATACTAAGGTTCATGTCTAGATGAGAATGTCCCATTTTGTTCGCAATCGGTCAACTGTGATGGCTGCGTGGGCCCAAAACCTGAAAACCTTTAGCACAGTCTGCAGGTTGTATTTTTGAAGGGATTTCATTGTAACCTAGTAGGATGACTCTGTATAATGTCTAGCTGAGAACATCCCATTTTGACCGGGTTTGGTCAACCGTGATGGCCACAAGGGCACATTACCTAGATTCATTTAGCACAGTCTGCAGGTTGTATTTATGAAGGGATTTCATATTAAATTGGTAGGATGACTCAGTATAATGTCTAGATGAGAACATCCTATTTTGGATGTAATCGCTCTACCATACAGCCACACGGGTATGTGACCTAGATTTGTTTAGCACAGTCTACGTCTACAGTTCGTATTTATGAAGAGATTTCATTGTAATTTGGTAGGATTACTCGGTATGATGTCTAAATGAGACTCCTATTTTGGTCACGATCGGTCAACCACTATTACCACTTGGTTCCTTTAGAAATATCTACAGGTCATGTTTATGAAGAGATTTCATTGTAACATGGTAGGATGACTCTATGATATCTAGATGAGACTGTCGTAGTTTGGTCCTAGTTTGGTTGTGACTGGTCAACCGTGACCGCCAGGTGACCTAGATTCCTTTAGCAAAGTCTACACACAAGTCATATTTATGAAGGGATTTCACTGTAACTTGGTATGCTGACTCATTTTGGAATGATTTTACTGAAACTTGGTAAATTTTGTTGATATACGTTAACTGTTAAGGTCACATCAACCCAGACCTCAATTTTTCAGTACAGTCATCATCTCAAATTATTCTTGTTGAAAACATAGCATGTAGGGTACAGATCTTAACATATTCTCACTTGCCACAATTCTTGTCTTATTTCATAATCCTTTCATAAACATTGAACATTATCCTTTTCATCAAACACTACATACAGTTAAGAGAAGCTGCAATGTCATTGACATTTTCATTTTATGTTTTAGTCCACATAATGTACAGAATAGCATGGGTGGTGGTGTATTTCATCCCTTAAGTGCAAAGCCTTGTTGAACTCAAGGGGTAAATTTGTCAATTTTATTAACTTGGGTAAAATTCTTCTTCAGATCCACCAGTCTGAATGCTTTTATATTTGGTATACAACATCTCTAGGGGGGGGGGGGGGGGGGGGGGGGGGGGTCAGATTCCAGGTTGTTCAATTCGAGTGCCTAGGTTAATATTTGGGCTCCATATGGGAACATGAAATTTAACTTAGTACAATATGAGGGAATTTCTTCAAAAATCTTTTTCTTCAGATTCACTTGTCAGAATGCTTTCACATTTGGTATACAACATCTCTAGGGGGGTCAGATTCAAGTTTGCTCAAATCGGATCCATAGGTTAATATTTGGGCTCGCTATGGTAGCCCAAATTTGAACTTAGTGCAATTCGAGGAAATTTCTTTACAATTTCTCTTCTTCAGATCCAACAGTCAGAATGCTTTCATATTCGGTACACAACATCTCTAGGGAAGTCAGATTTAACTGTGTTCAAATTCAAGAGCCTGGGTTAATATTTGGGCTCTCTATGGGAGCCAGAATTTGCCATTTTGCTGAAGAATTAAAAATTTTGTATTCAGTACCCTCTAGAGGTACTAAGATTAATCCACATAGGTTGTATCAAGGGGCTTCATAGGGGAGCTCTACATTTTACTTATGATCAACTGAAGAAAAGGCATGATGCCCAGATTATTTTTGTCACTCCTGAGGGACTCAAGGATTGACAGTGTAGCCTATGGAGATGGCTTGCTTAATGTAGATTCATTATTGGACTCTGTTTAAATTGTGTTCTGTACAAGATGAGCGCTTCAGGCCCTGTGGGGCCTCTTGTTTTTTTTAATTTTTCAAAAAATTTCAACAAAACCATATCATGTGACCCCTCTTTGGAATGCAATGAGCTCATGTTCAATTTATTTGAAGAATATATATTTTTTCAACTGCTTAATTTGTAAATTACGCAGGTGGATTCGTTAGATAAGGGGTTAATAAATAACATGTCTACCTAAACGAATGAGAATTGTGCATTAGATTGCAACTATCACTGTGATTAGGCACCAAAATAGGAAATAATCAGTACAAATTCTCTGTTTTCTTGTTTATATAACTGTTTGCATGTGTTGGAGAGAAGATTTTTTCTTGAAAATACTGCGAGAAGGTAATGGAAACTCCTTAAATTGATGCCTGACTCAAGTACATGAACCATGCTTTTGTCTGTTTTAAATTTGTTGTAAACAGGACTACCGTTGAAAGAATATATTAGTGAGAACTGTATCAGTTGATTGCATCTCCCAACTATTATCAGATTTCTGGATGCTTCCTGTTAATATTGTAGTTGGTTTCCATCATCTGCAGCAAGAGTATCAGAGTTATTTTAACTGGTTGAGTACTAAATTATTTTTCACAGGTGCTTTGTAATGTAGGTATTTTTTCAAAAGATACCATGCTACTAGCAAGGGGAGCCTTAGTTTAGCAAGATTTTGTTAAAAAAATGTGTTTTGTTAAAGAATTTTGGAAAGTGCCATCAGGCACTCGCCACTAAATATTAACCAAACATTTTTATGTGAACATTTTTTTTTTCTACTGCTGAACAAAGGACAAACTAATGCATACATTGTGCAGCCACTAAAGTGGATTTCAGCACTTTTCAGCAGAGCCATGATAGTGGCTTCTAGCACTCAACCAGTTAATCCCTTCCAGATGAACTGAGCAGAACTGGATGGTATGTTTGAGGTGTGCTGATATATTTATCGTCCAATCTCGGTGTGGCCTTACTGGCCTACTCTTCCCAGTACATAAAAAAGCTTACATTGGGTACAATGCATCACTTGTTTTTGCATATATTATAATGTTTGTTGTGAAAATATCATATTGATGGGTTGTTATGGCTGCCAAACACACATTCGTGGATCTTATGAAGCAATTGAGAATATGATGGTGATTTTGAAGCAGGTGTATAGCCTGAAATCTATATTTGGGCATTTAAACTTGACAAAGTGAAGGCATATAATGGGGCCTGAGTTGACAAGGGGGTCCCCCTGCCATTAGTATCTACTGGGAAGCCTTAATGAGAGAAACGTTTGGAAGAATATGCCTCACATGATGGTATCTGTAGCCATTTTGAGGCTCTGTAGAAAGGTAATTTACAATGAAGGAGGTGTGTTATCTGTAATTATATAAGTTGCCACTCCATACTGATCTTATTTTTGAGGGTTGGGGGCATTCCGAGAGAAAAATATGGCCCAAATGATGGTGTCTGGGGACATTTTACCTAGTCTACTCTTCAGAAGGGTGTCAGAACTTGAAGTATCTGGTTTATGTCTTCCTGTCTATACTTCCTTCAGACATGATTTCCAGGTTTCAATAAAGATAAGTAGGGCTGGGAGTTTTTGCTTAATGGGAGCGTTTGTGAGCAATTGTTCATATTTTTGATAGACTATCATGTTACTCAGGGACATAAAATATAGCCAACAAACATGCTGGTATGAAATATTTTCTTAGTCTTATGATATAGAGAGAAAATACATGGTTTAGGTGCCACAAAGTAAATCTGTTTCTCAGGCTATGTGGTTGGACATTTTTTATTTTATTTTTTATTTTTGTAATTAGTTCTTTGCCATCGAAAGTTCATGTTCTTGGTTTTTGGTTTGTTAGCTTAACTTAACGAAGTGAAGATAAGCTATTGCCTTCCCACGTGTGGACGTCTGTAAGTCTGAGTTTGTGAGTCTGTTCACATCTTCTTTTAGCATAGGCTACACCCCATAGTTCATGTCCGATCATACTAAGGTTCATGTCTAGATGAGAATGTCCCATTTTGTTCGCAATCGGTCAACTGTGATGGCTGCGTGGGCCCAAAACCTGAAAACCTTTAGCACAGTCTGCAGGTTGTATTTTTGAAGGGATTTCATTGTAACCTAGTAGGATGACTCTGTATAATGTCTAGCTGAGAACATCCCATTTTGACCGGGTTTGGTCAACCGTGATGGCCACAAGGGCACATTACCTAGATTCATTTAGCACAGTCTGCAGGTTGTATTTATGAAGGGATTTCATATTAAATTGGTAGGATGACTCAGTATAATGTCTAGATGAGAACATCCTATTTTGGATGTAATCGCTCTACCATACAGCCACACGGGTATGTGACCTAGATTTGTTTAGCACAGTCTACAGTTCGTATTTATGAAGAGATTTCATTGTAATTTGGTAGGATTACTCGGTATGATGTCTAAATGAGACTCCTATTTTGGTCACGATCGGTCAACCACTATTACCACTTGGTTCCTTTAGAAATATCTACAGGTCATGTTTATGAAGAGATTTCATTGTAACATGGTAGGATGACTCTGTATGATATCTAGATGAAACTGTCGTAGTTTGGTCCTAGTTTGGTTGTGACTGGTCAACCGTGACCGCCAGGTGACCTAGATTCCTTTAGCAAAGTCTACACACAAGTCATATTTATGAAGGGATTTCACTGTAACTTGGTATGCTGACTCATTTTGGAATGATTTTACTGAAACTTGGTAAACTTTGTTGATATACGTTAACTGTTAAAGTCACATCAACCCAGACCTCAATTTTTCAGTACAGTCTTCATCTCAAATTATTCTTGTTGAAAACATAGCATGTAGGGTACAGATCTTAACATATTCTCACTTGCCACAATTCTTGTCTTATTTCATAATCCTTTCATAAACATTGAACATTATCCTTTTCATCAAACACTACATACAGTTAAGAGAAGCGCAATGTCATTGACATTTTCATTTTATGTTTTAGTCCTCATAATGTACAGAATAGCATGGGTGGTGGTGTATTTCATCCCTTAAGTGCAAAGCCTTGTTGAACTCAGGGGGTAAATTTGTCAATTTTATTAACTTGGGTAAAATATCAGACATAAACCCTTTCATTTTTATTATACGCCCGTTTGAAAAACGGACGTATTATGTTATGGCGATGTCCATCTGTCCGCTGTCCGTCTGTCCACAGTTGTTTTCCATGCTCTACAGAGCGTGATTTCAATCGAATTTAAAAAATATTTGATATACTGCACAACCGGAATAAGATCTCACGCAAGTCATGGGTCATGTTTGACAGTTTTCCTAGTAGTTATTCCCCCTTTAATACTTAGAAATCAAGCAAATTGTGCTTTCCGTGCTCTACAGACTGTCAACTTAATCAGATTCTTTTCAAATTTAATACGCAGCTTCATGGCCATAATATCTCGCACAAGTTCATATTTGGGTCGTGTTCGGTTGTTTTCTTAAGAGTCATTGCCCTTTTCATACTTCGAAATCAGTCAAATTATGCTTTCTGTGCTCTACAGTCCGTGAAATTAATCGGATTCTTTTGAAATTTAATATGCAGCTTCATGAGCATGGTATCTCACACAAGTGCAAATTCGGGTCATGTTTGTCGATTTCCGTAGGAGTTATTGTCCTTTAATACATAGAAATCAGGCAAATTATGCTTTCCATGCTCTACAGACCGTGAACTTAATCAGATTCTTTTCAAATTTAATACGCAGCTTCATGGGCATAATATCTCGTTAAGTAAATCTAATAATCTGATCCGGAGATATTAACCCTTTATCCATCACATTAGGCACTCCTCCAATCCATTTCTATATGTACCTATACCATGTATGGTGTACATGATGTCGGCATCCAGGGTGGCCCTCCGTCATACAGCTTTCAACTAGTTGCGCGTGTGGGTACACATCTGACGATTTCATCGGCCTATTTTTTTTATTTTGTGAAGACCTCAGATAGTTTAATATGAAGGGCAGGGGATTGGGCAATGATTGGATGTGGGGGACAGACATAGTCGAGTCAACAAAAATTTCAAGCTTTACCCAAAAGAAACTTGTGCATGGTCCAATTTTGATGGGCGTATGTTGCCCCGCTAGGCGGTGCTCTTGTTATTTTTTTAAGTTTGCATTGGTTTTTCATAAAAAGAGAGATTGCGGTAGCCAAAAGGACCATGTGGGAGGGCCTGAGAAACAGACTTTTAACTTTTTTTGGTCTTATACACACCTACGTTTAACCCTCTGCACACTGTTGTGGAAAAATCTTATGCATCAATTTTATTGAAGTTTGGTATGATGACCTTGTATGAGATCATACTAGGTCATCATCAAGACTGAAAATAAGCAATCTGTCATTTGCAAAATGAGGTCCCCAGAGGGTGAATTTGCTGATGCTATCCCATACATTGTGCCAATTTATCCTCTGGGCACCTCTTGCTGTTTAGGCTTGAGACCTTGAGTCAGAATGAGATTCACAGAGGGTAAATTGAGTGATGCTACCCTTCTATGCAGGGTAGCATCACCAAATTCACCGTCTGGGGTCCTCATTCGCAGATGACAGTCCGCTTGTTTTCAGGCTTGGTCATCATATCAAATTTCAATAAAACAGATGCATAAGATTTTTACTATGATGAGTAAATGAGCATGTCATATTTCAGTCATAGTCAGCCACCATGGCAGCCTTCTTCGATTTCTTCAGCACACCGCACAGTTCGCATTTTATGGATCATTTTACTTGAAACTTGGAAGGATGCCTTAGAATAATGTGATGCGTGAATGAGTCTGTGTTTCCTTCACAGTTGACTGCCTAAAATGGCCATTTTGGCTCATAATTAATTCTTTTTCAGTCAATAAGTATGACATAATGTACTTAAATATAACACAAGTTAAGTAATTCTGACATTAATCTCATAAATGCTGTACACAGGTAAACCACAGTGTCATTGACACTTTCATTGAAATGTAGGCTTGATTTGTCAGACTCTCTTTTATTTCAGAATGATTGGATTACAGATTGGCACACTGATTGCACAGATTGTCATCATTGGTGATTTAGGACCCAATATTGTTTCTAAACTTTTTGGAATAGAGGTGTGTTCTGCAAAATATAATATTCTCAAATTTTGTTGTATTTATCTGCCCATGAAAAAAGATTATATTTTGATGAGGGAGCATAATGACTTTCAAAAATATATTGGAAATTTCATCAGCATGCCTCTCTGTGGCTCAAAACTTACAATTGTGACCTCATATATGAATTATGTATCAGGTCTAAAAAAGTGGACCTATCTCGCTCACAGCCCGGACGGTCCATTTGGCTGCAGCATTTTCTTTTTATAACCAATGTAAACTTTAAAAAAATGAAAATGAAATGGTTTATGTCTGATATTTTACCAAAGTTAATAAAATTGATAAATTTGTCCCTTGAGTACAACTAGACTTTGCAATGCTTTTACATAGCAAAGCCTTCTTGCACTCATGGGACAAAATACACCACCACCCATGCTATTCTATAGATTATGAGGCCTAAAACATAAAACAAATCAAGAACATGAACTTTTGATGGCAAAGAAATAATTACAAAAAATAAAAAATAAAATAAAAAAAAACACCCACCCACATGCAATTTAACAAAAAATGGCCCGAAAAAATTGAAGGTCTACTTTGTGGGGCCTTTTATATTTTTTGTTTATCAAGTAGCCACCTTTAAAATCTTCTGTTGCCTCAAGAAACAATGATGAGTTTGACAAAAATGAAATCTCATGCAAAGATTGCAAACCAAAACCAGCAAAGAGAGTCAGGGGTCAGCCTGGCAACTGATTTTAGGGAGAAGTGACTTCTCCCTCCAGAGACTTCAGAGAGAAGTCAGGGAACAGAAGGGAGAAGTCAGTGGACATGAGGGAGAAGTCAGAAAAAAAAAAAAAACGTATATGACATCTTGACAAAATAAATGTACATAGAGGACACAGCAAGGTTAAACCACTCACCCCTCCCCACCACCCTCACCCCTACAAAAAAATGTGTCTTTCATGGTTTCTGAATGCTCTAACTCTTTTCCCTAGCAGTGATGATTATGGTTACCATGCAGCTGATTTTGTACTTTCCTCAGTACAGTTGATTTGAAATTTTGCGTTACCCATTGTGAGTGTTCTCTAGTATAATAGAAGGTATATTCTTTTAAAAAAAAAATATTTGAAGTACACATAAGAAGCTGAGTCACTCATGGTTTCTGAATACCCTAGTTGAATTGAAAAGCATAGTTAAAAAAGTTTTCGATATCCTTTGTTAATTAATTGTTATTAACAATTTGAGTTAATTTATTTTTAAGGTAAATGACACAATATTTTAGTTGTCTCCCTTCCCTTATGCACTAGGTAATAATACCAAAACACTGTGCAGAAAAATGACAATTTCTGCCCACCATCTTACATTGACACATGCGATTGGTGCTATGAAGGCCTGCCATTCTTATCCATCCTAATACGTATGATTTATATCGTAGCCTTATTACATTTAACCTCCTTCCAACACAAGTTTTCAAAAAAAACCCTTTCAATGCAAATTGGAGTGCAAATTTCAATGGAACCAATATTTTTATACTGTACCAATGACCCAGACATAGCTGGTGCTAACTCTTAAAATATAGGGCCAAACACAAATTTTGCCCCCCAACCCCCAAAATTTGCATCTAAAACCAAAGAAAACATGTCCTGAATGGCCCTCCACACTTCACCTCTACTGCGCATGCGCAGTGTCAAGGATGTTCCGAAATTGGCGCCATTAATCATTCGTAGTTTGGCCCTTCATCAGTTAACATCTGACTGATCTTTGTGCTTGTAAATCTCAGTTTAAATGATGCCAGACACATAAATATTAGTGAAATGGTGATTCTAAGGAGGATATAGAAGGAGGAGAGGAAAAATGTGTGACAGAAAATTATCAGGGCTGTAACTTAAAATTTTTTAATGAAATTATGTTAAGTTACCTATTTTCGAGGCAACAGCCATTTTGTTGTCATTTTTGTTATCAAGTTACACTGCTTGTTCAGTGTTTTCCTCTCTCCTTTTCCTTTAAGTCCCCTCTTGCTATTCTCCCATGCTTTTGGCATATTTTCTGTAATTTTATTACTAAAATTTCTTGGGAGTTTTAGCTGAATAACAGAATGAATTCTGTTCTTTTCCCCATGTTTACGTCTTCACCTATGGGTGGTTAGGCGTTGTGTTCTGCATCTACCATCTGATGTTCTGCAGTTTCTTCCCTGGAAGTCTCTGTTTTGCATCAGATAGTGTATTATTGGTAACTGATTTCGGGCCTGGGTGCCTGGAGTCTTATTCTAGTGTTTTTACACTTATTGTTTACATTTACAACAGCCCTCTGTGTGAGGGGGGATTTCTTGAAAATAATATCTTGATGTTAATTTAATCATAACTAGATATATTATTATTGTTCGTAAGTGTTGCATAAATTGTTTAAAATATTTTTAAAATTTTTGTCCACACTTAGGCTTGGGATCCATTGGGGCTCAACGTTACTTTTCAGAAACTTGGGCTGTTCTGAAAAAATATTTTTTCAAAATTTTTTGATTTCAATTATTTTTTCTATGTTAATGGATCATATTATTATGTATTTTGATTGTCAGGGGTTAGAGTACTAGGACTTTGTTTTCTTTTCACATTGAAAGGATTTTGGTCAATTGTAATAAGAGGAAATCTTCCTCTGACTTTATAATCATTCTATATGTAGTCAATGTACTCGCACTAACTCCTGTTCTGTATGTGATAATTTCGATGACAACATGGGAAGCGTGTGTCACGGTATGTTAGTGGGGAATTGGACATTCCGGTCCTTTCCCCGCAGGGTCACTCTACTTTATCAATTTCTATTTCAAACGATCAAGATTAGGGTGATGTATCCGTGATGTCTTCCAAAAGTGTGCCTCCATCGTCACAATTAATGAAGAGCTAGCGGAAAAGTGCTCATGTAAATACGCCAATTGCCTAAGAGGACCCTAGTAGGTTCGACGGCCTTTGACGTCTGCTAGCTCGCCCGGTGTAGCGTCCATTCATCGAATGGTTCGGCAGCCGGGTTCGTCCGTTGTGGTCTAGAAGGAGTTTTGGGGTGATGCGAGCACTATAAATCAACCAAATGCACACCCAGTGACGGCGGATTAGAGGGAGAACGGAGGAAGCCTTTTAGTCCGGTTCCTAGCTCGTCCAGGAGACCCCTCTCTCGTACAACAACATCTGGCCCCAGATGTTGTGGTACAAAATGTTTTGCATTCGGAGCATACGTCCGCCACTCGGGACGCTCCGACATATAGTCAGTCCGGAGAGACTGTCAATAAGGCTTCCTCATTCTCATGGTAGCGCACACGACCGCTCTTGGCTACGTGACCTCGGATATCCAGTCAGCTTCGCCAATCAGAGAATCATCGGCGACCAGGTTACACCATCCGGTAGCCAGGGACACGAGGCCTGCAGACTCCGGACGTTCGCATAAGAAAATGTGCGGGAGTCAACGTACACGAAGCTTCCGGCGGCAATGCATCGTAAGACCGCTACTGCACAGGCCTCGGTGACGGACGTGCTATCCCAAATAGCACAGCTTATCGCAGCATCCCAGCAACAACTGAATCGGTCGCATAATGTATTATCCGACGATGCTGGGTCGGGACGCTCCGCGGAAGCAGGTACGGACGTCCAAAAAATTTCATCCGGTCCGACGGGATACCGAAAGGGATTCGGAGGATTTCGAGCTTTCCCTTTCGGAACAACATATGCTGTTGTGTATGTCATCTGACTTTATCTTCTACAGGTTCTTTCGTCGGACCAGTATGCTGCGATGCCGGATAAGAAACTGATAGCGTCGGTGTACTTAGAAATTTTTGGTTCGGTTCAGGGACATCGTCCCTCAGTTCCGACATAGTCCAATAATGTCACACAAACTTTCGAATTATTGAACGACGCTATATATATTATTATATGCTTGCAAGCATTTCGGGTTTCTTGTTCGCAAAGTTACGGAGATGTCTTTCAAAGTGTGCCTCTGTCGTCATAGTTAATGAAGAGCTAGCGGCAATAAGTGCTCATGGAATATGTCTATCGCCTAAGAGGTCCCTTGTAGGATCGACGGAGTGACATTCGCTAGCTCACCCGGCGTAGCATCCATTCATCGAATGGTTCGGCAGCCGGTTCGTCCGTTGCGGTCTAGGAAGGAGATTTGGGTGATGCAAGCACTATAATAACTTTAGTACTCACCCAGTGACGACGGATTGAGGACGGATCGGAGGAAGCCTGTTAGTCTGGTTCCTGGCTCGTCCAGGTCTGTCCGGGCTGTGAGCGAGAGAGGTCCCTCTCTCATACAACAACATAGGGGGCCGCATGTTGTGGTTCAGATATTTCGCATTCGGAGCATATGTCCGCCGCTCGGGACGCTCCGTTATATTGACAGTCCGAGAGACTGTTGATAATGCTTTCTCATCCTCACAGCAGCGCACACGACCGCACATTGGCTACATGACCTCGAGTATCCGACTAGTTTCGTCATTCAGTGATTCCACGGCAAACAGGTCACGCCATCCGGTAGCCAAGGGACACGAGGCCTATACACTCCGTTCGCTCGCATAATAGAAGTATGCACGGGGTAACGATCACGGAGCTTCCAGCGGCAATGCATCGTAAGACCGCTTCTCCACAGGCCTCAGTGACGGACGTGCTATCCAAGTTAGCACAGTTTTTTGCAGCATCCCAGCAATCGACACTTTCTCGGTCGAATCAGGAATTATCCGACGGCGCTGGGTCGGTGCGCTCTGCTGTTGCATCAAGTTCGGACGACCAAACGCTTTTTAGGGTCCGACAGGATGGCGAAAGGGATTCGGACGATTTCGAGTTTTCCCTTTCGGAACAACGGAAGCTACCATACATTTCTTCCGGCATTATCTTCCAGTGGTTGTTCCTTCGGACTACATTGCTGCGATGTTGGAGAAGAGACGTATAGTGTCATTGGACACGGAATTTTGGATCGGTTCAGGGTCATTGTCCCTGACTTACCGACACAGTCCAATAATGTCATTAGAACATTTGTATTATTTATTGACGCTATATATATATAAGCCTGCTACCAAGCATGATAGTTTAGTTTCTTGTCCGCAATGCTCAATTTTGCCTTTTATCATTTCTAGGAATAATTTATTTTGGCAGAACAGGGCATACCGAGAGTTCATATGCGTCTACACGGCGGCGTTAAAGACTGGAAATGATCTTTTTCGCCGTCTATGTCTTTTCCAACCACTATGTTGGAAACGACAATGATGTCTAATAGACTTAACTTAGACGCTTTATCATACGTAATCCACCTTACCGAGGTTTTATCATTACGTCCTCAAGAGAAAGAATTCCGAAATATGATCCTTAATGTGATTTCTTTCGAGGTCAGTAGTTTGTCCACATATAACTCCGCCCTTCAGTGGCAACCTGGAGTTGGTTAGATGTGACGCAGCCCTAGCTACATCCACGCGCGTGGATAGTAAGGTGAAGAACTCTCTCAGAGTCGCTTCGGTCTCGGAGAAGCTTCTCTTCGACGGCAACTTTTCAGCAATCCATGAATTGCTCGATTTACACGTTCTCTTGTCTATCTAGTGTAGCAAGAGATTCAGACTGGGGCAAACATTCGGTGGTTGACTCAGAGAGTACCACTGTAGTTGCCGGATCCGAGTTTTATAATTATGACAGTTGCCAGTCAAACAGGTTGGGGTACAATATTGATCCCAACGGATTCGAAGTGCCAGGGTCTTTGGGTTCCGCAGTCTCTAGGCAAGCACTTATCTTCCATGGAATAATGTTTTTTAGGCTTGCTTTATGTCATTGGATGAACATTATTCAGAAACGCATGTCCAAATCCTGTCCGATAATATGATAGTAGTTGCGTATCTCCGGAACCAGGGAGGCACTCATTCGATTCCGTTATTCAATTTAACGGAAAGAATCCTTCTGTTTGTTATAGTACACCAAGTTCTGCTTCGGTCCGTCATATTCCGGGTCGTCTGATTGTATTACCGGACTCCCTTTCACTTATGGGTCGCTTGTTGCCGTCAGAATGGACTCTCAACAAACAAGTATTCAATCAGATTTGCTATCAATGGGAGTGCCCAATGATAATTTATTTACGACACAACTTGCTAATCAATTGCAGACGTATGTGTTTGCATGTCCGGATCTCTGAGCGTATGTTGTTAACACTCTATTGATCTAATAGGACGGAATGATAGGATATGCGTATCCTCCTGCGCTGTTGTTTCAGCAAGTATTGCTAAGATAAACAACCACAATACATTTCTGTTGATAGCATCTCTGTCTTCACAGAGACCGTGGGTAAATTTACTCAGATGTCTGTGGGACTTAACGCGAAAACTTCCTCCATGAGAGGATCTTCTTTCGCTGGGGAAAATCGTGTCATCTTCATCACAACCCGTAAGGTCTCAACCTTCACGTATTCCATTGTGTGGTCCTTCTTGCATTGTAAGCATTGTACTGGACGAGCTTTGGACGCGATTTCTTACTGTAGGAGAACCTCTTCTTCGCTATTCTATGTGGCTAAAGTGGAGGCTCTTCCGTCGTTGGTGTAGGGATCACTATGTTGATATTGTTGGTCCCTCCATACTAGTCATTGCAACTTTCTAGTATACTTGTTTGACAAGATCTACTGCAGCCTGTTACTATTAAGGTTATAGGTCTATGTTATCTCATACCTATGCACTCTATGATAGTTTACAATTGAGTCTTATGTCTCTTTATCTAAGTCAGTTAGTTACTTTTCGATAAATAGACTTAGAATCATTAGATTAAATTTCTATACGGAATTTAACTTCGGTTCTTATTTAGCTAAGTAATCATTTGAGCCTCTGGAAACAGTAGTTTTCAAATTCTGACCTTTTAGACAGTAATTCTGTTGGCTTCTCTTTTACTGAAGAGTCAGTGAGCTTCATGCACTATCGGTGGATGATTCTCACTTTCGTAGTTTCGGAATCACTACTTCCTTTACTATTTAGGTTGGATTTTTGGTTAAGAGTCAGGCTCCTAATAAATATCCGGAACCTATTGTTATTAAGGTCCTTCCGTCTTCGTACGGGCATAGGCCTTTACTCTGTCCGGTTAGAGTTTACGTATTTATAAACAGATATCTGTTTATTACGACGGACGTAAGCTTCTTCTATCTTTGATGCCCAATAGAAGGACGTTACGCTCCATTCTATTGCTAATGGATTCAATTAACTATCGATACTGCTTATGGTATATCATTGACTCAACAGTTGTGCTTGAGATTTCGGCTCATGAAGTAAGAGTTCTTCTACATCTTGGGCTTACATTAATAGTGTCGCTATTATAGATTTTTGAAGGCTGCTCATTTCGCTCAGCCATCCACATTCATGAATTTTATCTCAGAAATATCGAGTCCATTTCTGGAGGCCTCTATTGTTAGGTCTATTATCTACTGCTCAGAATGTCATTCACTTAACAGTTGCTACTATAGCTAGGTAGGCTGTCTGTTTCGGCAGTGACTCCGTTCTGCTGCCCTCTTCGCTCTGGGCTATTTGACCCAGGGCAAGGGGGGGGGGGGGGGAGGGTGTTCCCTTGGGTCACCTGTTTTACTATGAAAACAAGGGGATACCTCCTCTGGAGTTAGGAATTCTGAGCTGTTATTGGGATGGCTTTTTAGTGAGAAGTTTATGTTTTTAAAATTCATTCAGGTCTTAGTTTTTAAAGTATAGCTTTTGAATATAGCATGTGTCAAACGGACGTTATTATACAATCCTCAGACACTTTTTAGGAGTATAAAGAGTCTCTATTCTCTAGACTTACTTTATTTATTGGCTTACTTTAAAAATTATTAGTATAAGGATTATACTAGATATTAATAGAGTACATGGATGTATGATGCTCAATTTTGCAAGGTGTTTTATCTTTATAATTTATCATAAATAAGAAAGATACATGTAAGGCCTAATACTTCTTTTTCCCTAAAGGGGATGACTCTATTTTATATAATTGCGCGTATTCCAACTTGCTCTATGTCCTAGGCCCTCCAGCTTTTTACTATTCAGCTATGTCTGGGTCATTGGTACAGTATAAAAATGTTAAAAAATTTATAGTAATTTATATATTTTTTATACTTACCAATGACCGAGACGGGGATGGCCCTCCCAGGAGTTGGGAACTCATACCTCCCCGCTGAGTACATAGCGCTTACCAGGCACTGGTTATAAGAATGATTAATGGCGCCAATTTCGGAACGTCCTTGACACTGCGCATGCGCAGTAGAGGTGAAGTGTGGAGGGCCATTCAGGACATGTTTTCTTTGATTTTAGATGCAAATTTTGGGGATTGGGGGGCAAAATTTGTGTTTGGCCCTATATTTTAAGAGTTAGCACCAGCTATGTCTGGGTCATTGGTAAGTATAAAAAATATATAAATTACTATAAATTTTTTAACTTTTCAATGGAAAAGGGTTTAACTGTAATCAATTTTGACTTTTTATGGATGAACTGTCTCCAACACATTTTTGTTTTGTTTTGAAACAGCGGTTAATTTCAATAAATTCCAATTGACATGATGCGTGCCTTGTATGATTCGTTATTTTTGCTCGTACTTTGTTTTTAAATAGCCATTTTGTGATGGTTGCTACCAGTTGGGGCAAATTGTTCGAACGACTATGCCATTACAACTTTTTTCAGAATCATAAAATTGGGCTAGTTTAGGCCATTTTCGGAGCCATATGACAGATTGTAATAGCAGCCGTGTGTTCTTTGTTATAAATGCGGAAGTTTTTTGGGGGAAATAAAACATAAAAAATGCATAAAACTGCCATGTCTCCAGAGGAAGTTTTGGAGTGCGACTTGAATTTCACCCCAGTGTAAGCCAAGATGACTTGAGGAATGTCAAGGCGACTTCTCCCTAGTTGCCTACTTGGCTGACCCCTGAAGAGAGTAGTGTCCAGCATGTGCCATAGGCTTGGTTTTATCACACATATTTACTATCACTTGATGCTTACAGTTGTCAACCCTATACCTAACATAAAAAGCATACAACACTTTCAAACAAAATTCTTGAATAATTAAATACTTTCATTTTTTGCATCAAAAACATACCTTATGACCCCTCATTGGAACAAGCTTATTAAGCTTGTTCCAATGAGGGTCATAAGCTATATTTTTGAGACAAAAGATGAAAACTTTTCTGTTTCCAGATGATAATTTAAGTTTGGATTTATAGATCAGGACCAAACTTGGTTTGTGCCTCAGTTATATCAAAATAAAGGTTAAGTGCGGATTTGGGTTTAATCTGATAATTTTTAGAAGAGTTATGGGCCTTTTCAAATTAGAAATTGTTTATTTCCTTAACATCCAGGTTACTGGATAATAACTTTATTTCTTTAGAAATTGCTTATTTCTGCCAAAATTCTGGTTTTAATAGCAATAATAATTAACACAGAACATACAACACTTGTCTCTCTATCTCGTGTCTTAACAACAATACTTTGTGTTCACTAAATGTACGGATGGATCAGAGCACTTAAGTGGAGATGCAAATTGCTTCATATTTCAAAAGGTGCAGGACTGCATTATGGAAACGAAATGCTTCAAGTAGACAATTTGTATTCCTGTCTTTATCAAGGCTATCTGTGGCTATACTGTGTTATAGAACAGTGTAATACAGTATAGCCACAGATCACCTTGATGGCAGCACAGTGAGTACCATGCCATCATGGCTCTCTAAGACCCAGCCTTAAATACAATGGTAGAATCTGTTTTCTTGTCGGGTAGGTTATCTCCTGATACCTCCAGCTTAACTCCTGCTTTTCTTGTTATACCCCCATGAGGGTATGTATGTTGCATCAACTCAGGGTCCTCTTACCCGTTTTCTGAATGTTGTTCGTCTCGTCTACTTTTGTTTGATTTCATGTTGGCTTCATCTTATACTACCTTTTACTTTATCTTATCACTGTAATTCCTTTCTTCTTTCACAGTATCTATCTATATACTTAAATATCTTTCAGTTTAAACAATTTGCATTTGGTACTCCACTAGTAGTTCCGGTAATACTTATTTGGTAATTCAAAGCCCTAGGGGGATGACCAATGTATCCCTTATAAAAAAGTACTATGGTAAGCCATGGTAAATCCCAAAATACCTTGGTAATACCATGGTATTACCAGGGTATTTTGGGATTTACCATGGTACTTTTTTATGAGGGATGTACTGGGCCCACTTTCGCCAGATTTGTCACCAATCGAGCATCTTTGAGATCAATTGGACCGTTGCTTACGACTTCATGATCTTCAGACGTTAGGCGATTTACGAAATGTTCTAAGGCAGGAGTGGAACGCAATACCACCGGGTGACATCCAGAGACTTATCAGGTTCATGCGCTGTCGCTGTCTTGCCATCCAAGAGGCAAACAATATGTCTGAACTTTTCATTTCACTCTATGTCTGAATTGCAACGTCCTGCCGTGATGCTGGCAACAGTAAGAACATGAAATTATGCAAATTCATACAGCTAGACTCGAAAACTGTCGAAATATGAATTTACAATAATTTGTTTGGGATTAAAGTCGATAATACTAAAAACAGTGCTCCTCAAAGTTTATTAAACTTTCTTTTTTGACTCAGTATATATATATATTCCAGGGATACAGAAATAGACATAAGATTTTTGCTTTTTCGGGAACTTTTCAGTTGATCTTGATCACTAATTATAAGCACTTGACTGTGTCTCTACAATCCAATCACATTCCACCAATCCTGGAAAATGAAGTATTAATGTCCCCACAATTACAGTGGCTCCAAACCTCTTTAACAGCATTTTCTCTCACGCTGTGTCTCTCTTTATCTGATTCCACCAAAGTTGTGGGGACAGAGATAATCATCCAGAGGACTACCATCAGTGGTTGCACCAAGGTATGGACCATATAAGATACATATTTATTATACCCCCACAAAATGAAGTTTAGGGGGGTATATAGGAGTCAGCTTGTCCGTTGGTCGGGCAGTCTGTCGTCGTCATCAGTCCGTTGCACATGTAAACATGTGGAGTGAACTACTTCCCCAGTTTTAGCCGCATTTTCATGAAACTTCACAAAAATGATCAACATACTGAGGGGAAGTGCGTGACATAATTTTTTTCCAGATCGGATTCAAGATGGCCAACTGGCGGCCATATTGGATTTTGCAAAATACTTATGGAGCGAACTACTTCTACAGTTTTTGCTGCATTTTCATGAAACTCAATATAAATTGATCGTCATGATGAGGAGCAGTGCATGACATAAAATTTTTTCCAGATCGGATTCAAGATGGCTGACTGGAGGCCATATTGCATTTTGCAAAATACTTGTGGAGCGAACTACTTCCACAGTTTTAGTCACATTTTCACGAAACTTCACCAAAATGATCAACATGATAAGGAGCAGTGCGTAACATAATCTTTTTCCTGATCGGATTCAAGATGGCCAATTGGTGGCCATATTGGATTTTTTTTTTACTTAGAAAAATTGAATGCCCTTTTCAGTCACACACTCTGGGCGGTGCGCCATGGTGGGGGTATACCAAGCAACAGACCATCTCTAGTTATATATCTTTCTAGGGATACAGAAATAAACATCAGATTTACATGTTTTGGGACTACTGTCATTATGGGTACTTGACTTGATCCCCAAAATGTAATCACATTCCCACAACTGGGGAAAATGAAGTACACATATCCCCACAACTATGATGTGCCAGATGTCTCTCTTTTATCAGCAACGACTTAAGGGATATAATGCATTATCTCCATTAGATGTGTACCATAAAATGCTTTTGTGTGCACAGACTCTTAGGTTTCCCTACCCCCACCTACTTTCTCTGACTCTGAGTTCTATATGAGCACATTGAGATTGAAATATGTTCTGGAATGAGATACATAAATAAATGCACTTTTTTAAAGTCGGGACATCATCTGCCCTGTCAGCATGCACGTACAGCTCCATTGATTAAAATTCAATTTAATTCTGAACTTATTTGACAACTAGATCTGACATTGCAAAATTTATTGTCAATTTCAAACTATGTAGACAATGCAAATTTATCTCAGATACATTAATTAGACAGTGTTACATGCATTGAGTGCATGTCAGCTGTCTTTGTTATGGAATTCTTTGAAGTCATGCTTGTACGTCATTGATATTGCACACATTTAATTTCAAAACATACATTGCTATTTGCGTAAGTTTTATTACACCCCTGTTCTTTGAAATCCCTATTGACAGCAACACTAAACCATGCGGAAAATAAAAATCGTGTACCGCAATTACAATTTCAATCCCTAGCGACAGCTAAAAGTCATCCCCTGAGTTCCAATGTGTTCTATGTGCCAGTGGGCACATAGAACACATTGGAACTCAGAGGACAAAAGAGTAACACAGGTTTCCCTCACAAGTTTGGTTGGCAACAAAATGTGTTCATTTTTATACTGTACCAATGACCCAGACATAGCTGGTGCTAACTCTTAAAATATAGGGCCAAACACAAATTTTGCCCCCCAATCCCCAAAATTTGCATCTAAAACCAAAGAAAACATGTCCTGAATGGCCCTCCACACTTCACCTCTACTGCGCATGCGCAGTGTCAAGGACGTTCCAAAATTGGCGCCATTAATCATTCTAAGTTTGGCCCTTCATCAGTTAACATTTGACTGATCTTTGTGCTTGTAAATCTCCGTTTAAATGATGCCAGACACATAAATATTAGTGAAATGGTGATTCTAAGGAGGATAGAGAAGGAGGAGAGGAAAAATGTGTGACAGAATATTATCAGGGCTGTAACTTAAAATTTTTTAATGAAATTATGTTAAGTTACCTATTTTCGAGGCAGCAGCCATTTTGTTGTCATTCTGATTATTTAGTTACACTGATTTTTCAGTGTTTTCCTCTCTCCCTGTCCTTTAAGTCCCCCCTTGCTATTCTCCCATGCTTTTGGCATAGTTTTTGTAATTATTATTACTAAATTTTCTTGGGAGTTTTAGCTGAATAACAGAATGAATTCTGTTCTTTTCCCCATGTTTACATCTTCACCTACGGGTGGTTAGGCGTTGTGTTCTGCATCTACCATCTGATGTTCTGCAGTTTCTTAACTGGAAGTCTCTGTTTTGCATCAGATAGTGTATTTTTGGTAACTGATTCCGGGCCTGGGTGCCTGGAGTCTTATTTTAGTGTTTTTACATTCATTGTTTACATTTACTACAGCCCTCTGTGTGAGGGGGGGATTTCTGGAAAATAATATCTTGATGTTATTTTAATCATAACTAGATACATTATTATTGTTCGTAAGTGTTGAATAAATTGTTTAAAATATTTTTAAAATTTTTGTCCACACTTAGGCTTGGGATCCATTGGGGCTCAACGTTACTTTTCAGAAACTTGGGCTGTTCTGAAAAAATATTTTTTCAAAATATTTTGATTTCAATTATTTTTTCTATATTAATGGATCATATTATTATTATGTATTTTGATTGCCAGGGGTTAGTGCGAGTACCAGGACTTGTTTTCTTTTCACATTGAAAAGATTTTGATCAATTGTAATAAGAGGGAGTCTTCCTCTGACTTTTATAATCATTCTATATGTGGTCAGTGTACTCGCATTAACTCCTGTTCTGTATCGTATGATTTCGATGACAATATGGGAAGCGTATGTCACGGTATGTTAGTGGGGAATTGGACACTCCGGTCCTTTTCCCGCAGGGTCACTCTACTTTATCAATTTCTATTTCAGACGATCAAGATTAGGGTGATGTATCTGTGATGTCTTCCAACAGTGTGCCTCCGTCGTCACAATTAATGAAGGGCTAGCGGAAAAGTGCTCATGTAAATACGCCAATTGCCTAAGAGGACCCTAGTAGGTTCGACGGCCTTTGACGTCCGCTAGCTCGCCCGGTGTAGCATCCATTCATCGAATGGTTCGGCAGCCGGGTTCGTCCGTTGCGGTCTAGAAGGAATTTTGGGGTGATGCGAGCACTATAAATCAACCAAATGCACACCCAGTGACGGCGGATTAGAGGGAGAACGGAGGAAGCCTTTTAGTCCGGTTCATAGCTCGTTCTGGTCCATCCGGACTGCGAGCGAGAGAGGCCCCTCTCTCGTACAACAACATCTGGCCCCAGATGTTGTGGTACAAAATGTTTCGCATTCGGAGCATACGTCCGTCGCTCGGGACGCTCCGACATATAGTCAGTCCGGAGTAGACTGTCAATAAGGCTTCCTCATTCTCATGGTAGCGCACACGACCGCTCTTGGCTACGTGACCTCGGATATCCAGTCAGCTTCGCCAGTCAGAGAATCATCGGTGACCAGGTCACACCATCTGGTAGCCAGGGACATGAGGCCTGCAGACTCCGGACGTTCGCATAGGAAGTGTGCGGGAGTCAACGTACACGGAGCTTCCGGCGGCAATGCATCGTAAGACCGCTACTGCACAGGCCTCGGGAACGGACGTGCTTTCCTAAATAGCACAGTTTATCGCAGCATCCCAGCATCAACTGAATCTGTCGCATATTTTTTATCCGACGATGCTGGGTTGGGACGCTCCGCGGAAGCGGGTACGGACGTCCGAAAATTTCATCCGGTCCGACGGGATACCGAAAGGGATTTGGAGGATTTCGAGCTTTCCCTTTCGGAACAACATATGCTGTTGTGTATGTCATCTGACTTGATCTTCTACAGCTTCTTTCGTTGGACCAGAATGCTGCGATGCCGGATAAGAAACTGATAGCGTCGGTGGACTTAGAAATTTTTGGTTCGGTTCAGGGACATCGTCCCTCAGTTCCGACATAGTCCAATAATGTCACACAAATTTTCGAATTATTGAACAACGCTATATATATTATTATTATATGCTTGCTATAACCAAGCATTTTGGGTTTCTTGTTCGCAAAGTTACGGAGATGTCTTTCAAAAGTGTGCCTCTGTCGTCATAGTTAATGAGGAGCTAGCGGCAATAAGTGCTCATGGAATATGTCTATCGCCTAAGAGATCCCTTGTAGGATCGACGGAGTGACATTCGCTAGCTCACCTGGTGTAGCGTGCATTCATCGAATGGTTCGGCTGCCGGGTTCGTCCGTTGCGGTCTAGGAAGGAGATTTGGGTGATGCGAGCACTTTAATACTCACCCAGTGACGGCAGATTGAGGACAGATCGGAGGAAGCCTGTTAGTCCGGTTCCTGGCTTGTCCAGGTCCGTCCGGGCTGTGAGCGAGAGAGGTCCCTCTCTCGTCCAACAACATAGGGGACCGCATGTTGTGGTTCAGATATTTTACATTCGGAGCATATGTCTGTCGGCCGGGACGCTCCATTATACTGACAGTCCGAGAGACTGTCCATAATGCTTCCTCATCCTCACAGCAGCGCACACGACCGCACATTGGCTACGTGACCTCGAGTATCCGATCAGTTTCGTCATTCAGTGATTCCACGGCAAATAGGTCACGCCATCCGGTAGCCAAGGGACACGAGGCCTATACACTCCATTCGCTCGCATATTAGTAGTATCCACGGGGTAACGATCACGGAGCTTCCAGCGGCAATGCATTGTAGGACCGCTTCTCCTCAGGCCTCAGTGACGGACGTGCTATCCGAGTTAGCACAGTTGTTTCGCAGCATCCCAGCAATCGACAGTTTCTTGGTCGAATCAGGAATTATCCGACGGCGCTGGGTCGGTGCGGTCCGCAGTTGCATCAGGTACGGACGACCGAACGCTTTATAGGGTCCGACAGGATGGCGAAAGGGATTCGAAAGATTTCGAGTTTTCCCTTTCGTAGTATCGGAAGCTGCCATTCATATCTTCTGGCATTATCTTCCAGTGATTGTTATTTCGGACTACATTGCTGCGATGTTGGATAAGAGACTTATAGCGTCATTGGACACGGAATTTTGGATCGGTTCAGGGACATTGTCCCTGACTTACCGACGCAGTCCAATATTTTCATTACAACATGTGTTTTATTTTTCGATGCTATATATGCATACAAGCCTGCTACCAAGCATGATAGTTTAGTTTCTTGTCCGCGTTGCTCATTTCTGCCGTTTTATCATTTATACGAATAAATTATTTTGGCAGAGCAGGGCATACCGAGAGTTCATATGCGTCTAGACGGCGTGGTTAAAGACTGGAAATATTCTTTTTCACCGTCTATGTCTTTTCCAACCACAATGTTGGAAACGACAATGATGTCTAGTAGACTTAACTTAGATGCTTTATCATACGTAATCCACCTTACTGAGGCGTTATCATTACGTCTTCAAGAAAAGATTTACGGGATATTATTCTCAATGTGATTTCTTTTGAGGGCTGTAGTTTGTTCACGTATAACTCCGCCCTTTAGTGGCTGATTGGAGTTGGTTAGACGTGACGCAGCCCTAGCTACATCCACGCGCGTGGATAGTAAGGTTAAGAACTCTCTCAGAGTCGCTTCGTTCTCGGAGAAGCTTCTCTTCGACGGCAACTTTTCAGCAATCCATGATTTGCTCGATTTACACGTTCTCTTGTCTATCTAGTGTTACAAGAGATTCAGACTGGGGCAAACATTCGGTGGTTGACTCAGAGAGTGCCTCTGCAGTTGCCGGACCCGAGTGTTGTAGTTATGACGGTTGCCAGTCAAACAGATTGGGATATAATATTGATCCCAACGGATTCGAAGTGCCAGGGTCTTTGGGTTCCGCAGTCTCTAAGCAACCAATTATCTTCTGCGGAATAATGTTTTTTAGGTTTGCTTTATGTCATTGCATGAACATTATTCAGAAACGCATGTCCAAATCCTGTCCGTTAATTCGACAGTAGTGGCGTATCTCCGGAACCAGGGAGGCACTCATTCATTTCCGTTATTCAATTTAATGGAAAGAATTTGTCTGTTGGTTATAGTACACCAAGTTCTGTTTCGGTCCGTCATATTCCGGGTCGTCTGATTGTTTTACCGGACTCCCGTTCACTTAGGGGTCGCTTGTTGCCGTCAGAATGGACTCTCAACAAACAAGTATTCAATCAGATTTGCTATCTATGAGAGCGCCCAATGATGATTTATTTACGACACAGCTTGCTAATCAATTGCAGACGTATGTGTTGGCTTGTCCGGATCTCTGAGCTAATGTTGTTAACGCTCTATTGATCTAATAGGACGGAATGATAGGATATGCGTATCCTCCGGCGCTGTTGTTTCAGCAGGTATTGCTAAGATAAACAACCACAATACATTTCTGTTTATAGCATCTCTATCTTCACAGAGACCGTGGGTAATTTACTCTGTTGTCTACTGTGGGACTTAACGTGAAATCTTCCTCAATGAGAGGATCTTTTTTCGCTGGGTAAATCGTGTCATCTTTATCACAACCCGCAAGGTTGCAACCTTCACGTATTCCGTTGTGTGGTCCATATTGCATTGTAAGCATTGTACTGGACGAGCTTTGGACGCGATTTCTTACTATAGGAGATCCTCTTCTTCGCTATTCTATGCGGCTAAAGTGGAGGCTCTTCTGTCGTTGGTGTAGGGATCATTATGTTCATATTGTTGATCCCTCCATACTACTCATTGCAACTTTTTAGTATACTTGTTTGACAAGATCTACTGCAGCCTGTTATTATTAAGGTTATAGGTTTATGTTACCTCATACCTATGCACTCTATGATAGTTTACAATTGAGTCTTATGTCTCTTTATCTAAGTCAGTTAGTAACTTTTTGATAAATAGACTTAGAATCTTTAGATTAAATTCCTATATGGAATTTAACTTCGGTTCTTATTTAGCTAAGTAATCATTTGAGCCTCTGGAAACAGTAGTTTTCAAATTCTGACCTTTTAGACAGTAATTCTGTTGGCTTCTCTTTTACTGAAGAGTCAGTGAGTTTCATGCACTATCGATGAATGATTTTCACTTTCGTAGTTTCGGAATCACTACTTCCTTTACTATTTAGGTTGGATTTTTGCATAAGAGTTAGGCTCCTAATATCCAGAACCTATTGTTATTAAGGTCCTTCCGTATTCGTACGGGCATAGGCCTTTACTCTGTCCGGTTAGAGTTTATGTATTTATAAACAGATATCTGTTTATTACTACGGGCGTAAGCTTCTTCTGTCTTTGATGCCTAATAGAAGGACGTTACGCTCCATTCTATTGCTAATGGATTCAATTAACTATCGGTACTGCTTATGGTATATAATTGACTCAGCAGTTGTGCTTAAGATTTCGGCTCATGAAGTAAGAGTTCTTCTACATCTTGGGCTTACATTAATAGTGTCGCTATTATAGATTTTTGAAGGCTGCTCATTGCGCTCAGCCATCCACATTCATGAATTTTTATCTCAGAAATATCGAGTCCATTTCTGGAGGCCTCTATTGTTAGGTCTATTATCTACTGCTCAGAATGTAATTCACTTAACAGTTGCTACTATAGCTAGGTAGGCTGTCTGTTTCGGCAGTGACTCCGTTCTGCTGCCCTCTTCGCTCTGGGCTATTTGATCCAGGGCAAGAAAAAGGGGGGGGGGGGGAGGGTGTTTCCTTGGGTCACCTGTTTTACTATGAAAACAAGGGGATACCTCCTCCGGAGTTAGTAATTCTGAGCTGTTATTGGGATGGTTGTTTAGTGAAAAGTTTATGTTTTAAAAATTCATTCAAGTCTTAGTTTTTAAAGTATAGCTTTTGAATATAGCACGTGTCAACGGACATGATTATGCATTCCTCAGACACTTTTAAGGAGTATAAGAGTCTCTATTCTCTAGACTTACTTTATTTATTGGCTTACTTTAAAAATTATTAGTATAAAGATTATATTGGATATTAATAGAGTACATGGATGTATGTTGCTCAATTTTGGAAGGTGTTGTTTCTTTCTAATTTATCATAAATAAGAAAGATACATGTAAGGCCTATTACTTCTTTTTCCCTAGAGGGGATGACTCTATTTTATATTACTGAGCGTATTCCATCTTGCTCTATGTCCTTGGCCCTCCAGCCTTTTTACTATTCAGCTATGTCTGGGTCATTGGTACAGTATAAAAATGTTAAAAAATTTATAGTAATTTCTATATTTTTTATACTTACCAATGACCCAGACGGGGATGGCCCTCCCAGGAGTTGGGAACTCTTGCCTCCCCGCTGAGTACATAGCGCTTACCAGGCACTGGTTATTAGAATGATTAATGGCGCCAATTTCGGAACATCCTTGACACTGCGCATGCACAGTAGAGGTGAAGTGTGGAGGGCCATTCAGGACATGTTTTCTTTGGTTTTAGATGCAAATTTTGGGGATTGGGGGGCAAAATTTGTGTTTGGCCCTATATTTTAAGAGTTAGCACCAGCTATGTCTGGGTCATTGGTAAGTATAAAAAATATAGAAATTACTATAAATTTTTTAACTTTTTGGTGATAATTATCAAATGAATTGTTGAGTGTCCTAACAATTGTTTTATAGACGTGAAGGCATGTAATAAACACAACAACACGCATGTGTGAATGGGTTAATTGATATGGCACTTGTGCCATCACGGAAAGATAAAACTCGAGGCCTGTGGCCTCTCGTTCTATCCTTCTGCTCTGGCACTCATGCCATATCAATTAACCCATTCACAATGCGTGTCGTTCTGTGTATATGTTGATTGATTTAAATATTTGAGCACTGCTTATTCTATTTTCCGGATTGAAATTTCAATTGTGGGATTTACTACTTTGACAAACATGTGTCTTCTGTGACAAAAGTGGGGAAAGCAATAAATAGGAACCATACTTTTCCTCTGGTGGTAACAACTTGGAAATGAAAGCATTGTTTCCGTGAAACACTCGTGAAACTCGCTAAATGGTGAAATATCAAATTTATTTAAAGTTCACTTGTTGGATAAATATTAACAGTTCCTTTGTTTATTTACAGAACACTTTCAATTTAAGAACTGGCTTGATAATAGCACTGTGTATGTGTGTTGCCCTCCCGCTTGGTCTGATGAAGAATTTACAAAAACTCAGCAGAGCCAGCGCCTTGTGTGTTTGTATATATTTTGGATTCATTTTATTTGTAAGTATTAAATTTCTTTTCTCTGTGTGTATATATATGCATTGATTTCCAGGATCCACAAAAAATGAAAGCTCTGACAAGCTTGGCCTACAATAACCCTCTGCACTCCGATGTCAAAATTGCAAAGTGTTTCAGCAGCAAATATTTCCCATAATGCAGTTTGTTATTTGACCAAATATACCTTGGTTGACAGAGCTCAGTGAAACAAGATATAATTGGTTAAAATCGTAGTTATTTATTTATTCATTCATTTATTGGTGCTTAAGGTCACATATTTCTGCACAATGGCTAATCATGACCGCAACAGTTTTATGGGTGGAGGAAGCCTGAGTACCCAGAGAGAATCACCGAGCAACAGCGAGCAACTGTCAGCTCCCCAACATACTAACTTCACACAAGCAGGGTTAAGAATTGTTGAAGACTGGTGCACCATCGATGTGCAGTATGCTTCAGCACACAGCTTCACCTTGCCCCCACATGGGCAATGGGGGTGAAGTGTCTAGCCCAAGGACACAACGCAGTTGCCGCAGGTGGAATTCAAACCGAGGACCTCTCGGCTTGCACCCTGCACCTTAATCTACTGATCCCCCCCCCCATCTCCAAAGTCACCAATTCCAAATATGTTTGAGAATGAAATTATGATACTCTTAACTCTTCACCCAACCTAATGGCTGAACCCAGCCAGTGCTATTCAAAAATAAAAATTGAATTTATAATATAGCTTTACAGTGCAGTGTATTGTGATTAAATTATGTGTTGTTTAACTTCACAATTCTCTTTCAGATTATCATGTTATCAGCTCCCCACATGTGGTCGGGAAAATGGTTTCAGCATGTCCATTTTTGGAGAGTGGAAGGTCTTTTTCAGTGTTTGCCAATATTTTCATTTGCTTTTGGTTGTCAAACGTAAGTAGATTACTTTGTACCATACTGTGATTGCAAAATCTGTCTCTGTGCAAAGCTTTGAAATTTGATTTAATTCAAATGCCATCCAATTATTTGATTCAATACAGGAGATAAACATTCACCATTTTGGGTCACATGAGGAGAGAATACGTCACCTTTGTTTCCAAAACAAATCGCACATGGATTAATTAACAGGCACAATCCTTGTCAGAATATGGCAGACATGAATTCGATTCAGCATGAAATAAATAGATATTGGTATATTGCGCACTTAATCATTTATGTTAAAAATAAGTTTTATATTGAAGATCAATTGTAATATTAATAATATTGTAAATCTGAGTCGAAAACAAAACTTTAGGTTAAGAACACATTGAAATGTGACTGCGTAGAGACAAAATCGAGTTGTGTATCTTCATTGCTTTGCAAATTGAAACTGAGCTAAAATTTGGAAAGTTCAGCATTTGAAATGCATTAACCCTTTACCCAACGAATCGCCTGCATTCGCCCGCATAATATGCAAATCCAGCGGTTGAAAAAATATTATTTTCCAAAAAATTTCAACAAAACCATATCATGTGACCCCCTCGTTGGAACGAGCTCGTTCCAACGAGGGGGTCACATGATATTGTTTTGTTGAAATTTTTTGGAAAATTTGAAAAAATGATATTTAAAAAAATAAATTTTGATATCGTCTGCATTGGGTAAAGGGTTAAATAAAGTATTACCAATACCTGTGCCATAGGTGTTGGCATAGTTGAGTTATCCATAAGGAAATGAGTAACATATGATGGTAACCGTCATCGCTGGCTCCCTACTTTGCTTCACACGTGTTTATTTTTTTTGGAAACAAATGTGCCGTGTGCTCTCCTTTTCATGACCAAATATGGGGAATACTGATAAAAGTCTATTGGAGTCATGCTGATTTGGAAATTTTTTAATATTTGACATGTTCTCAAAATCCTACCAAGTTTGTCCACTTGAACTCTTCTTCTATCATCAGGTCTGCTGTACCATTGCTTTGCAAATTGAAACTAAGCTGCCATTCCGAAAGTTCAACATTGGAACTGCATTGATATAAATGAAATATTACTAATACAGTCGAACCTGCTTAATTGAATAACCTATTTGTCAGCTGAAATTATTCGAATAAGCGGAGTATTCTGTTATCTGGCAAGCATATACTCGTCTGTCGCGAAGAGGATTTACCCAAATGAGCTCAATGTACAGTTACACAGTACATGTACATGTATAAGTGTTTCGTGTTCTATGTATTATGTCTCATCTTTTATTTCTGATGTATGTTTTGTATGTTGCATATATTTTCTATTTTAAATAAAATTAAAATAAATTAAAAAAGGAAAAAATGTTTATTGTGTTTGGGTTTTTTTTACCTGCGTCGCCAGCGGCAGAGCAGGTCTAGTAACCGCTCGACTCCGTCCGTCAGTTCGTCCGTCCTTCCGTCCGAAACACTTTTTCCGTCAAAGTATTCTTGGCTTCTATGAAAGGGAATGATTTTTTATTTGGTCTGCTGCTTCATAATGATGAGTTGTATCGTGTAAGCAATTTTCAGATCTGCCGTGCAGCCTCTTCCTGTTTGACAATACTTTGAAATTTTACTGTACCCACTGAACATTGAAATTTTCCATCAAGGTTTTCTCGGCTTCTATGCAATGGATTGATTTTATATTTGGTCTCCTGCTTCATAATGATGAGTTGTATCGTGGAAGTAATTTTCAGATCTGCTGTGCAGCCACTTTCTGTTTGCCAATACTTTGAAATTTTACTGTACCCACTGAACATTGAAATTTTTCGTCAAACTTTTCTCGGCTTCTATGCAAGGTATTGATTTTATATTTGGTCTGCTACTTCATAATGATGAGTTGTATCATGTAAGCAATTTTCAGATCTGCCGTGCAGCCACTTCCTGTTTGCCGGTACTTTGAAATTTTACTGTACCCACTGAACATTGAAATTTTTCGTCAAACTTTTCTCGGCTTCTATGCAAGGGATTGATTTTATATTTCATCTGGAGCCTGATAATGATCAGTTGTATCGTGTATGCAATTTTCAGATCTGCCGTGCAGCCACTTCCTGTTTGCCGATTCAATTGCATGCAGCGACGCAGGTCCAGACCCGGTATTGGTCTTGGCTTGTTTCAAGTTTATTTCGCACAAACTAGAAATGGAAATTGTGGGACAAGCCAAGAGGCAGATTAAGACTTCGTCTTCGACGTCGGCTGAATGACAATGAAATGCAACATGTGCATTTACACTAATGAAGGACTGATAAAAAACAATTCTATAAAAACTTATTTTACCTGCATGGAAGTATGGGATGCCAAATTATTTATTTCCACGATGAGAAACCTCGAATGATCCTAATGGAAAAACCCATTCAGAAAGACTTGTTTGGCTGTTCATTCAAGCGGATTGACCAGTTGAATGCATCAAACACAGGTGTCTGCAGAACATTAATGGCTTTCATTTATCAAATTAATTTAGTAGAAGGGTCAAACACAAGAGAAAACAATGCTTTCTTCATAAATGAATACTTTTTATTCATGTCAAAACAAAAATAGCACAACAAACGAAATGACAAAAAACAGTAAAAAAACAAAGAACAGCACAAGATTAAAAAACATTCAGAAAAAAGAGTTAGCTCCCTTGCATCACTGTTCATTCTAGCACTGAAAATCATCAAAGTTTGAACTCTTTTTCTATCATCAGGTCACCTGTACAGGACACCTGGTGATCGAAGAAGAGTTCAAGAGGATACAGTCACATGGTAGGATTTTGAGTATATGACGGCGATTTGTAAATTTCCTCATCAGTGTGACTCAAATTGAATCAACTGGACAATTTGAAATCAAATTTTTGAATGTTATGCTGGTCTCTACTGAGAAATGATTTATATTAATGCACTTGATACTCAGGACATATCAGTGTTAGGGTTGGATCAAGTTTGAAATTTATTTTGAAGAATAATCGATTAAAGTCTACTTTAATCGTACTCTGTAACATCTAGATACAACTACTGGTATATAGAAAACAATATTTTTGGTCATTAGTTCCTTAGACTGGAGATTCTTTAGGTATGCTGCATGCCTACTGCTCTCTGAGGAAAATTCAGACTCATGACCATCGCTGGCCCAAACCTGAGCCTAGGCTCAACTTTGGACCTGAGATGGCCAAGAGTCTAATAATTGCTGCATTGAGATTTAAGAATTGCAATTGCACTCCTTGGCAAACTGAGAAAGGCAAATCTTTGTTCTACCATACTTTCTAGAATGCCAGACATGGTATCATGTGTTTAGTTTATTTATTTTATTTAATGGTATAAATCAAATACAGTTACAATGTAATAACAATACTATAAATTTACAATTGATTTACACCGTTGGGAGATGACATAGCCATGTTGGCTGTCTGCCTGTCATCTCCCACCAATTTTGAACTCCAACACTGCCAACAGTTACCCCGTAAGCATCTAGACTTGTTGATTTACGGACATTGTGACTCCTTTATACATTTAAGGGTGGACGAGTTATCCAAGAGCAATTATTCAGAAGCAAGTAATAACAAGGGTAATTATACGGACACTGGAAAGAATAAATAATGTGTAGATATTTCAAGTCAAGACAACAGAATAACTGCACAAAGTTCTGTAGAAGAGTGAAATTTTCAAACATTTTGTCTAATACCAGCGGAGAAGAAAGCAAATAGCTGAACACATCCTGCCCTCCCCCAGATCGGTCTAGAGACTATTTGTGATGAAACTAATTGGACTAAGTACACATTTGTCTTTTTATATTTCTTTCTCATATCAATTATTATGTATTTTGATATTCTACAGCCTCTGGCACTTCTTATAAGCACAATGGGGAGGATAGTTATAATTAATAATTCACCAGATAAGGAGTGATAAATACCCCAAACTGTTGACTTTGAAATTGTTGTCGATTATGTGTGTTTCTGACAATTAGTCAACTTCTCAATTAATCATGACAGGCCTAATCAATGTGTTTGTAACAATTTATTTTAGAGTGCCTATAGGCATTCTAAATCTGTTCCAAAGACAGTTTCTCTGATCATGATTTGGGATTCAGTTCTAATAGTTTCCTACCTTTTTTTTCTTTGTAGAAAAAATAACATTCATGAACAATTTATTTATATAACAATAAGAAGGTCAAGAATTATGACTGAAGGACAAACATTGGGCATGATGCCTTTTTAACAACTGTTTGAGACTTGAAAGTGAGAGCTTTTGTGAAATATATTTGGTTACTAGAGATACTGCAGCTTGATTATACAGCAGAACCTAGTTAATTGAATAGCCAATAAAACTATTCAGTGAACAGGAATATTTTTTTAGGATGAGAGAGGGAGGCTTGTTTTTTTGGTTTTTTTTCTTCTCTTATTTATTCACAAAAAAGTTCTGAAAATATCACAAATTTAACTACTTACTCTATTACATGGCAAACCAATGTTTTCAGCAGTGAAAATTTCCCATAAAGTAGTTGAAAATTTAACCAACTGTACCTTACTTGACAGAGCTCTATGGGGGTATATTTGTCCTACAAGTGTAAAATAGTGTCATAGAAGAGATTTCCAGGTGAGAAAAAAGGTGATGAGACAGATTTTCTGTGATGAGTGAGGTACCAGAGAAACAAGAATTGTTTTTAATAGCCCAAATGCTCTTGTTGAATGAAATGAGACAAAATAGTTCTATAACAATACAGGTTAAAATTTATGCTGAAGGTCAAGTTATTGGTTTGGAATTAGGAAGTTACATGTAATTAATAGGGTTGTTCTATTAAGAAATATCTATTTAAGTTTCTTTGTTTATTGGGGTTTAACAACACTTTTCAACATGCAGGGCTATATCAGGGCTGACAGTTTTATGAGTGGAGGAAACCAAAGTACCTGCAGAGAACCCTCGAGCAGCAACAAACTTATGCTTCAACTTAGTAACCTGGCACAAGCAGAGTTTGCAGCGGTTGAAAGCTAGTGCACCATTGATGTGCTGTATGCCTTTGTACACAGCACCAGCATGCCACCACATAGGCAAGTCTGGAAATAAACATCAGTCATTTGAAGAATGAGCTCCCCAGAGGGTGAATTTGCCGATGCTATCCCATACAGTGGACCAATTTATTCTCTGGGTACCTCTCTCTGTTTAGGCTTGAGACCTTGATTCGGTTGAGGTTCACAGAGGGTAAATTTAGTGATGCTATTCTGCTGTGTAGGGTATCATCACCATATTCACCCCTGGGGACCTCATTTTGCAGATGACAGCCTACTTATTTCCAGTCATGTAGGTAATCAGGTTTAAGTGTCTTGCCCAAGGACACTGCATATGATCCTAGTCAGGATCGAACTGTTAACCATTTGGGTTTGAGGTACAATGCTGTAACCAATGCACCATCTTGCTCCCATCTAGTCTCCACTGTATTCTTATATTTCAGTCAACTATTCATTCTGTATGATAGCTTGTTGGAACCATCATTGAAAACCATTAATTCAATCACTAGCTGTGCCATAAATATATGTATGGTCGTTTATCTCCTGGTAAGTACTTTTAAGTTTTTCTCTTTTATTCAGCAGGAACAATTTACAGTGTACTTGTGTTTATTTATTAGATCTGATTTTCTTCACAGAATTGCTCATTATCAAACCTGGCAGATATGACTTAAAATTTGGCTGACATGATAATGATCTTGGCTGATATGACCCAAACCAGAGCTGTCCCCCTTGATGCATTCCTAGGCCCAACCAATTTATTTGCATTGACATTGTTCACCTTATTCGTTGATGCCATCAGGGAAATGAAGTAGTTTGAAGTTGTGTTTATGTATAATGAGGAATTTGTGATGGCAAGAAGTGAGGATTAAGTGGATGAAGATAAGAAACAAGAGAATTGTACAGAACTCAATTCAATGCAAACTAAAATCAGAATCGTAAGCCGAGATTCAGCGAAGAAGGAGAAGAGATAGAGGAACATAGCTTAGGAAGCCAACACATTTGGATGAACACTTTTCCCAAATTTAATATATTGCTTTTGATGATAATAACATGAAAGGGATTGGAAATCAGTATGTTCAATTATTTCTTAAAGAGTTGTTACCCTTGTTGGACTTGAAATTTCTTGTCATGTCATCACATTACCTATTCTTGTCATCACATTTCAAAGAAAACCATTCATTTAATATATAATTTAATATATAGCCTTTTGATGATAATATCATGAAAGGGATTGCAAACCAGCATGTTAAATTATTTCTTCAAGAGTTGTTGCCCTTATATGATTTAGAATTTCTTGTCACCACCATACCAATTTTTTCAACACATTTCAAAGAAAACCATTCAAGATTTTTTTTTTTCCTAATTTAGTATATAGTTTTTAATGATAATATTTTGAAGGGGATTGCTAGCCAGACATGTCCAAACATTTGTTTGAGGTTATTGAACTTCGGTTTCGGTGGCAGGCAGTTGGCTCTGTTCCAGATATTGCACTTGTTAGCTCACCTGACTTTCAGTCAGGAGAGCAAAAGTGATCACTCATGTCCGTCATCTGTCGTCCGTGAACATGGTGTTTGCGCCTTCTTCTCCCAAACCGCCGAACAATTTAATTGATATTTGAGATAATAGTTTGTTATGACATCGCAATTTGATTTTGTTCAAATCAAGTTTTCTCGCCCCTCGGTAGGGCCACGCCCAAAAAGTGTGCTTAAATCTTAACAAATCTTCTTCTCGTGAACCAGCAGTAGCAGAGACTTGATATTTGGTGTGCAGCTTCCTTTTGAAGTGTAGACTCAGATTTGTTCAAGAGAAGTTTGAGGAGCTATATTTGCCTTCGTTATGGGAGGGGCAAGAATTTTCACCCCACCCAAAATTTCTATTTTCCAAACTGAGAGGCAGATTTGAACTAAATTTGATATGATGGCTTATTGGGTCATAAGCACTTAATTTATGCCCAAATTTTTGTTTCCTGCCTCCTCATGGGAACTGCAGGAGCTAAAAATAGAAAAAAATTAATACGCCCATATCTCCAAAACCACACGGCACTGACAATTCTTATTTGGTGTGAAGCTTCCTTAGGACCAACAGAATGGAATGGTAAAAGAAAATTGCTATCGGTTTTATCGTGGGGTACTTTTTTGCGACTTTGAAAAAGTGCTGAGTCAGCATCTTTTAACACTGTGGGTAATGGGAAAAACATATGACTACTTTTCTCCCAAATCACTGCTCCAAAAGCTTTCAAATTTCACGCATAACATCTTTGGAAGATTGTTTCACATGTTTATTGAAATCAATTCCCTGGGTCTATATTTGGGCTCTCTATGGGAGCCCAAATGTTTAAATTAGAGCAGTATGAGGAATTTTCTTTAAAAATCTTCTTCTTCAGGTCCAGCAGTCGGAATATTTTGATATTTGGTATGCAGCATCCTTAGGGGGGGTGAGATTCAAGTTTGTTCAAGCCAAGTCCCTGGGTTTATATTTGGGTTCACTGTGGGAGCCCAAATGATAACTTAGTTCAAAATGAGGAATTTTTTTTAAACTTCTTCTTCTACAGGTCCAGCAGTCGGAATGCTTTGATATTTGGTATGCAGCATCCTTAGGGGGGGGGGGGGGGGGGGGGGGGGGGGGGGGTGGTGGTGTGAGATTCAAGTTTCTTCAAGCCATGTCCCTAGGTCCATCCCGAATTATAACTTAGTTCAATATGAGGAATTTTTCTTTAAAAATCTTCTTCAGATTCAGCAGTCAGAAAAAAATCTTCTTTTTAGCTTAACTTGACAAAGTCAAGATAAGCTATTGCCATCACGCTTGCAGAAGTCTGTTAGTCTGTGAATCTGTGAGTCTGTTCACATTTTACTTTAGCACAGGCTACACCCATAGTTCTTGTCTGATCGTCACAACATGTCATATGCCGGTCATGTCTAGATGAGAACATCCCCTTTTGGACATGATCGGTCAACCGGTATGGCTGCCCGAGCCCAAAACCCGAAAACCATTAGCACAGTCTACAGGTCGTATTTATGAAGGGATTTCATTGTAACTTGGTAGGATGCCTCTGTATAATGCGTAGATGAGAACGTCCCCTTTTGGTCATGATCTGTCAACCGTGATGGCTGCCCAAGCCCGAAACCCAAAAATGTTTAGCACAGTCTGCAGGTCATATTTAATATGGAGGGATTTCATTGTAACTTGGTAGGCTGACTCCGTATGATGTCTAGATGAGAACTTCCCCATTTGGTCGCGATCTGCCAACTGTGACGACTGCCTGAGCCCAAAACCCGAAAACCTTTAGCACAGTCTACAGGTCATAATTATGGAGGGATTTCATTGTAACTTGGTAGATTGTCTTCATATAATATCTAGATGAGAACGTCCCCTTTTGGACATGATTGGGCAACTGTGACGTCTACAGGGGCCCGAAGCCCAAAAACCTTTAGCACAGTCTACAGGTCATATTTATGAAGGGATTTCATTGTAACTTGGTAGGATGATTCCAAATCATGTCTAGATGAGAACGTCCCCTTTTGATCGCGATCATTCAGCCTTGATGGCTGCCCGAGCCCAAAAACCTTTAGCATAGTCTATAGGTCATATTTATGGAAGGATTTCATTGTAACTTGTAAGGTTGACTCCATATAATGCCTAGATGATGACATCCCCTTTTGGTCGTGATTGGTCAACTGTGACGGCTACATGTGCCCAGAGCTCGAAAACCTTGAGCACAGTCTACAGGTCATATTTATGAAGGGAGTTCATTGTAACTTCGTAGGATCACTCCAGATGATGCCCAGATGAGAATGTCCCCTTTTGGTTGCGATCATTCAACCATGATGGCTGCCCGTGCCCGAAGCCCGAAAACCTTTAGCACAGTCTACAGGTCATATTTATGAAAGGATTTCATTGTAACTTGGTAGGTTGACTTCATATAATGTCTAGATAAGAACGTCCCCTTTTGGACACGATTGGGCAACTGTGACGGCTACAGGGGCCCCAAGCCTGAAAACCTTTAGCACAGTCTACAGGTCATACTTATGAAAGGATTTCATTGTACCTTGGTAGGATGACTCCAAATAATGTCTAGATGAGAACGCCCCCTTTTGGTCGCCATCATTCAGCTTTGATAGCTGCTCGAGCCCAAAAACCTTTAGCATAGTCTATAGCTCATATTTATGGAAGAATTTCATTGTAAATTGTTAAGTTGACTCCATATAATGCCTAGATGATGACATCCCCTTTTGGTTGTGATTGGTCAGCCTGACGGCTACAGGTGCCCAAAGCCTGAAAACCTTGAGCACAGTCTACAGGTCATATTTATGAAGTGATTACATTGTAACTTTGTAGGATCACTCCAGATGATGCCCAGATGAGAATGTCCCCTTTTGGTTGCAATCATTCAACCATGATGGCTGCACAAGCCCAAAGCCCGAAAACCTTTAGCACAGTCAACAGGTCATATTTATGAAGGGATTTCATTGTAACTTGGTAGGTTGACTTCATATAATGTCTAGATAAGAACGTCCCCTTTTGGACACGATTGGGCAACTGTGATGGCTACAGAGGGCCAAAGCCCAAAAACCTTTAGCACAGTCTACAGGTCATATTTATGAAGGGATTTCATTGTAGCTTGGTAGGATGACCCCAAAATAATGTCTAGATGAGAACGTCCTCTTTTGGTTGCGATCATTCACCCTTGATGGCTGCCTGAGCCCAAAAACCTTTAGCATAGTCTGTAGGTCGTATTTATGGAAGAATTTTATTATAACTTGTTAGGTTGACTCCATATAATGCCTAGATGATGACATCCCCTTTTGGTCTTGATTGGTCAAATGTGACGGCTACAGGGGCCCGCAGCCCGAAAACCTTCAGCACAGTCTACAGGTCATATTTATGAAGGGATTTCATTGTAACTTCGTAGGAATACTCCAGATGATGCTCATATGAGAATGTCCTCTTTTGGTTATGATCATTCAACCTGATGGCTGCCCGAGCCCGAAGCCCTAAAACCTTTAGCACAGTCTACAGGTCATATTAATGAAGGAATTTCGTAACCTGGTAGGTTGACTTCATATAATGTCTAGATGACAACATCCCTTTTTGGACATTATTGGGCAACTGTGACGGCTTCAGGGGCCCGAAGCCTGTAAACCTTTAGCATAGTCTACAGGTCATATTTATGAAGGGATTTCATTGTAACTTGGTAGGATGACTCCAAATAATGACTAGATGAGAATGTCCCCTCTTGGTCGCAATCATTCAGCCTTGATGGCTGCCCGAGCCCAAAAACATTTAGCATATTGTATAGGTCGTATTTCTGGAAGGATTTCATTGTAACTTGTTAGGTTGACTCCATATAATGCCTAGATGATGACATCCCTTTTTGGTCGTGATTGGTCAACCGTGACTGCTTCAGGGGCCCAAAGCCCAAAAACCTTGAGCACAGTCTACAGGTCATATTTATATTTATGAAGGGATTTCATTGTAACTTTGTAGGATCACTCCAGATGATGCCCAGATGAGAATGTCCCCCTTTTGGTTGCGATCATTCAGCCATGATGGCTTCCCAAGCCCAAAACCCGAAAAACTTTAGTACAGACTACAGGTCGTATTTGTGAAAGGATTTCATTGTAACTTAATAGAATGACTCAGTATAATGTCGAGATGAGGATGTCCCCTTTTAGTTGCAATTGGTTCACTGTCATGGCTTCACAGGCCTGAAGCCCGAAGACCTTTAGCACAGTCTACAGGCCATATTTATGAAGGGGTTTCAATGTAACTTGATAGGATGACTCGTTTTGGAATAATTTCACTGTAACTTGGTAACTTTTTTTGACATACGTTAACTGTGAGGGCCACATACATTAACTGTGAGGTCCACATTAACCCACCCCTCAGATCTTTAGTACAGTGTACACCTCATATTATTTATATTAAAAACACAGCATACAGGGAACAGAAATTAACATATTCCCAATTATCACAATTCTTGTCTTATTTCATAATCCTTTCATAAACATTGAACATTATCCTTTTCATCAAACACAACACACAGACAAGTTAAGCTACAGTGTCATTGACACTTTCATTTTTAGATCCACTGGTCAGAATCTTTGGATATTTGGTATAAGTTTTTCTTAGGAGGGGCAGATGCAACTTGTTGATATTTAGGCTACCACGATAAGAAAGGGACAGCAGTGCCACTAGGTTCGCCCGCAAGCTTCAGGTATAGCATGTGACAGTTGTAAGATATAAGGGGCAATGGTGGCCCAAATCGCTTTGCAGCAAGGCACCTCTGAGGGCATCTTAAGTAGTTTGGTGAATTAGACCCGCGGTCAGTGGGTGATGTAAGTTCGTTCGTGGCTGTGCCACAGGCCTGTCTGTGCCACGGGCATGGCTGTGCCACGGGCATGTCTGTGCCACGGGCATGACTGGGCCACGTAGAGGTATGGCTGTTGTCGTGCATGATAGTACACCCCCCAATTCTATATAGAAATGGGATGGGGAGTAGGGGGAGTTTGTAGGTCCATAGGTAAATTCCTATGCTTATAGATGGGCGGGGTGCCCATGGATACTAATTCATTAGAGACACCTGCGGTGAATATTAGTAAGTCCCGTGCCAAGTAAAATTTTTTCATGTGTACTTAGGGCGTAAGTTGACAGATTGGTAATATGTTTGCTACCCGTGTCAGCCAGTGAGGCGAGGTGAGATTGTTGTTTCATTTGTCGCTGTGTTTCTGATCTCCGGATGCGTTTGACATGTAGAGTGGCTCGTGAGCTACTTTCTCGACAACCCGCTGAGGTAAATAGTGGGTTTTGGAGGGGTGAGCTCCACTGGTCGGAGCAAATCGCCACGTCATGTTGGTTTATTGTCGAGTATCCCAGTCAGGTTGCGTAGAATGCCCTCTCTTGTGCATTATGGGCAAACCCAGTGAGTGGAATGTCCACTAGGTGAGTGGATTATGGCCCCTTGTGTGGTATGGGGGTGTACCTTAGCAGCAGTTGTTATGCTAATGCCCTGGTTAAGGGCCGGTACAGCTGTGGCCATGATTTCCTTAAAACGCTGAGCATAGGATAGCCAGGGTTTCTGCTAGGGGAAAATTTGTGGGTCCGGTAGTTTAAAGAAAGTGAAACTCACACACCAAAGGCTTGTGCCGCACGTGCCGAAGGCATGTGCGTATAGAGGGGGGGGGGGGGGGGGTCTGGGGGGGGGGAAATTTTGATTTTTAAGTGCTCTCTGGTGGCCTCTGGGGACATTCTGGTCGTTAAAATGCTGAATAATTGATGTGGAAAATATGTATTTTTTCCTCCTAGAGTTATCTAAATTCCCACTGGACACACAATACTACATCTGGTCGGAGGTTTCATAAAAATACAAACCCAAAACAACACAAAATCCACGAATCCAAACAGTGACTGAGCTTTGTTTACAACCGCTCGCGGTAATATTAAAAAAGAACCATGATGCTGACGTGTGATGTCATGCACGTGTAATTACCGTACTGACTCGTGTAGAAGCCCAGGGAGGTGCTTGTAGTGGATAAATTGCAAAGTGTGTATGTGGGGGGGGGGGGGGGGGGGGGCTTCGGGACGAGTAATAGTTCTTGCAAGATGCGTTGGGATGCGTCTGAAATTGGCGATATAAGGCAAGTAAATATCCACTGGGTATGTTACGTTTCTTTGGAAACCGCCTACCAATTTTATAGAATTTGCTTTAAAAATTCTCATAATTATCTTGTACATACGTTTCATTTTCAGATTTCGGGTTTTAATCCTCAATTTAATGAATAAAACAAACAGAAAACCATGCGGTGTTGTTTTCATTTTTTTTTTTGTACAGGCTGCTCTCGAAAGTCGAAGCCAGAAATGGAGGTTAAGTATGTCAATCAGCACTGCAAACCACCCCCTTGAAAACAGACAAACATTGTCTGTTTAAAAATAGAGGTTTTTTTTAAATATGTACGTATTTTTATACTGTACCAATGACCCAGACTTAACTGGTGCTAACTCTAAAAAATCCAGGGCCAAACACAAATTTTGCCCCCCAATCCCCAAAATTTGCATCTAAAACCAAAAGAAATCATGTCCTAAAGGACCTCCATACTTTGCCCTTACTGCGCATGCGCAGTGTCAAGGACGTTCCGAAATTGGCGCCAATTATCATTCTCTGTTTGGCCCTTCATCAGTCAACATCTCACTGATCTTTGTGCTGGTAAATCTCAGTTTAAAGGATGCCAGACACGTAATTATTGGAGAAATGGTGATTCTAAGGAGGATATAGAAGGAAGAGAGGAAAAAGGAGTGACAAAAAATAATCAGGGCTGTACTTAAAATTTTTTATGAAATTATGTTAAGTTGCCTATTTTCGAGGCATGGGCCTCTTGTTGTCATTCTTGCTATAAAGTTGCACTGCTTATTCAGTGTTTCCTCTTCCCTGGTCTTCTAAGTCCCCCCTTGCTATTCTCCCATGCTTTTGGCATATTTTTGAGAAAGATCATTTCTAAATTCTCTTGTGAGAGTTAGCTTGGTTACAGAATGTTTTCTGTTGTTTTCCCCATAGTTACGTTTTCACCCAGGGGTGTATAAACGTTGTGTTCTGCATCTTCCATCTGATGTTCTGCAGATTCTCCCCTGGGAGTCTCTGTCTTGCATCAGATAGAGTGTAATTTTGATGACTGATTTCGGGCCAGTTTTGTCAGTGCCTGGAGTCATGTTTTCTGGTGTTTTTACACTGTTTGTTTACATTGGCAACAGTCTCTTTTGAGGGGGGCTGTTTGCCTTTGGAGTAGTTTATCTCACTATAAGATACATTATTATTATCCGTAAGTGTTGCATTAATTATTTAATATAATTTTAAAATTTTTGACCACACTTAGCCTTCGGATCCATTGGGGCTCAATGTTACTTTTCAGAAACTTGGGCTTCGCTGAAAAAATATTTTTCAAAAATTATTTTGATTTTCAATTGTTTTTTCATTATTAATGGATCATGTTATTATGTATCTTTGTGTTAGGGGTTTGTGCGAGTAACTAGGACTTGTTGTTGACTTTTCACAATGAAAGGATATTGTTCAAATTGTAATAGGAAGAAATCTTCCTTTGACTTTCATGATCATTGTATTAATTGTAGTCAGTGTTCTCGCACTAATCCCTGTTCTATATGTCAATATTGGGATGACAAACATTGGAAACGTGTGTCACAATATGTTGTTAGTGGAGAAAGGGCTATGCCGGCTCTTTCTCCGCAGGGTCACTCTACTCTATCAGTTTCTATTTCAGAGGAACAAGAACAGGGTGATGTTTCCATGTTATCTTCCGCAAGTGCGCTTCCGTCGTCACAAATGAATACAGAGCTAGCGGCAAAAGTGCTCATGGAGATTAAACAAATGTCGTCCGCTAGCTCGCCCGGTGTAGCATCCATTCACCGAATGGTTCGGCAGCCGGATTCTTCCGATGCGGTCCAGGAGGAAATGTTGGGTGATGCGAGCACTATAAACATTCAACGTGCACACCCAGTGACGGCGGATAGTAGGAGAGATCGGAGGAAGCCTTCGAGTCCGGTTCCTAGCTCGTCCAGGTCCAGCCGGGCCGCGAGCGAGAGAGGCCCCTCTCTCGTACAACAACATCTGGGACCAGATGTTGTGGTACAAAATGTGTCGCAAGCAGAGCACATGTCCGTCGCTCGGGACGCTCCGTTGTATAGGCAGTCCACAGAGACTGCTCAGGCTTCTTCCTCTCATCAGCGCACACGACCGCACCTTGGCTATGTGACCTCCGATATTTTACCAGCTTCGCCGATCAGGGATTCTTCGGTGACCAGGTCATGCCATCCGGTAGCCAGGGACACGAGGCCAATGGACGTTCGCATAGGAAGAGTATGCGGGAGTCATCAGATGCGGAGCTGCCCTCGGCGAAGCAGCGAAAGACTGCGCCTCCGCAGGCCTCAATGTCGGACGTGCTTGTGCAAATAGCACAACTTATCGCAGCATCCCAGCAAACGACAGAAACGGTGTCGGATCGGGAATTATCCGGCGGCGCTGGGTCGGTACGCTCCGCCGAAGCATCGGGGGCAGACGACCGGGAGCCTCATGAGGTCCGACTGGATGGTGAAAGGGATACGGATGACTTGGAGCTATCCCTTTCGGAACAACATAAAGCTGCTGTGGACTTCATCCGGCACTTTCTCCCTCAAGTTGTTCCGTCGGGCCAGACTGCTGCGGTTCCGGACAAGAGAATTATAGCGTCATTGGACTCTGATTTCTTTGAGCGGTTCAGGGACATCGCTCCCGAGTTTCCATCTCAGTCCAATAATGTTGCAAGAACATTTGAATTATTGAACGACGCTATATTCAAACTTGATTCCAAAACAGGAAAAGCAGGTTTCTTGTCCGCCAATACTCTCAACCTGCCTTTCATTAATGCAAGGAATAAATTCGATACGGCAGGACAGGGTATCCCGAGAGTTCCTCTGCGTATGGGCGATGAGGCGGAAGACTTAGAATTATCATTACCGTCGTCGGCGTCTATTCCAACCGCGGTGTTGGAAACAACTATTTCGTCTAACAGAGCCAGTTTAGATGCCTTATCTTACGCAGATCACCTTAATAAGGCATTATCACTGCGTCTTCAAGGGAAAGAATTCCAGGATATACAATCCCCTTTAAGACTTCTTTCAAGGGCAGTAGCTTATTCCACGTGTAACTCCGCCCTTTCAGTGGCAAACCTGGAGTTGGTTAGACGTGACGCAGCCCTAGCTACATCCACACTCGTGGATAGTAAGGTGAAGAACTCTCTCAGAGTCGCTTCGGTCTCCGGAGAACTTCTCTTCGACAGCAAGCTTTCTGCAATTTACGATAAAATTACAAAGAAAGCTTCGGATTCTCTGCTGTTCAAATCTGCTTCTAAGAAGTCGGACACGGCAGATAAGAGTAAGACAGGCACTTCTGGGTCTAATGCGCCCAAGAGAGGTTCCTATAGAGGTTCCGGTGCGTCCTCTTGGTCTTATTCAAGAGACCGTCAATGCAGCGACTCTCGTTCGGGACGTCCTTCGGGCCGGGACAACCAGTCAGACGCCTCGAGGTCGACGGGACGAGGTGCGGGTCGTGGAGGACGTGGTTTCTCCTACCGCAGGCCTTGCAGGTCCAGGAGGTGATGGCTTCAACCTCTATCGTGTACCGGTTGGCGGAAGGTTGTCGAGTTTTTCACAAGAGTGGGCATCGATTACGGACGACCCTTGGGTGAGAGGGGTGATTTCGGAAGGTCTAAAGATATCCTTCAAACGAAAGCCTCCATTAACTCGAAGTCCAAAATGGACTCAACTTCCGTCAAATCCGCAGAAATGAGACGCTCTGTTATCAGAGGTGCAGTCTCTTTTAATGAAGAACGCGGTAGAGGTCGTAGAAAACCAGGAGACACCGGGATTCTACAGCCATCTGTTTCTGGTTCTGAAACCAGACGGCTCGTTCCGTCCAGTCATAGATTTGAGTTGGATAAACAAGCTGATCGTCGCTCCGAAGTTTTATATGGAGACGATTCGATCAGTCAGAGCGAGTATTCGGGTGAACGATTATGCAACAAGCATAGATCTCAAAGATGCGTACTTTCACGTCATGGTACATCCGACATTCAGAAAGTATCTTCGCTTCGCAGTCCTAGGGGTGGTGTATCAATTCCGGGCGATGTGCTTCGGATTGAATCTAGCACCCTGGGCTTTCACTCGGGTAATGAACTCGGTAATGATGTATTTCCAAGCTCATTTGTCTGCGGTAACATTGGCCTACCTGGACGACATTCTTCAGAGGTACGGCAACGAGTTAACGCTTCAGAACGATGTGCAGAATCTACTTCTATTGCTCCGACGTCTCGGTTTTATAATAAACGAGGAGAAGTCGGATCTGGTGCCGTCCAAGTCATTCACACATCTGGGAATGAGCTTCGAGACGCACAACAATCTCGTTCTTCTGCCGTTAACCAGAGCGAAATTAGTCAGTTGTTACGCTCGCTATTGTCTGCACGCAGACAAAGTCACAGCGAGGGAGTTTATGAGACTGATAGGTCTGTGCGGAGCCGCTGCGGATCTCATTCCGATGGGGCCGTTACGCACGCATCCTCTCCAAATTTTCTTGACTCAGAATTGGAGTGTGAAAATTCATTCGCTCGACATAGACGTTCTCTTGTCAGATCAAGTGAAACGAGAGATTCAGACTTGGGCAAACATTCAGTGGTTAACTCAGGGAGTTCCGCTGCAGTTGCCGGATCCAAGTTTTACCATTATGACGGATTCCAGTCAAACAGGTTGGGGTGCATCATTGATCCAAACGGATTCGAGATGCCAGGGTCTTTGGGATCCGCAATTCCTGGACAAGCACATAAACATCAAGGAAATGATGTCAATTTGGCTTGCGTTACGTCATTGGATGGACATTATTCACAATGCTCATGTCCAAATCCTATCCGACAATACGACAGTAGTGGCGTATATACGGAATCAGGGAGGCACTCATTCAATTCCGTTGTTCAATCTTACGGAAAGAATCCTTCTGTTTGCTCTAGAACATCAGGTTCTTCTTTCGGTCCGTCATATACCGGGTCGTCTGAACGTACTAGCAGACTCCCTTTCACGAAAGGGTCGCTTGTTGCCGTCGGAGTGGACTCTCAACAAACAAGTATTCAATCAGATTTGCTACCAATGGGAATGGCCAATGATAGACTTATTTGCGACACATCTCAACAATCAGTTGCAGACGTATGTGTCTCCGTGTCCGGATCCAAGAGCATTTGCGGAATGATAGGATATGCGTATCCTCCAGCGCCGTTAATTCAGCAAGTATTGCTAAAGATAAAACAATCTCAATGCAAGATTCTGTTGGTAGCATCTCTGTCTCCACAGAAACCGTGGATAAATCTACTCAGGTGTCTGTTGTGGGACCTACCGCGAAAGCTTCCTCCACGGGAGGATCTTCTTTCGCAGGGGAAATCACGTCAACTCCATCACAACCCGCAAGGTCTCAACCTTCACGTTTTTCCATTGTGCGGTCCTTCTTGCATGGCAAGCACTTTACAGGACGAGCAGTGGACGCGATTTCTAACTGTAGGAGGACCTCCTCTTCGCTAAACTATGCGGCTAAGTGGAAGGTTTTTCGTCGTTGGTGTAGGGATCATTCTGTTGATATTTTTGATCCCTCTATACCAGACATTGCAAACTTTCTAGTATACTTATTTGACGAAATCAAACTGCAGCCTGTTACTATTAAGGGTTATAGGTCTATGATATCTGATACCTATGCACATCATGATAGTTGACAAATTGGATCTAATGTCTCTTTATCTAAGTTGGTAAGAAACTTCTCGATAAATAGACCCAGAACTCTCAGGTTAATTCCTAAGTGGAATTTAGCTTGGGTTCTTCTTAAACTGAAGGAAAAGCCATTTGAACCTCTTGGGACAGTAGATTTCAAATTCTTGTCTTATAAGACAGCTTTTCTCTTAGCTTTCTCTTCTGCTAGAAGAGTCAGTGAGCTTCATGCACTGTCGGTGGATGATTCTCACTATCGTAGTGTCGGGAATACTATCACCTTCACTACTAATGTGGGATTTTTAGCTAAGAATCAGGCTCCTAATAAATATCCGGAACCTATTGTTATTAAGGCTCTTCGATCTTCAGACGGGCGTAGGCCTTTACTCTGTCCTGTTAGAGCGTTACGTATCTATAAACAGAGATCTCAGTTTATCAGAAAGGGATGAAAACGTTTCTTTCTGTCTCTGATGCCTAATAGAAAGGACATTTCGGTCCATTCTATTGCTAGATGGATTCAATTAACTATCCGTACTGCTTATGAAAATTTATCTTCTTCTCAGCAGTCTGTGCTTAAGATTTCGGCTCATGAAGTAAGAGCTCTTGCTACTTCTTGGGCTTACGCTAATAGTATTGCTATTACAGATTTAATGAAGGCTGCTTATTGGTCTCAGCCATCCACATTCATGAATTTTTATCTCAGAAATATTGAGTCCATTTCTGGAGACCTGCATTGTTTAGGTCCGTTATCTGTTGCTCAGAATGTCGTCCACTAAACAGTTGCAACTATAGTTATGCAGGCTTTCTGTTCCGGCAGTGACTCCGTCCGGCTGCCCTCTTCGCTCTGGGCTATTTGACCCAGGGCAAGGGGAAGGGGGGGGGGGAGGGTGTTCCCTTAGGTCACCTGCTTTATAGTGAAAAGCAAGGGAATGCCTCCTCCGAAGTCAGTATTTCTGAGTCGTTTCCGGGATGGTTTTAAAGTGTAATATTAATGTTAAAATTCATTCATGTCATATTTTTAAAGTGCAGCTCGGTGTGAAGCATTTGTATATGTCAAGTGTCAAACGGGCGTTAATATACAATCCTCGGACACTTTTAAAGAATTTAAAGAGTTTCAATTCTCTGGACTAACTTTATTTATTGGCTTACTTTAAAAATAATTAGTATAAAGGGTTATACTGGATGTTAATAGAGAACATGAATGTTATTGTGCTCAATTATGAAGGGTATTGTATCTTTCTAATTTAACATAAAATAAGAAAGATACATGTAAAGCCTAATACTCCTTTTCTCCTTGAGGGGTTGCCTCTATATTATATAGTTGAGCTTATTGGATTTTCCTCTATGTCCTAGGCCCTCCAGCCTTTTTACTATTCAGCTAAGTCTGGGTCATTGGTACAGTATAAAAATGTTAAAAAATTTATAGTAATTTATATATTTTTTATACTTACCAATTACCCAGACGGGGATGGCCCTCCCAGGAGTTGGGAACTCTTACCTCCCCGCTGAGCACATAGCGCTGACCAGGCACTGCCAGTAAGAATGATAATTGGCGCCAATTTCGGAACGTCCTTGACACTGCGCATGCGCAGTAAGGGCAAAGTATGGAGGTCCTTTAGGACATGATTTCTTTTGGTTTTAGATGCAAATTTTGGGGATTGGGGGGCAAAATTTGTGTTTGGCCCTGGATTTTTTAGAGTTAGCACCAGCTGAGTCTGGGTCATTGGTAAGAATAAAAAATATATAAATAACTATAAATTTTTTAACTTTTTAAAAATTTTACGAATAAAACAAAATATAGCTTCACCCAAACTCAATAAAAGAATCATAATATGGAAACCAGATAAAATTTACACAGCGAAATATGAATAACAAAATAGTTGCCTCCCTTGGCACCATTCGAAAAATTGATTTTACACTGAAAGTCATAACTTCACATGTTGCAGGGCATCATGAAATGATAAATGAGCATGTTTTATTGAACCAATAAGTCATAAATCATGTCCCTGGTTATATTATATAATTCTCAAATACCTGAGTTGTAATTATTAGTCGAGTTGTGACGAAGTCAAACTCGACTTATAGTTTGGTGAATGCGGGCGGGCGGGCGGGCGGGCGGGCGGGCGGGCGTACGAGCGTAAACAATTGGTTTCCGGATGATAACTTGATAATGGTTCAACCCATGTTCATGAAACTTCATAGGTAGGTTGGTATCGGTGAGAGGAAGAACCCTATTAATTTTGGACTTGCTTAGTCAAAGGTCAAGGTCACAGTGACCTTGAACATTGTAAATTGTAAGCTAATGCTTTCGGGAAGGTATCCTTTGAACATCCTGGGTTGACGTAAAAACTTGTGTGGGTCACCAGTGTATACTTCACCAGGAAGGTGGAATTTGTGGTGATTGTTAGTACCAATCTGAGCACCAAGAGCTAAGAATGTTAGCTCGATAATGCTTTCGGGAATGTATCCTTTGAACGTCGTGGGTCAACGTAAAAAATGGTGTGGGTCACCAGTGTATACTTCACCAGGAAGGTGGAATGGATCATGTGAAGTGGACGTGCGACTGTTTCAGGGTGACACAGGAGCGAGTCATACTAGCCGGGTCGGCAGTCAACACCATCAAATAAAAATAGTACAAAAATAGAAAATAAAAGCGAAAATAATGAAAGCAAAGTGTTGGGTCAGAATAACTACGCTGTGGGAGCCCGAATTATAACTTAGTTCAATATGAGGTATATTCTTCAAAAATCTTCTTCACATCCACCAAACAGAATCTTTTAATATTTGGTATACAGCATTCCACTGGAGGTGAGATTCAAGTTTGTTCAAGCCAAGTCCCTGGGTTCATATTTGGGCTCCCTGTGGTAGCCTGAATTATTACTTAGTTCAGTATCAGGAATATTCTTTAAAAATCTTCTTTTTTTCAGATCCACTTGTCAGAATCTTTGGATATTTGGTATAAGTTTTTCTTAGGAGGGGCAGATGCAACTTGTTGAAATCAATTCCCTGGGTTGATATTCAGGCTGCCATGTCAGTTGAGTGCCCTCAGGCCCCATGGGGCCTTTTGTTCATACTTGTATTGCAGTCATGATGTAGCCATGCATAAGGTGACCTTAGACACCAGTAAATTAAAACTAGTATGCAATTCTGAAACTAATGATTGTGAATTTTTTTTTAATGCATCCAGATGAATTGGTGCTAGTTAGAAAATTTATTTTTAACATGGATTTTAATTAAGCAGTGTGAAATTAGCTTCTTCATTAATTTGAGCTCATTTATTTTGTCTTTTTCAGGTTGGTTTCTTTGGCTATATAGCATTTTATGAAGAAAAGATTGCAGGAGATATCATTTTGCTATTTCCTTCAAACATATTTTCAGATGTGATAAAACTTTTGTTTGTATTTTCCATTGCTGTCTCCATTCCATTGATTGTGTATCCCTGTAGATCTAGTATACTGACAATGATGTTTCCACAGGTATGTGCATCAGTTTAAACAGTACAGTGGAGCCCACTTAATTGGATATCTCTTAATTGTATATCCCTGTTAATTGAATATAATTTTCAAACACAAAACCATTTACCATACCTTCAGTACAAATTTGATCTGTTAATTGCATATGGGTTGTAGAGTAAACTCCTGTTAATTGTATATAACTTTTTGTAATATGTCAAAAAAATTACTGTGACACGTACCAAATTCCCCTTATTTATCAAACTTTTTGGCCTCACTACATCCAATACAGACATTTATTCTATTGTATCTTGTTTGACAGAGCTCTGTGAGCTCTGTCAAACAAGATATAATAGAATAAATGCTCAGTTTACCTCCAGAACACAGGAAACAGACCAAATTCCTGTTAATTGTATACTCCTGTTAATTGAATAATTTTCACTGGCAAAATGGATATTCAATTAAGAGGATTCTACTGTATTTATTTTCAAAGTATCAAGTACAAATTAAGCAGTACAAAAGAAGCATACAACTATTAAATAAATGGATTCAGCATCAAACTAAGATCTTATACTCGACTGTCGCCTGGTATGCGTATCACCTCCCTTGAACACAGATCAAAATATCAAAATTTGAACCTGCAAATTTTTCCCATAATGCTACAAGGAATTTGCAATTCCATCTTGTTTGATAGAACTCATTGAGCACAAAAAATCTGCTGAACAGATGGTAATTCTTTCAGGCTGTTCTGCATTTTGTCTCATTAGAACCTAGAATCACATTCACTGCAAGCTTGGAAATACGCAATCTGTCATTTGCAGAATAAGGTCACCAGAGGGTGACTTTGCTGATGCAGTCCCATACAGTTTGCTAGAATCCACCAATTTATCCTTTGGATACCTCTTTCTGCTAAGTCGTGAGACCTTCATTCAGATTGAGATTCACAGAGGGTAAATTTAGTAGTGCTACCCTCACCAAATTCACCCTCTGGGGATCTCATTCTGCAGATGACAGTGTTCTTATTTCCAGGCTTGGTACAAAGTCCCCATCCATTGAAAAGTTTGTATGTTTTAGCCTGACATCAGAGAGGTATTGCTTTTATTAGGATTGGAGTAAGCATAATATGCTGTTCAGGATGGTTTAATAAATGTGTATTGTTTATTTATACCATGATTACCACCTATTCTACTATATATGAAAAGCCTATGACATAAATTTTAGCTTTACAAACCAACCGTGATGAATACGCCCGCAATGGGATTTCAGTAGTAAAAATTTACACCTTCAGTAGAACTACATCCCCATTGACCTTTGGTGACATCAGCGTGAATGCAAACTTGTCTAAATTTATCGCATGTCACCTCGCGAAGAGTGAAATGGAAGTGGCAATTATTTTTTACGTTTTTAAATGGGTTTACCTCATAAGATGCCAAAAATTAACATGTTAATAAAGCATGCATAACTCGAAATAGTATGTTATTATGTTATTAAAATGAAAAAGGCTCAGTTTCTTTTTTTCATTTCGTTTTGGCGATAAAATTGACAGTGGAAGTACCGCCCACCGATGCTCGTGTAAACAAAAACAGATTCGCACGTATGTACGTCTGCTACTCAATAAAATCGAGAAAAATTAATAGCGAGTCTTATTAATTTGATGATCATGGTATAAATAAAATATACCCAAACTAGCTTGGCGTACCAAATGTTCACCACCAGTGGTGAAGTGGTGTTAACCGCGAGCCGAAATTCTATATGTGTTATACTATTTCATATCATTTATTACATGTTCATTTATTATTACATTCAGATCATTATTATTAACCTCTCTTCGCATAACACCCACTTAATCAAGCTTTTACTCGAACAAATCTTAGAGCCTACCATAACATATACTAGTTATCCCTATGTCTGTTAACTATAAATTCTGCACATTGTGTTGGTGTGGTAGGTTGTCAGAGAAACTAAAATTTCCTACCAAATTTTATTTTTTTCTATACATACCACACCATCACAAAATTTTACCTTCCCGGACCAAAGTACTATTTTTAGCTTACCTTGACATTGTCAAGGTTAGCTATTGCCATCACGTGTGCGGAAGCCTGTGAGTCTATCAGTCTGTAAGTCTTGACATTTTATTTAGCACAGGCTACACCCTGTAGTTCTTGTCTGATCATCACTAAATTTCATGTACAGGTTTGAGGTCATGTCAACTGTGAAGGCTGTGCGGGCTTGAAACTAAAAAAACCTTTAGCACAGTCTACAGGTCATATTTATGAAGGGATTTCATTATAACTTGTTAGGATGACTCTGTATAATGTCTAGATGAGAACATCCTATAGTATTTTCCTAAACATACTTGGCGAAAGACTGTATCGCGTATCTCCTGTTCTGTTTGTTATTCAATTATAATCAACCACTCAAATTAAAGAATAGATGAAGGAGACAATTTTCGCATTACTACCTTATCGGTGGGTCTTCATTTCCCCTTGATTTCACTCAAAAGCTCACCGTTGTTGTCATTTTACACCAGCAGCCGACATATTAGTTTACCAATGACGTAACGGATAGCATAATCTATTTTTACCTAAGGGTTTCGAGGTTGTTGCAAGGAGTTGTGTTTTGATGGATTTGGATACAGATCAAAACATAAATCTGAACAGTTCCACAACATCGGTACGTTTGTTGCGAAATTCGGGCCCAAGTGAAACTTACGATCACAAAGTGATGACCGTTTCTGTAAAATAAATAAAATACGTCGGAAAATAACTGTTGAGGCTTTCTAAATAAAATTATAAAGTTCACCCTGATAAATTTTGTAACAGCTTTAGAAACATTGTGCATGAAAGCAGACTTGTGATTTAATAATGTCTTTCTGCCGAAAATTCCTTTTCGATGAAAATTCTTTAGTAGAGTCGAAGTTTATCGCCGATTGGGGTGGGGATAAACCCCATATTTTTCAATATATGGGATTTATCCCCACCCCATTCGGCGATAAAACACCGATTTCAACAGGTTTCTGATTGAAGACCAAAACACTGATTTCAACAGATTTCTGATTGAAGAACCAAATTATGTACCATTTTTAGTCAGTTAGTTATTGGTGTTTAAAGCCACATATTTATGCACAATGGCTAATCATGACCACGACATTTTTACGGACAGAGGAAGCCGGATTACCCGGAGAGAACCATCGAACAATGGCAAGCAACTCTCAGCTCCACAACATGGTAACTCCACACAAGCAGGGTTATAACATTGGTTGAAGACAGGTGCTCCATCCACGAGGAGCAGTAGGCCTTAGTACACACCGCCACCATGCCCCAACGTGGGCAATGGGGTGAAGTGTCTTGCCCAAGGACACAACCCGGTTGCCGCAGGTGGGGTTCGAACAGAGTACCTCTCGGCTTGCAGCCTGCACCCTACCAACTGAGCCACCGCGCCCAGATGTAACGTTTTTTGCATCCAACGCGGATTACTTATCGAAAAATCAAGCTCAAAAGTATGTTGCTGTCAGAATACCTGCTTTTACTTCCATATAATTAAGTCAAGCGAATCGCATTGAAATCAAGTTTGGGGAAATGGGCTAACCATCTTTGGTTTATCGCATATATGTGTCTTGCAAGGAAACAGATTCAAGACAGTATGGGGTTGAGATAGCTGGCGGCAGAACCTCGATCTGGCATCACTGACTGTGTACACGGTGCTCACAAAAAATGCACTCCACCTCTCCAAGTGACATATAGACACACGTTCCAATTTTTCTCTGCCAGTGAATTTATAGCCCATACTCTTTGAAGTCTGGGCAGAGCATATAACTTGAACTAAATTTTAAAAGATTAACATGGCTATTCAGGACCCCCTCCCCTCCCCCACCCGTCCGAACCAGTTCAAAAAAATTGAACTTGGACTTCGCCAAAGTAATTCGCGTTCGTTTTTTACATATGTTTTGGGTCGTCGGCCTTTAATACCATTCAAATAATCGTTAGAAAAGAAATTGTAGCATACTTCGCGAGGGTAGGTTAATTTTAGGCTTGTAAAACTTACCGTAAGTAGTTTTCAGTGTGCGTGGATTATCTCTCTTCCACGTTACTAAGAGGAAAAGTTACAATGTCTCAGTTATAGCTCAAAGTTTTAACTTTACAAACAAAATCTTCAAATATGAAGAAATAAAGAATATATAAATCGAATGCAAAGTCACAGGGCGGAGGCAGGGGGTGAGATATTCCGTCATGGCCTGCGTGTATCTTTTCATCTTCCACCAGTCTTGGGAGCCAGAAATAAGCTTTTTAAAAGCAAATGTTTTTTTTATATTTAGAGAGGGGAAACATACGAAATTTTATCCTATCGGGTGGGGGTGAAATGTAGGGAGAAAGTTAAACGGCTACACCAGAACTGACACATATCATTAATTAACGGGAGGTCATTTGAATTTGTTCCAAGAACCATGCGCGCATGAGACGATGGAGGGGGGGGGGGGAGGGGTGTGGTTGCCACCCCTCTTGGTCACAGGGAATTCAGCTATAATCATTGTTACATGTATGTCGTAAAAACGTCACGTTTCTCGATGACCTGCGCGTTCGTTGTCGCGGGAGTGGGCAAAAAAAAAAATAAAATCAACGTCTAGAAATTTCGAATTTCGAATCACTATTTGACTAACAGCTGGAACCTTCACATACTATGGTAGAAATCGTGAAATACCTCTTGGAATGCAACGCAAATAGACAAAATTACATCCTGTGCAGGAGGTGGGAAGTAAATTCAAGAGGGGCAAAGTTTGGATCGGAGGTAGGGGTTGTCTAAAACAACTGTTTTTTTTTTTCAGCCTAGTATCTATATTTTTTATTTTCAACCCCACCTCCTTCTCTAGTCTTAAGTTGAGTTTTAAAAGTTATTTCAAATTGAACACCAGTCTTTCTCAAATTTGTTCAATCTGCCTGAATCTGCGCCAAATTTCATCCACTATGCCTGAAAAGAGCAGATGAGGAGACAAATATTCTAATCTATTTTACTAGTGTATCATCAACTCACAGTGGATAAGTCGTCATAAGTGGAAATTACAGAAACCGAAAGTTGGAACTCGCGAGGCGGAGAATATTTTGCTCCACCCAAATGGGAGTGGTCTGTTTGAGTGGGTTCAGGGGGCGGCCAGAGGCGCCCTCCCCCCCCCCCCCCCCCTTAAAAAAAAAAATACGTGAAACGGTAAAACAATTGAGAGAAGAAAAGGAAGTATGCCAAAAAAAGAAGGCGGACTGTTTTTATATGGGCCTACGAGCCTCATCGTTCGGACGCCGAACACCGACATTTTCTGTCCGATGCCGATTGGATTCGCGGCAGCAAATTCAGTTTCGTACGCAAACACATGTGCCGATGTCAATGAATTCCTAAATCAGTTTTCTCTCTGACAAACGCTTCCGGTAAAAATAACACATCGGACCCCAGATCTATTGCCGCAACTGCAAACATGTGCGCTTAGATTAACTTACAAGCCACACGGAACGCGCTGCGTGACGCAGACCAATATGCCCAGGTTTTGAATTTGAATTCGAGAGTGAAACAAAGTTACAGGTATCACGGAACAAAATATTTTCCCACATGCGACAATAGTAACGTTCAGGCGAAAAAATATTAAAAATATGATCGCACCACTTCAATTTTGCCATTCAAATATCTTTGTCAAGTATTTCAGACAATTTTTTCTCACCCGAGAACAGGGGTCATGCAACAAATAAGAGAGAAAAACTGACACGAAAGGAAGTACAGGTCACATGCATTTTTCAGGCAATTCCCTACAAAAACACACAAAAAGTAAATTGTATTTTTTACGTCTGAGAATCATCAAATCGCCCTCTTTTTATCAGGCATATTCAACAATAGTGCAAGATGTCAATAGAATGTTTCAAACCTTTATTGAAACAATATATTTTCCAAAGGCTGTTTATTTTTAGCGATTGTGTTGCGAAGTTGGCTCACAGAAGTTAAGCAAGCTCGAAAGAAGAGCTATAGTTCTTCCATGGAAATTATAGAAATAACAGGACAGTTTTCTATCAGTTTTCATATTATTGCTGTTAATTTTCCTCAGAGCCGATATTCGTAGAATTGGATAAACTAATAAGAAATACTCCGACTAACACTCGACCGACTGACCTACACACAGTGGAAGAGCTGATCAGAGATAACGCCGGTAGTCGAGTTTTAGTTGATAAATATCACGGGCGGAAATCTCCGAATTGGTACTATTTGAACTGTCATAGCTGTCATCAACCCATAAATCACACTCCCAGAAGAAACGGGCATCACATAATGCTAAAGTTGCAGAACTGTAAATTCTATCACACAATTCCCCCGGTCAACAGAACCCCGACGGAATGTGTTTGTGGAACAACCACTCGATAGATTGCATGCAGATTGCCGACAGTCTGCATGGCAGTACAAGCGTCTAACAATGGTGACTGCCATGTCATGCGAACTTTCCCTAACTATTCCGCTGACTGGTAGTCGAGTGATCAGGTTTGGCATCAAAAATCTAGTGGATATAAGCACTGATTCCTGGATGTTTGGGAAGTTGTCTCTGGGCTCCCGACGATCAAGTACCTACCAACAAGAAGTAAGATGGATGCCGCCACTGTTGCTATAAGGTATGAACTTTGACTGAACATTGTGAATTTTACTTTATACCAGAGAAAACGATTGGCAGTTGAGTTTTAATTGTTAATAAAAATCGTAGATAACTGGTAAACTGGTCTTCGTTGTGCTGAACACGATTGGCTCGTGAGGTAACCAACCTGAACCCAGAATCTGGAGCCTGTGTCTGGTATCGTCTGGTAAGGAATCACAAAACGCCACAGGCTAATGGGACTTTGCGGTTGGTGGGGCTCCGTAGTTCTCTCAGTAATCACAACGCTTGGAGTCAGAATTTACGATCGCAGATCGATAGACTTTTTACTAAATTCCGTAACAATTGCATCATTTCCGAGTGCAACCTTTCAAGGCGGGTAACTCTAATTCAAGGTGGGTAACTCTAATTCAAATTTTTAGTTCCCTGATACCTGTTGAGAGTATCTATCTTTAATAATAGAGGTTCCTCATTCTTATAAAAACCGATGCCAGATCCACTGTGTGCCGTGACAGATTAGGCAGCCGCGCGATGACAGCTATTGAGTCATCGGGAATTAAATGACTTGACGTGGACACTGTAGACTGAAGATTTTGCAGCGCTAAAGGCAAGGAAGATATCACACAAAAAGTCAATCATCAATGACTGATCATGTCCAGTCTTTTCGCCGGCCATCAAATCTGTCGTAATTTTTACGATACACATCACAATATTTTTGATGATACAATCAGCGTGATGGTATTACAACGTAAAACTCTACTCACAGTTGCGACAATTGGTTCTGCTGTATAGGCCAATATATGTTTAACAAGTATCATATGATAATAGAATTAATAGTGAAGTGTCATTTGGCATTTAGTTTGGGTTTCGGGATTTGTTGCATCACTGATGTTTCATGCTATGACAGTGAATGCATGTCTGATGGGATCGTATCCAGAAAATTTACCATATTATCAGTGTGCGCGCTTAAGCTTCAGTCGCCCCGTGGGAAAAAAATTATCAAATTTATAATTAAGTGGTGGGAAGGTGGGGGGACTGTCGTTCCACGTGTAATAGAAGTGATTGATATCTTGGGTGTTCGGTCACTTCGTCTTTATCAACAATTATAAAAAATATAAACTTCATCACGCAGGACGCTAATGTTAACTGTATTTCTGAAAGTCTACCTTTATGTAACATCATCAGTACTAGATGTAGTGATCGTGCCACATGGGGGGTGGGGGGGGGGGGGGTTAGGGGGGCTTAATGGGAAACCTAGGAAGGATGTCATATTCACGTGACCAGTTACGCCAAGTTAGTCACGTGACCCAGTTACGTCAAGTTTGGTTGATGTGCTAGCCCGCGTGAGCGGTCATCTTGTGGCGTCATTTCATAGTGATACGTGGTCTTAGTGCGCATGCGCAACTCGTGTTGTTAGAGTGATACGCTGTTCCGTCGGGCATTTTGTATACTGGCTTTCCTCAAATACCTAAATGAGTCGAAGAAAGTATATTCGAGTCACTCGAACGAGCAATTGTTCTATAGCTCATTTGCTCGATGGGATTCGAGTCGCTTGAGCAATGACTTTTCAGTAACTCTTCGATGGATTTGTGGCTATAAGAATCATATAGGCTTTCGTTATACACACTGAAGATAACTCTGCATACATGTTATGGGAAACCAAGCACTGGTGATTATAAGACTTGGACGAGGGAATGAACTAGAGCTAGTTTGAGCTAGACATACTGCTAGTGTTAGAGTAGTATCTGTAATGGGTACAAAAATAGGGTTCTTGGAAAATCTGGACCAGTACTTTAGTGTAATAGAACATACTCTCGATCCTATAGCACTACGTGCTACTACTAAAAACCCTAGATGGGGAGTACAAGTCCATTACAGTTGTTTTGGGCGCATTTTGGTGATTTGGAGGGATTATCGGCTTGTTTGTGGTAATTCTACAAAGTACAACTACTCTTATACAAAGGAACGGACCTGTTATTGAAAAAAGAAGGATTTGTGAGGAGTCCATATCAAATAGGCGTTTTGGGTGGTTTGGATGGATTGATGGGTCTTTCTGGGTAATCAGATTTACTCCTATTCAAACGAACAAACCCTCCGCACATACCCCCGTCTTAGTGTAGGTCATTCAGGCTCATAGCAACCACGTGCTACCTTAGAAACCAAGATGGCGGCCTCCATCAGACAAAAATGTCCGACAGAAGTACTATCACCCTAACAACACGCGCTGCACATGCGCACTAAGACCACGTGTCACTATGGAGATGACGTCACAAGACGGCCGCTTCCGCGGGCTACCATGACAATCTAACATGAGTTAAATTGGGTCACATTACTGTGCCATCACTTCTTAGGTCCCCTCACTAGGTCCCCACAATGTGGCAAATAAGGCCAAGTGGACGAAAGCTCCAGTTACTGATTGATTTTATTATATAAAATGTCACACTATCTACCTACCCACTGAAAAATGTTGCAGGCTGAATGGGAACATAGTTTATTTAGTGTCCAAAAAGCCCTCGGGGATTGAAATCTCTTTTCCAATTTTCCCGGGGATACTCCCCGCCGCCATCTATAATTCTATTAGCATCCCACTTTAGGTCTTGGGCATATATGACGCCCCTTGCTAAAGTGTATCCAGAGGGGAGGCACCTTTGAGCCGCCACTGGACCCAGTGGAAGTAACACAGGTATGTAGAAATATTAGACAGTCGAGGTAATAATTCATAGCTTAGGGTTTTTAAAAATTTCGTTATAATTAACTGCAGTAATGGTAGAAGTTTGTAGGGATTTATCCAAACGATGTATCGAACTCAGAAATAGAGACAACCAAAGGTAAAAAAAAAACGTTAGAGAAAGAGTCATGGGGATTGTAACCAAAATTGGCGAGAGTAGGTCAAAAGAAAGAGGTCTTTGTGTGGCCTGCGTGACAAAGAGAAGACAGGTTTTGAAGAGTACCTTGACAATGGCACCATTGTAAGGGGAGGAGTGGTCACTGTTGTTCAAGCTGAGGTCGCGATCACTGGAGATTAGGGGGAATTGGGAAAGACGGTGGAAAAGGAGAGCCAAATGTGTAACTTGGGCGTAGTGGTGACCTTGGAATACGTTTTATTAGGAAGTCCAAAATCTCAATCTTCTAGATCAAAATTTACTGGCAGTAGTATAATGAGGACGTGGGATGGGAGAATAAAGGACGTGGTTAGTGGTTGACACAAATGCGATGGTTAGTATGCTTATTGGAGGGATTGTGAAGAATGGGGGTACAGAGTGTCTTCAAGCAGTTTGTCTCAGTATTGGGAGGAAAGATGCGTGGGAATCGGGAGGCAGTTGGAAGCACATGAGTAACCAAAACCTTCTCAACTGAGAACCACGGCAAATCAGCGGCCAGCCAAACTGTTATATATCGACCCACGTGAATAGTGTTAAAGCCTCACCCATCTGTAGGGTTCGATCCTCTAATGCTATTTGCACACATGCCTTACATTACATTTATTTACTCCAGCTGAGTCCCGAGAAGCATATAATGTTTTATTGCGGTTGACTGATACCAGACGAGACCGCTCAAACACATTCAGTCAGGCACATCTACAAAAGCGATCGTCTTTTCTTCCAATTACAAGGTTCGAAAGGTAGTCTGGGTTCTCCAGAAACCCTCAAGCGGATCAGATTTTTAAAAATGTTCCCGGGGAGGGTGCCCTTAATCCCACCAGTAGGAGAAGACACGCCCACGAACATCCACACCACGGCTACGCACGTAGTTACTTTTCGGGCAAAATCTTCCAGCCCCCCCCCCCCCCCCTCATCCCCCGCAGCCATGGAAAAAAAGTTGGCCCGTTGGTCTATATACGCCTGTGCTGGGTATAATCAGTGGAGTCGAAATATGATTAATATTATATAAATTCTGTGATCAACTTTGCCTAGTGATTTCTCCCTCAGAAGATTTATCAGGTGCTTGCGGAGAAATGGCGGGGGGGGGGGGGGGGCAGCGTGATCACGAAGTGGCGTACATGACACCCCCCCCCCCCCTCCCCTACAATTTTCCAATAAGCTTTATAGTGATTATACGTATTCGTGAGGGTTGTATCCGAAGATGCCAATTCTCTCATGCTATTAGTTATATACTTTCTTAAAAGAAAATTGGTTAGGCCTACTTGGACTTGTGTCGGGTTATAGCGAAAGCGGCACCGTGTGAAAACGGCACCTGGAGTATAAACGGCACAGAGTGAGCGAAAACGGCACCAATTGATTGTGGCGAGAACGGCACCAGTTCCGATGGCGAAATTAATTCATTTAAATTCTGCCTTTTTTCTGTGTTTCGTTTTGAAACCGAGTATTTAGCCTATGGTTCTCTAATAAATTTGTGGAAAACTGAGCAGTTAAAAATGAGAGGATACATCTCCCCTCCCAACTATCTCATGGTTTTCTTGTTGTTTAGCAGTGACTTCTAAACATTAAAAGCAATAACACCCCTCCCCCAACCCCACCCTTTCCTCGGCCGTGGAATCTATCCAACCTGGATTCACGATACACCTCCTTTTTTATTATTTGACGCAGAAATCAGAATCTTGTGTATGTGTGTGTGGGGGGGGGGGGGGGGGGGGGGGGGGGGCAAATTCAAAGGACGTGCCAAGGTAAAAAATTAAAACAAGGTCTTTTAGGCCATATTTGGATGGGGGCAGTCCAAACCCAAGAAATCCGGACTCCTTTGCCAAACCGAAAGTAACGGGCCCCGGATTTCACACGGTGCTGTTTTCGCCTGTACCCGTGTCACACAAACAATCAAAGCCTAAATGGAGGTTTGTAGCAACATACTGAGGGCAGTTGTCGGCAAGACATGACAAATTTGGAAAACTGGCGCGGCACGTATCAATAAAATAATTTACGTCACGACTACAATACATGTATATTTTATTTATTCACTAATTCACTAACGCGTTTTGAACAAGACTTGAGTTTTATTTTGAACCATCATCATGACGAACTGATATTCCAACTTCGTCAAAACATGCCTTCTGCAAAGGCAAGCCGTGAAAATTCAAATTTACCTGTTCTCAAATGGACGGTCCCAATTACGTCACTTGTGCATTGTTGCAAAATGGACGCTCTTCCGAAAATACACACAAATTCCCATAGAGAATTAAAAAATTCGTTCATATAATTTTCGAGCGAGCTAAAATCACAGAAACATAACGACGGCGAAGTTAAATATATTACACGTAATCGGGAGCTGAAAACTAAAAGATATTTTCTTGATTTTGTATTATTCCAGAGTTTATTTACCATTGGGGGGTTATGGAAAGGACAATAATTGTGGCTCAGTAGGTAGAGGTGCAGGCTGCAAGCCGAGAGGTCCTCGGTTCGAATCCCACCTGCGGCAACCGCGTTGTGTCCTTGGGCAAGACACTTCACCCCCATTGCCCATGTGGGGGCACGGTGATGCTGTGCACTAAGGCATACAGCACGTCGATAGTGCACCTGTCTTCAACCAATGCTAACCCTGCTTGTGTGGAGTTAGTATGTTGTGGAGCTGACAGTTGCTCGCCATTGCTCGGTGGTTCTCTCCGGGTACTCCGGCTTCCTCCACCCGTAAAACTGTCGTGTTCATGATTAGCCATTGTGCAGAAATGTGTGACCTTAAACACCAATAAATAAATAAATAAATAACATCCTATTTTGGTTGGGTTCGGTCAACCGTGATGGCTGCTTGGGCACGTGATCTAGATTTGTTTAGTACAGTCTACAGTTCTTATTTATGAAGCGATTTCATTGTTACTTGGTAGGATGACCTGATATGACGTCTAGATGAGATTATTGTATATTGGTTGTGATTGGTCAACCATGACCTGCTGGATGGGCACAAGACCTACATTCCTTTAGTTAAGTCTACGAGTCATATTGTAGACACACAAGATTTCATTGTAACTTTCTAGGAGGACTCAGTTTGGAATGATTTTACTGTTATTTGGTTATTTTGTTGACATACATGAACTGTGAGGGCCACATCAATCCAGGCCTCAGTTCTTTAGTACAGTCTGCAACTCAAATTATTCTTGTTGAAAACTTAGCATGTAGGGTACAGAACTTATCATATTCTCAATTATCACAATTCTTGTCTTATTTCATAATCCTTTCATAAACATTGAACATTATCCTTTTCGTCAAACTCTTCACACTGTCAAGTTAAGCTTCAGTGTCATTGACACTTTGATCATTTGAGCTGTCTCCCAGCTCCATACATGTACAGTACAGCCTACAATAAAGTGGAAACCTAATAATGTGCTGTTTGGGCGATATTAGCGTCACATTCATATCGGACTATCGCGATATTTTTGTAGGAATAAAGCATCAGTTGGTCTTGCTTTGGCCGGTGGAACTCGCTAAGATGACAAAGCCTCAAAGAACAAGTTACAAACAGTACAAAGGTGCATATTTAAAAGCAACACATGATTAATTATTAACAGTAAAGAATTAGTGAAGTCATATCAATGCTAAACAGTAAACAAACATAAACACTCAAATAATTGTTCATAACGATCATTTCAATGCAATTACAAAACAAACAAGTACACAAAGACATGTTTTAATAAGCTTGAAGCTAAAAACACAATCCTGAAATTGAACACGGTATTTTTCAATCAGTTCATCAGTTCGTAGTGCTAGGTGGACGTACTCTTAATTATGTTTATTACGTAGTTCTGGATAATTTTTGAATATTAAGAAGGATTATGAAGGATATTTTTCACTGTGAAATTTAATTATACCCCCACAAAACGAGGTATATCAGAGTCAACTTGTCCGTCGGTCAGTTGGTTGGTCGGTCTGTCAGTCGTTTGTCCATTGCACATGTAAACTTGTGGAGCGAACTACTTCCACAGTTTTAGCCTCATTTTCATGAAACTCCACAAAAATGATCAACATGATGAGGGGAAGTATGTGACATAATTTTTTTCCTGCTCGGTTTCAAGATGGCCGACTGGCGGTCATATTGGATTTTTTTTTTTTACTTAAAAAAATTGAATGCCCCTTTTCAGTCACCCACACTAGGCAGTATGCCACAGTGCGGGTATACCGTGCAACAGACCATCTCTAGTTCAAACAAACATGTAAGTACTTCATATTTGGTTAACATTTATAATAGATATTTTAAAATGTGTCTAAAATATATCGCACACATATTAATAATACAACTGAACTAATTTTTGCTTTTACGAATATTTCTATTTCATTTTACATCTCCCCAATTCATGCTTGATATCGTCATTATCAAACATGAAAGGAAGACTCCCCCACCCCTCTCCCTTTGACTTTAAAGATTGAGAGCTTTATATTTATAAAAGTTTAAACCGCAATTATGTAAACATAATCTCGAGGATACTTGTGAAGCCAGGCAGGCAAAGGGAAATCTCAGCTTTAATTGTACCAACATTAACGAATACATCGACGACCTGAGTTCGTTTAACATAAAAAGCTTTGCATGACTCAAATCAACCATATTATAATACATGTAAGTATTCACTCCTCTTCTTTTCACCCCCCCAAAAATACGAACGGTAGTTATGAAAATATTTAGTTTGTCTTGCGATATTCACCACAACATGTTGAAAATATCGCGTTAATGCTATAGGATTATCGCCAAAATAAGGTGCTAATATGGCGTCATTAACAAAAGAATATTGCCTAAAGGTATTCTTTGTTTTAGGCTGTACTGTATATATGCTTTCTCCAAAAATAGGGAATTGATTGTGCAAGTTTGGCAGGAAATTGACAATGGGTGTACTTTAGTAGAGGGGAAGTTATGAACACTGGGCTGTGGACCATGTACATTCAGCAACGGTCAGTCTGGTTCGGCCTGAATTTTCAAGTCTTGCCTTTTCACAGTGTTCTCAAGGTTGTCTTTATGAAAACCTTCAAAACAATTATTTGCAAGAGGAGAGGTTAATAAGTACCAAGGCTCATTAACCTCTCCTCTTTTGATTTTAATTCATGTTGGTGTGGTATAGGTATCGAAAGAAATGAAATTTGATAGAAAATTTCAATTTTTGTACCTGTGTTTGCAAGCAATGGTTGGAGAGTTGATTTGAGTATCCGGGAAGGGTCAGCTGGGTGTTCAAAAATTTATGGAAAAACTTGCAGGTAGGATTTGGGGGTGCGTTGGAGTGGGGGTGGAGTGAGGTTTCGGGTCTGAAAAGTGTGAAAAACACAAAAAATGATGTTGTGTCTGCAATACCCTCTCCCTCCCCCTCACACCCCTTAGTCATGTTAGACAGATTGAGCATGAAATGTGTTCATTTTCAGAAACATAAGCAGCTAGATGGTGAAGTTGTTAGTTCCGGTGGTATCACACATTTTACAGAACTCCATTTTAAGTGCATTACATTATTTATTATTGCTGGTGCAATGGTCATAGGAATTTGTGTTCCAAATGGTGAGTAATTATTGTTATCTCTCTTAACCCTTTACCTAATGAATCGACTGCATCTGCCCAGATAGTAGACAAATTCAGCGATTCAAAAAAAAATTCTTTCTATAAAATGATTGCGGAGTGAGAAACGCGTCTACAAATTTGTTCTCACTATGTTTTTGTTGTGTTTCAAACGGGGCAAAAACGTTTTCTCCACCAACATGCATGATATATGGAGATTTAATACATGGATGTCTCATTTCAAAATCTCGACTGCGGCTTGGTGTTTAAAGACCGACATCCAGGTATTAAATCTCCATATACCATACATGTTGGCAGAGATAACATATAATAACTCTGCACTCCAGTGTCGAAATATCAAAATTTCAAGCAGCAAATTTTCTGCATAATTGAACTAGGATTATTGAGCCAATTCCATCTTGTTTGACAAATCTCAATGAGATTTGTCAAACAAGATTAAATAGATTTAATTCCTAATTGCATTATTTTGGGAAAAATGTGAAGCTTGAAATTTCAGAATTTTGACCTCACGGTGTGCAGAGAATAAAACATATATTATTAGCTACACAAAGTAGATTTATTTTCCAGTGTTTTTTTTAAAAAGTCATGCAGACAAGCGTTATTTATTTTATATTTGTCCCCCGGAAAAAAAATTTCAGGGGACTATTAAAATAGCCAGTATCTGTCTCTCCATCCGTCCATCTGTGCACCCGTCCCATTTTGGTTTCCCGATGATAACTTTAGCTATAGTTGACCAAATGAAATGAAATTTGGTATGTAGGTGTATCAACATAAAATACAGGTTACGTTCGAATTGGGGTGTGGTCCGACAATTTTTGGCTGAGTTATGTCCCTTTTTCGACTTTGAAAACTCTATTTTCTTTAGTTTCCAACCAATAACTTAGACTGTAATTGACCGAATCCAAAAAAATTGTTGTGTAGGTGTACCAACATAAGATACAGGTCTAGTTCAAATCGGGGATTGGTCTGACTTTTTTGACAGAGTTATGTCCCTTTTTCAACTTTGAAAAATTCAATTTTTTTTCGGGGACATGTGGCCGAGCGGCCTTTTATTTATTATTATTTTTTTCATTGATTTATTTTTTCCTCCATAGTAGTTTATTTATTTACTACTTTGTTTTTATCTCTTCGGCTCTCACAATCGACAGATTTTGGTTTGAAAATAGCATAACAAAATTTGGATATATTTCATCTATTTTATTATTATTTGAAATTTATGTGACATGAATCAAATAATAACTTTTCAATAAAAGTTTTTGCTGATCTGTTAAATAGATATCCTGTGTAGAAAATGTTACCATATGGTCAGGCATGACATAAATTGGGTTTTTATGATCTTAGATTGCATTTTCTTTTAAACATAATGGCACTCTTCATGTTCCAAAGGTTGCTTAATCTCTTTGAAAGAGAATGGATTAACTTTTTAATATTCTGAGAAAGAAACATTGAACATAACAAATATCGGGGTTAGTTGATACTTTGAATCTTCAGTATTTCGAAGTCATAGAAAGCCATGAAATTTTATGCCCCTGCGACGGAAAAGATATGTGGCGGGGCGATGTTATTTTACCCTTGTCTGTCCATCCATTCATGCATCCATAAGGTACAAGGTTTAGCTGCTTAACTCCTCTTAAAGTTTTCAGGCTTGAACCTTTTTTATTATACCCTCTCCCCCAGTGGGAGTATATAGGATTTGCCTTGTCCGTTTGTCCATCCATCTTGCCGTCTGTCCATCCGTCCGTCCATTCTGAAATTCAGTCATGAATAACTTGTAAAGTACTTGGTTAAGTGACTTGATATTTGGTATGCAAGTGTATCCTATGTCTGCATACCCATAGTGAAATGCAGGTGTCGTCCGAGATTTTATTGCCAGAATCATTGCCCTTTATGAACTTAGAATTTGTCTGCCTTGAAATTAATTCATAAATAACTTACAGAGTACTCAGAGGAATGACTTCATATTTGGTATGTAAACCTATCCTATTCATGTCTACCCACAGTATAAGGCAGATGTTATGCAGTGTATTATTGTAGGAGTTATTACATTTTATGGACTTTGATTTTGTCCATCCCAAAATTCAATCATGAATAACTTGTTTAATTAAGAGTACCTTCATGGTGTAGTAAACTCCTCTCACAATTTCTAATGTAGAGAGTTGAAAGTTTAGGATATGGTTACACATGTCTTGCAGATGCGCAACATATATAAAGTTTGCAGAAAAGTATTTTTTTCACAGAATGAGAGGCAAGGGTACCTTTTTGTGTCACCCTATGGTGACACTTAATAGTTCTTATGATATATGCCCCAATGGTCTGTAATCTGTCACAGGTCTGTCATCTGTCATCCTTCAGCATCACCCAGTAATAAAGGTTTCATTTCTGTAATGCTAGCCATGGTATTGCAGGCAGGGGTATAAGGCACCCTTGACATTGCTCTAGTTTTATAGGGCATTTAACTTAACACGCTGAGTATATTTTTATACTATACCAATGACCCAGACTTAGCTGGTGCTAACTCTAACAAAACCAGGGCCAAACACAAATTTTGCCCCCCAATCCCCAAAATTTGCATCCAAAACAAAAAGAAATCATGTCCTAAAGGACCTCCATACTACGCCCCCACTGCGCATGCGCAGTGACACGGACGTTCCGAAATTGGCACCAATTATCATTCTCTGTTTGGCCCTTCATCAGTCAACATCTCACTGATCTTTGTGCTTGTAAATCTCAGTTTAAAGGATGCCAGACACGTAATTTTGGGAGAAATGGTGATTCTAAGGAGGATAGAAGGAGGAGAGGAAAAAGAAGTGACAAAAAAATAATCAGGGCTGTACTTAAAATTTTTTGATGAAATTATGTTAAGTTGCCTATTTTCGAGGCATGGGCCTCTTGTTGTCATTCTTGCTAAATGTTGCACTGCTTATTCAGTGTTTCCTCTCCCCTAGCCTTCTAAAGTCCCCCCTTGCAATTCTCCCATGCTTTTGGCATATTTTTGAGAAAGTTCATTTCTAAAATTTCCCTGTTTTCTGTTATTTTCCCCATAGTTACGTTTTCACCCATGGGTGTATAAACGTTGTGTTCTGCATCTTCCATCTGATGTTCTGCAGATTCTCCCCTGGGAGTCTCTGTTTTGCATTAGATAGAGTGTAATTTTGATGACTGATTCCGGGCCAGTTTTTGCAGTGCCTGGAGTCATGTTTTCTGGTGTTTTACACTGTTTGTTTACATTGGCAACAGCCTTTTTTGAGGGGGGCTGTTTGCCTTTGGTGTAGTTTATCTCACTATAAGATACATTTATATTATCCGTAAGTGTCTCATTAATTATTTAATATAAATTTAAAATTTTTGACCACACTTTGCCATCGGATCCATCGGGGCTCAACGTTACTTTTCAGCAACTTGGGCTTCGCTGAAAAAATATTTTTTCAAAATTATTTTGATTTGCAATTGTTTTTTCATTTATTAATGGATCATGTTATTATGTAACTTTGTGTCAGGGGTTTGTGCGAGTAACTAGGACTTGTTGTTGACTTTTCACAATGAAAGGATATTGTTCAAATTGTAATGGGAAGAAATCTTCCTCTGACTTTCATGATCATTGTATTAATTGTAGTCAGTGTTCTCGCACTAATCCCTGTTCTATATGTCAATATTGGGATGACAAACATTGGAAACGTGTGTCACGGTATGTTGTTACTGGAGAAAGGGCGATGCCGGCTCTTTCTCCGCAAGGTCACTCTACTCTCTCAGTTTCTATTTCAGAGGAACAAGAACAGGGTGATGTTTCCATGTTATCTTCTACAAGTGTGCGTCCGTCGTCACAAATGAATTCAGAGCTAGCGGCAAAAGTGCTCATGGAGATTAGACAAATGTCGTCCGCTAGCTCGCCCGGTGTAGCGTCCATTCGCCGAATGGTTCGGCAGCCGGGTTCGTCCGATGCGGTCCAGGAGGAAATTTTGGGTGATGCGAGCACTATAAATATACAAGGTGCACACCCAGTGACGGCGGATAGTAAGCGAGAACGGAGGAAGCCTTTGAGTCCGGTTCCTAGCTCGTCCAGGTCCAGCCGGGCCGCGAGCGAGAGAGGCCCCTCTCTCGTACAACAACATCTGTGACCAGATGTTGTGGTACAAAATGTGTCGCAAGCGGAGCATACGTCCGTTGCTCGGGACGCTCCGTTGTATAGGCAGTCCGCGGAGACTGCTAAGGCTTCTTCTTCTCGTCAGTGCACACGACCGCACCTTGGCTGCGTGACCGCCGATATTTTGCCAGCTTCGCCGATCAAGGATTCTTCGGCGACCAGGTCACACCATCCGGCAGCCAGGGATTCGAGACCGATGGACTCCGGACGTTCGCATAGAAAAAGTATGCGGGAGCCATCTGATGCGGAGCTGCCCTCGGCGAAGCAGCGAAAGACTGCGCCTCCGCAGGTCTCGACGCCGGACATTCTTGTGCAGATAGCACAGCTTATCGCAGCATCCCAGCAGCCGACAGAAACGGTGTCGGATCGAGAATTATCCGACGGCGCTGGGTCGGTACGCTCCGCCGAAGCATCGGGGGCGGACGACCGGGAACATCATGAGGTCCGACCGGATGGTGAAAGGCATACGGATGATTTGGAGCTATCCCTTTCGGAACAACATAAAGCTGCCGTGGACTTCATCCGGCACTTTCTCCCTCAAGTTGTTCCGTCAGGCCAGACTGCTGCGATTCCGGACAAGAGGATTATAGCGTCATTGGACTCTGAATTTTTTGAGTGGTTCAGGGACATCGCTCCCGAGTTTCCGTCGCAGTCCAATAATGTTGCAAGAACATTTGAATTATTGAACGACGCTATATTTAAACTTGCTTCCAAGACGGGGAAAGCAGGTTTCTTGTCCGCTAATACTCTCAACCTGCCTTTCATTAATGCAAGGAATAAATTCGATACGGCAGGACAGGGTATCCCGAGAGTTCCTCTGCGTATGGACGACGAGGCGGAAGACTTAGAGCTATCATTACCGTCGTCGGCTTCTATTCCAACCGCGGTGTTGGAAACAGCTATTGCGTCTAACAGAGCCAATTTAGATGCCTTATCTTACGCAGATCACCTTACTAAGGCGTTATCACTGTGCCTTCAAGGGAAAGAGTTTCAGGATATTCAATCCTCTTTAAGACTTCTTTCAAGGGCAGTAGCTTATTCCACGTGTAACTCCGCCCTTTCAGTGGCAAATCTGGAGTTGGTTAGACGTGACACAGCCCTAGCTACATCCACACTTGTGGATTCTAAGGTGAAGAACTCTCTTAGAGTCGCTTTGGTCTCCGGAGAACTTCTCTTTGACGGCAAGCTTTCTGCTATTTATGATAAAATTACAAAGAAAGCTTCGGATTCTCTGTTGTTCAAATCTGCTTCTAAGAAGCCGGATACAGCAGACAAGAATAAGACAGGCACTTCTGGGTTTAATGCGCCCAAGAGAGGTTCCTATAGAGGTTCCGGTGCGTCCTCTTGGTCTAATTTGAGAGACCGTCAGGGTAGCGACTCTCGTTCGGGACGTCCTTCGGGCCGGGACAATCGGTCGGACGCCCCGAGGTCGACGGGGCGAGGTGCGGGTCGTGGGGGACGTGGTTTCTCCTACCGCAGGCCTCGCAGGTCCAGGAGGTGATGGCTTAAACCTCTATCGCGTACCGGTTGGCGGAAGGTTGTCGAGCTTTTCACAAAAATGGGCGTCGATTACGGACGACCATTGAGTGAGAGGAGTGACTTCGGAAGGTTTAAAGATATCCTTCAAACGAAAGCCTCCATTGACTCGAAGTCCAAAGTGGACTCAACTTCCGTCAAATCCGCAGAAAAGAGACGCTCTGTTATCAGAGGTGCAGTCTCTTTTAATGAAGAACGCGGTAGAGGTCGTAGAAAACCAGGAAACTCCGGGATTCTACAGCCATCTGTTTCTGGTTCCGAAACCAGACGGCTCGTTCCGTCCAGTCATAGATTTGAGCTGGATAAACAAGCTGATCGTCGCTCCGAAATTTTATATGGAGACGATTCGGTCGGTCAGAGCGAGTATTCGGGTGAACGATTATGCAACAAGCATAGATCTCAAAGATGCGTACTTTCACGTCATGGTACATCCGACATTCCGAAAGTATCTACGCTTCGCAGTCCTAGGAGTGGTGTATCAATTCCGGGCGATGTGCTTCGGATTGAATCTAGCACCCTGGGCTTTCACTCGGGTAATGAACTCGGTAATGATCTATTTCCGAGTTCATTCGTCTGCGGTAACGTCGGCCTACCTGGACGACATTCTTCAGAGGTACGGCAACGAGTTAACGCTTCAGAACGATGTTCAGAATCTACTTCTATTGCTCCGACGTCTCGGTTTTATAGTAAACGAGGAGAAGTCGGATCTCGTGCCGTCCAAGTCATTCACTCATCTGGGAATGAGCTTCGAGACGCACAACAATCTCGTTCGTCTGCCGTTAACCAGAGCGAAATTAGTCAGTTGTTACGCTCGCTATTGTCTGCACGCAGACAAAGTCACAGCGAGAGAATTTATGAGACTGATAGGTCTGTGCGGAGCCGCTGCGGATCTCATTCCGATGGGGCGGTTACGCACACGTCCTCTCCAAATTTTCTTGACTCAGAATTGGAGTGTGAAAATTCATTCGCTCGACGTAGACGTTCTCTTGTCAGATCAAGTGAAACAAGAGATTCAGACTTGGGCAAACATTCAGTGGTTAACTCGGGGAGTTCCGCTGCAGTTGCCGGATCCGAGTTTTACCATTATGACGGATGCCAGTCAAACAGGTTGGGGTGCATCATTAATCCCAACGGATTCAAGATGCCAGGGTCTTTGGGATCCGCAATTCCTGTGCAAGCACATAAACATCAAGGAAATGATGTCAATTTGGCTTGCGTTACGTCACTGGATGGACATTATTCACAATGCTCATGTCCAAATCTTATCCGACAATACGACAGTAGTGGCGTATATACGGAATCAGGGAGGCACTCATTCAGTTCCGTTGTTCAATCTAACGGAAAGAATCCTTCTGTTTGCACTAGAACATCACGTTCTTCTTTCGGTCCGTCACATACCGGGTCGTCTGAATGTGCTAGCAGACTCCCTTTCACGAAAGGGTCGCTTGTTGCCGTCGGAATGGACTCTCAACAAACAAGTATTCAATCAGATTTGCTACCAATGGGAACGGCCAATGATAGACTTATTTGCAACACATCTCAACAATCAGTTGCAGACGTATGTGTCTCCATGTCCGGATCCAAGAGCATTTGCAGTAGATGCTCTGTCGATCCCTTGGGACGGAATGATAGAATATGCGTATCCTCCAGCGCCGTTAATTCAACAAGTATTGCTAAAGATAAAACAATCTCAATGCAAGATTCTGTTGGTAGCATCTCTGTCGCCACAGAGACTGTGGATAAATCTACTCAGGTGTCTGTTGTGGGACCTACCGCGAAAGCTTCCTCCACGGGAGGATCTTCTTTCGCAGGGGAAATCGCGCCAACTCCATCACAACCCGCAAGGTCTCAACCTTCACGTTTTTCCGTTGTGCGGTCCTTCTTGCATGGCAAGCACTTTACAGGACGAGCAGTGGACGCGATTTCTAACTGTAGGAGGACCTCCTCTTCGCTAAACTATGCGGCTAAGTGGAAGGTTTTTCGTCGTTGGTGTAGGGATCATTCTGTAGATATATTCGATCCCTCTATACCAGACATTGCAAACTTTCTAGTATACTTGTTTGACGAAATCAAACTGCAGCCTGTTACTATTAAGGGTTATAGGTCTATGTTATCTGATACCTATGCACATCATGATAGTTTACAAATTGGATCTAATGTCTCTTTATCTAAGTTGGTTAGAAACTTTTCGATAAATAGACCCAGAACTCTTAGATTAATTCCTAAATGGAATTTAGCTTGGGTTCTTAAATTGAAGGAAAAGCCATTTGAACCTCTTGGGACAGTAGATTTCAAATTCTTATCTTATAAGACAGCTTTTCTCTTAGCTTTCTCTTCTGCTAGAAGAGTCAGTGAGCTTCATGCACTGTCGGTGGATGATTCTCACTATCGTAGTGTCGGGAACACTATCACCTTCACTACTAATGTGGGTTTTTTAGCTAAGAATCAGGCTCCTAATAAATATCCGGAACCTATTGTTATTAAGGCTGTTCCGTCTTCAGATGGGCGTAGGCCTTTACTCTGTCCTGTTAGAGCGTTACGTATCTATAAACAGAGATCTCAGTTTATCAGAAAGGGACGGAAACGTTTCTTTCTGTCTTTGATGCCTAATAGAAAGGACATTTCGGTCCATTCTATTGCTAGATGGATTCAATTAACTATCCGTACTGCTTATGAGAGTTTATCTTCTTCTCAGCAGTCTGTGCTTAAGATTTCTGCTCATGAAGTAAGAGCTCTTGCTACTTCTTGGGCTTATGCTAATAGTGTTGCTATTACAGATTTAATGAAGGCTGCTTATTGGTCTCAGCCATCCACATTCACAAATTTTTATCTCAGAAATATTGAGTCCATTTCTGGAGACCTGCATTGTTTAGGTCCGTTATCTGTTGCTCAGAATGTCGTCCACTAAACAGTTGCAACTATAGTTATGCAGGCTTTCTGTTCCGGCAGTGACTCCGTCCGGCTGCCCTCTTCGCTCTGGGCTATTTGACCCAGGGCAAGGGGAAGGGGGGGGGGGGGGCGGGTGTTCCCTTAGGTCACCTGCTTTATAGTGAAAAGCAAGGGAATGCCTCCTCCAAGTCAGTATTTCTGAGTCGCTTCCGGGATGGTTTTAAAGTGTAATATTAATGTTAAAATTCATTCATGTCTTATTTTTAAAGTGTAGCTCGGTGTGAAGCATTTGTATATGTCAAGTGTCAAACGGGCTTTAATATACAATACTCGGACACTTTTAAATGACTATAAAGAGTCTCAATTCTCTGGACTACTTTATTTATTGGCTTACTTTAAAAATAATTAGTATAAGGGATATACTGGATGTTAATAGAGAACATGAATGTTATTGTGCTCAATTATTAAGGGTAGTGTATCTTTCTAATTTAATATTAAATAAGAAAGATACATGTAAAGCCTAATACTCCTTTTCTCCTTAAGGGGTTACCTCTTTACTATATAGTTGAGCTTATTGGATTTTCCTCTATGTCCTAGGCCCTCCAGCCTGTTTACTATTCAGCTAAGTCTGGGTCATTGGTACAGTATAAAAATGTTAAAAAATTTATAGTAATTTATATATTTTTTATACTTACCAATGACCCAGACGGGGATGGCCCTCCCTGGAGTTGAGAACTCTTGCCTCCCCGCTGAGTACATAGCGCTGACCAGGCACTGCCAGTAAGAATGATAATTGGCGCCAATTTCGGGACGTCCGTGTCACTGCGCATGCGCAGTGGGGGCGTAGTATGGAGGTCCTTTAGGACATGATTTTTTTTTGTTTTGGATGCAAATTTTGGGGATTGGGGGGCAAAATTTGTGTTTGGCCCTGGTTTTGTTAGAGTTAGCACCAGCTATGTCTGGGTCATTGGTAAGTATAAAAAATATATAAATTACTATAAATTTTTTAACTTTTCAGATATTTTTCATGAAATCTAGTCATGGCTGCTGTGAAGCAGCCATGACTAGATTTGATGAAAAATTCATCTAAATTTAACTCAAGAAGTCCTTGGTGCAAAGTTCCATTCAATTTATAGGGGGAAATTTGATTAAATGTACCCAAATTAAACATATTTCAGTGGCAAGATAAATTCTGTCCTTGGCTGCAATATCGCCAGCAGCATTAAGGAGTTAACCATATACCAATGGTGTTCATGTTGCCAGGAATTTGATTTTGTTCCATTTTTCTCAAAATTGTTAAACTTAGTAAATTTTTGTGAAATTTTGAATACTGGGTACATGATTTGTCCAGCTAACTCCTCCCACAGTTTTCAAGCTAGAAGCTTTTTATTTTGCATGATATTTAATCATATACCAAAGTGTGCATATTGCCAGGAATTTGATTTTGTTTAATTTTTCACAAAATTACAGGTTTTTGAACTTCGTAAATTTTTGTGAAATGGAAATTTCGAATGTAAGGTAAAAGGTTTATCCTCCTAACTCCTCCCAAAGTTTTCAAGCTAGAACCTTTCTTCTTTACAGGATATTTTTTTTTTCTTTTTTAGCTCAACTTTGACGTAAGTCAAATTTGAGCTTATGCCATGGCCAGTCGTCCGTCTGTCCGTCTGGCCATCTGTCCGTCAACAATTCAATATGGCTCGGGCTTGAGGCCGTATTTATGAATCCATCTTTATGAAACTTCTTGGGTACCTTTGTTATGACCATGGGACAAGAATGAGTGTTTTGGGGTCCAATCCGAAATTCAAGTTGGCCGCTAGCAGCCATTTTATACAAAATTAGGTGCAATCAGATTTTTGCACAGAACTTCCATATTAAAGCTCTGATTTGAATAATTTTTTGTATGAATGTTTAGTACCATGGGATACATCACATATAGTATGGGTTTTTTTCTCGTGCATAAATTATGCAAATTAGATTAACTTTGATGTATTTAGTGTTACTTTCAGCACTGTAAGTGCAAATGCCAATACGGCTCGGGCTAGAAGCCATATTTTTGAACCGTTCTTTACCAAACTTCTTGGGTACCTTTGATATCACTGTGGGACGAGAACGAGTGTTTTGGGGTCTGGTCCGAAATTCAAGACGGCAGATGGCAGCCATTTTGTACAAAATTAGGTGCAATCAGATTTTTGTGCAGAACTTCCATATGAAAGTGCTGATTTGAATAATGTTTTGTGTGAATGTTTAGTACCATGGAATACATCACATATACAGGTTTTTTTCTCGTGCAGAAATTATGCAAATTAGATAAACTTTGATTTTTTCAGTGCTACTTACACACAGAAAGTACACATGTCAATACGGCTCGGGCTATAGTCTGTATTTATGAACCGATCTTCTTGAAACATCTTGGGCACCTTTTTTATCACCTTGGGACAAGAACGAGTGTTTCTGGGTGCGGACCAAAATTCAAGATGGCTACCAGTGGCCATTTTGTACCGAAATTAGGTCTAATCAGTTTTTTGTACACAACTTCTATACGGCTCAGGCTAGAGGCTGTATTTATGAACTGATCTTTACGAAACTTCTTGGATACCTTTGTTATCACCGTGGGATGAGAACGAGTGTTTTGGGGTGTGGTCCAAAATTCAAGATGGCCACCAGCGGCCATTTTGTACCAAAATTGGTGCAATCAGTTTTTTGTACAGAACTCCTGTATGAAAGTTCTGATTTGAATAAATTTTTGTATGAATGTTTAGTAACATGGAATACGTCACATATAGTACGGGTTTTTTTCTTGTGCAGAAATTATGCAAATTAGATGAACTTTTGATTTATTCAGTGCTACTTGTACACAGTAAGTGCATATGTCAATACGGCTCGGGCTAGAGGCTGTATTTATGAACCGATCTTCACGAAACTTCTTGGGTACCTTTGTTATCACCTTGGGACGAGAACGAGTGTTTCTGGGTGCGGTCCAAAATTCAAGATGGCTGCCAGTGGCCATTTTGTACCGAAATTAGGTCCAATCAGTTTTTTGTCACAACTTCTATATTTTTTTGTCACAACTTCTATATGGCTCATATTTATGAACTGATCTTCACAAAACTTCTTGGGTACCTTTGTTATCACCTTGGGACAGGAACGAGTGTGTTTTGGGGTGCCTTTGTTATCACTGTGCTATGAGAACAAATATTTTGGGGTTCAGTCAGACCCACTCTGGGACTCAAAGATTTCTTTTCTAGTTTAGCATCTGACTGTCACTCACCTTTACAATACTTTACCTATACATTTGTTACAGGCTACGGTCAGTATTTATGTACAGACCGTTAAATACTTTATATGTTCCTTTGTTATTAGGTCATTACCTAGATGTTTGACATTGCTGTGTCACATACTATACATGTACATGTCTTAACAAGTTGAGCTACAGTGTCATTGACACTTTCATTATTTCATTCAGATGAACATACAGTAACATAAACAAGAAGAAACATGGTAGGCAGTATATATGACAATGCGCAAATAATGTGAATAACAAAAAAAATATTAAATTACAACTGAAAATATATAGATGTGTCTGTATTCTTTTCATCCAAGATTGACTTTCTAATTTCCTTTTTCATTAAATCCTATTATTACGACATGGACACTTTTGACATCGACACTTTAGAGAGAGAAATGTAAATTTGCTAATAGCCTTCACTGTTGGTTAATTTGATGCGGTGGGTAATTATAATGGTTGGTCACACCTGCAAAGCACCCTTAGGTGTCCTTTAACACTAACAGGGCGCCATCAGCTTGTTATCCCTCCGGAAGGGAGGGAAATAACAAAGCTTTCCGTCCATCTGTCTATCCATCTGTCTGTCAGTCCATTCATCCATCTGTCCGAACGTTGTTTATGGCATAACTTGAACAACAGTTAATGGATTTCAGTTCTTTTTGGTGTATGTCTCTACAGCAACAATGTTTTCTTCAAGTTTGATGACCACTGATATCTCTTGAAAATTATGGGAGTTCTTATCCTTTGTTATAAAAACCACCTGTAAAACTTGTTTAATGCATAACTTGAACAATAGTTAACAGATTTCAATTCTTTTCGGTACAGTAGAACCTGCCATGGGCGACCACCCTTGGGACTTACCAAAAGTGGTTGTTAATGACAGGTGGTCGTTGACGAGAAGTTTGCTGATAGGGGCCCATTTAACCTATTTTCGTTTGTATCATTTTGTTTTGATCACAGATGTACTTGTACCACGTGTAAATGTACTATTAAAACATATATGTCAACAAAGTTTGTTGTTGTTTTCTAAAACGTTGAGGTGGGTATTTAGTTCTTCATTGAATCATTTATATTAAAACTATTAAAACATATATGTCAATAAAATTTGTTGTTGTTTTCTAAAACGTTGAGGTGGGTATTTAGTTCTTTATTGAATCGTTCATATTAAACTATTAAAACATATATGTCAACAAAATTTGTTGTTGTTTTCTAAAACGTTGAGGTGGGTATTTAGTTCTTTATTGAATTGTTTATATTAAATGATAATTATTTCATGTCATACCACATTATGGGAAGCATAATATAATAATAAAAATGAAAGCTGATCTTCTACATAAAATGCAACATATTTATAAAAGCACATAACCACACATTAGAAGAATGGACAACGACCATTTTGGGAAGACGTTCGGTGGGAGTTGGCATGAAGAATTTTGATAAGGAAATTAGTACATGGGAATTAGTACATGGTCTCTGAAAAGGGATGCGTGGTTTGGTATCCGAGATGTTTCGTACCCTGGTTGTTTCGTTCTGGTATGAAATGACCAAGACTTTGGGAAAAAAAGATTGTTTCTGATCTGAAAAATCTAGTTTATCACGCCTCATAGAGGAGTCATAAAATATATTTTTGAGACAAAAAACATTCCGAATTTACAGATTTATACGTGGTGGGGGTGGGGGGGGGGGGGGAGGGGACAACAAGAAACAACATGTCTGAGATGTTTCTGATCTGAAAAATCTAGTTTATCACGCCTCATAGAGGAGTCATAAAATATATTTTTGAGACAAAAAACATTCCGAATTTGCAGATTTATATGTGGTGGGGGTGGGGGGGGGGGACAACAAGAAACAACATGTCTGAGATGTTTCTGATCTGAAAAATCTAGTTTATCACGCCTCATAGAGGAGTCATAAAATATATTTTTGAGACAAAAAACATTCCGAATTTACAGATTTATACGTGGTGGGGGGGGGGGGGGGGGGGGGGAGGGGACAACAAGAAACAACATGTCTGAGATGTTTCTGATCTGAAAAATCTAGTTTATCACGCCTCATAGAGGAGTCATAAAATATATTTTTGAGACAAAAAACATTCCGAATTTACAGATTTATATGTGGTGGGGGGGGGGGGGGGGGGGGGGTGGACAACAAGAAACAACATGTCTGAGATGTTTCTGATCTGAAAAATCTAGTTTATCACGCCTCATAGAGGAGTCATAAAATATATTTTTGAGACAAAAAACATTCCAAATTTACAGATTTATATGTGGTGGGGTGGGGGGGGGGGGGGGGGACAACAAGAAACCACATGTCTGAGATGTGAGGAGGTTCAAATCCAACGAGGGAGGGCCTGAGAATCAAAACATTATTTTTTTTTACACTTCACATTTATACATTCTTAGGAAAAAAATGATCAATTTTACTTTGTTTTTGCTTTACAGTTACAAAATCCTTCTCTAATGTTGTTTCTAAAGATATAATGTCTGTCATCAAACTTGCATTGTGACAGTGCAATGCAAATTTTTTCAGCTGATTCAAATGTTCAATAGCCTGCGAGAATGTGATATTTGGTTCAACACTGTCACTATTTGTTTCTTGGTCACTTTCGTCACTTTCTGCAGTCTCAGAATTCAGTGTTGTCTGACCCTTTAGAATGGGAACTTCCCAATCAATATTCTCCACCTTGGGCGAAGTTTGTACACAATCGTCATAACTACAATAATCGTCCATACTCATGCCGTTAAGTAGCTTGCCAGCCTCCTCATCAACACTGTCCCTATCATCTGGAATTTCCACAGTTTCCGAAGTTGTTTCGCTAAGTCCACATTTGGCAAAACATTTTTGTATTGTGCTGCTACTTACACTGCTCCATGCAAATTTCATCCACATAATTGCGCCTAATAAAGAGACAGATTTTGCAAAATCCGTAGCACTAGTGCACTCATCAATCTTACACACAACATGCCTAAGAAACTTTTTTCTGTAATTAAGTTTCACAGATTGTATTATGCCAGCATCACATGGCTGCAGCTTTGAAGTAGTGTTAGCGGGCAAAAAACACAGTTTAATATTGCTCAGACTGACATCTGGGTGTGCACTGCAGTTGTCTATTAGCAAAAGAATTTTCCTGCTGTTCCGTTTCATATCGTTGTTGACGTTCTTTAACCACGAAGTAAATATCTCACTAGTCATCCAAGCCTTTTTGTTCGCATGATACGATACACCCAGACTGTTTAAATTACAGCCCTTGAAACACCTGGGATTTTTCGATTTCCCAATCACAAGAAGCTTGAGCTTTTCACCTGACGCACTACACGCGATAAGCAATGTAACTCTATCCTTTGCTTTTTTTACTCCTTTCCTATCATCACATTTGGCAACTAATGATTTATCTGGCAACCCACGGAAGAAAAGTCCAGTTTCGTCAGCATTAAATATGTTGTCTAAAGAATATCCTTCAGTAGTGTGAGGTAGGCGCTTTTTCCACTCGTCCACCGTTTGCTCATTTACACCGGCTGATTCTCCACTTAGTACACTGCATTTTATGTTGTGCCGATTCTTAAAACTTTCCAGCCACCCATTTGACGCTGTGAAGTCAATATGTCCCATCTCATATGACGCAATTATCGCCTTTTCTTGAAGAAGTTTCCCGGTTACTGGAATATTTTTGCTTCTAGCTAGACAAAACCAGTTCCAAACAGCCTCATTTAGATCGCTATACTGAGATTTCCTTGCATGTAGATATTTTCGTTCTATTTGCTGACCATTTTTCCAATCGCTCTTCACATTTTCTTTATCTTTAATTATTGACTGCACCTGTGTTTTACCAACAGCCATTAAACCAGCAATTTTTCTTGCACTCTCACCTCGCTCAGACATATCTATTACTTTAATTCTTTCTTCTAAAGTCAACACTTTCCTCTTTTTCGATGCAGGTTCAGCCATTTTGAAAATTAATTTGTTTATGATCATCATTTGCAAAAATCCTGCTATTTATCTGTACTGGTAGATACAGGTAGCTTACGTTCGAAGCCATCATTGTCTTTTCTTGTCTGTCGGTATGCGTACAATCAAAGAAGGCCGACAAGCTATTCTGTACCAAACATCTGTTATAGTTCTTTCAGTAATTAAAATTTTTGTGAGCTTGTTTGGGTTAATGACACAAGCTGTGTTTTTACAGCGTTGTAATGAAAATTAGCAGAACTTTGCCCTTTAGTGTTGAAAAAACAAAATCAAGATGACTCAGTTTTTTCAATTGCGGTCAGCTTGTTAGTGCCCTGTTGTGACAGCACTGTCATTGTTGGGTGAATTTTACCCTGCATACAGATTACTTGTCAAAAACAGCTGTTATTCTAAAAGTACGAGCGACACCTACCGGCAAATCAATGTTTACTGCTGTTTTTTTTCCAAACACATCGACCCAATTCGTCCAGTGAAATTGTGATTTATTCACTGTGCTCTGCCCCGAGCACATCGAAATGTGGATTAAACATTTAGCTTATAGGTAAGGAAAGCATGTTTTATTGAGGGCATTTATAAATAAATAAATTTGACAGTAAATTTCGCCACGTGCAAAGGGAATTAGGATGAAACCGGGAACTGGGAAATGACAAAAAATAAACAAACACAACATAATTAAATAATTCTTTAATTTTTATTCTTTATACCAGTATATGTATAAATATCATAGCATAAATACAAAACAGTCAGATGGGACAGATTTGAAACGTATTTGATAACACAACGATTGGTGACGATCTTCAAGCTGAAAATGGTCGCAAAATACAGGTAAAAATCGACAAACTGGACACAAAAAAGCGGTCGGTGGTCGCGTCCGGCAGGTGGTCGCTGACGACAGTGACAATATAACGTGAAACCAATCCGTGCATTGCAAATGCGGTCGTAAATAGCAGGTGGTCGCTTACGTCAGGTGGTCGCTCAGGCAGGTTCTACTGTATATCTCTCTATAGCAACAATATCCAAGTCAAGTACAATGACCACCAATATCCGATGAAAATTATGGGAGTAATTGGCCTTTGTTTAATAAAAAATATCATGTAATGCTTGTTTATGGCATAACTTTAACAATAGTAACCAGATTTCAATTCTTTTCAGTATATGTCTCAATAGCAACAATGTCTATGTCAAGTTTGATAACCAGCGATATCCAATGAAATTATGGGAGTTGTTGCCCTTTGTTAAAAAATATTGTGTAACACTTCTTTATGGAATAACTTGAACATTAGTAACCAAATTTCAAAAAGATTTTCAGTATGTATCTCTTTAGGAACAACGTCTACCTCAGTTTCGATGATGACCACCATTATCAGATGAATATTATTTAAGTTATTGCCCTTTGTTAAAAAAATATGTAATGCTTGTTTATGGTATAACTAGAACAGTATATGTCTCTGTAGCAACAATGTATATGTCAGGTTCAGAAACCACTGCTATCTGATGAAAATGATGGGAGTTATTGTCCTTTGTTAAAAAAATATAGTATTAAGCTTGTTTGATTGGTTTTCAAATATATTTGTTTGTGGGGTTGGGGGGGGGGGGGGGGATTGGTATTGCTTTGCGTTGTTTTTCTTGTTCAAATAGGTGGACAAATTTGTCCAAGCTGATGGTGTCCTTCTTGCAATGAAGATATATAAAGAGAGATATTTTTTACTGTAAATTTTGGTTCAGAATACTTCATCGTTCTTTTATATTCTCAGCTTTTTTAGTTCAATACATATATAACTGCGTGACATTTCCAGGTTTTGTTGAAATTTAAGTTCTTCAGAAAAAGCTTTTAAAGCTGGTTTGCATCCCTTCACTCTACACAGTATTTATACATATACCAAAAGTGTGCATATTGCCAGGAGTTTGATTGTGTTCAATTTTTAGCTCAACTGATTGAAACTCAGGGGGAGCTCAATTGATCACTTTCTGTCTGTCATTCATCTGGCCATCCGTCATGAACTTTACATTATTGACTTCTCCTCCTAAGCCCCTTTGCCAAAGTGAACCAAATTTGATATGCATGGTCCTTATCATATGTCCATTCAAGTTTGTTCAAATAAAGTTGCCACACTCAATAGGGAGGGGGTGTGGGGAAATGCTCCAAAATTCTAGAAAAATCTTCTGATGAACCAGTGGGTACAATGACTTGATATTTGGTATGGAGCTTCCTTCTGAGGTGTAGTATCAAATTTGTTCAAACAAAGTATGTGGAGCAATATTTGCCTTCGTAATGGGAGGGACAAGATTTTTGGTCCCACCCAAAATTTCTATTTTCTGAACCATTGGTCCAATTTGAACGAAATTCGGTATGTGGTATTATTGAGTCATAAGTACTTGATTCATGCTAAAAAAAAATTTCCCATGTTCCCAGGAGCTATAAAGAGAAAACATTTTCAAACGCCCATATTTCCCAAACCACATAGAACAGAGAACTGTTATTTGGTATGAAGCATCCTCAGGACCAGTAGAATTGACTGATAAAAAAAATGTCATCAGTTGTGTTAGGGTGCTCTGTAGAGGGCATCGAAAAAATGCTGAGTCAGCATATTTGCAAATTTTGAAAAAAAATTCTTCTCCAGACGGACAAAATGGTTTTAGCGCACCAAAGTCCTGCAGGGACACTGTGGGGCAAGCCCCTTTTGACCCTTGTTAGCTGTAAAATGTTTTAGTTATTTTCTGAGCGCGGTAAAGGAGGGAAGGACTAGGAAGCAGCTTATCCACGTTTGTTCTTTCTTCTTGACTTCCTTGGAGGAGGTGGCTGTGATGGGGAGACTGTTGAAGTGATGGTTGGCGTTGTTGAGTGATTAGCTGTGTCTGTCAGTTGGTTTTGTTTGTTGATGAATTCCTTCTTTAGTCTATCGATTTCATCGGAGCGTCTGTCCCTTTCTTCACTGTGTTTATTGAATTCTTTGCATTCAGAACCACTGAATTCATTTAATATAGATGAGAATAATACTATCAACATTAAATCTCCAGTCTGCATTCCACATCTGGTCTGCATCAAGTGGCCAAGTGTCAGATGACAGGTTATTTCTTCCCACCATCAAGGAGCCATGTGTTAGATTAGCTAATTATAGATAATTATCAAGTCCCATATATGTGTGTGGAATTTGTCATGGAACAGAAATTTACTTATTCTTAATTATCACAATTCTTGTCTTATTAGTCCCCTACGGGAACTGTAAGGGGACTATAGGATTGCACTCCGTCCGTCTGTCTGTCCATCCATCTGTCCGTCTGTCCGTCTGTCTGTCTGTCTGTCTGTCTGTTTTTTTTATGTTACCACCTCTCCCTCCAACATGCTTTAAGCTACACCTTTCATATTTCGTACATGGATAAATGGTTCTGAGTGGATGATGCACGCTCAAAATTTTCAAAATCCAAGATGGCGGAATGCCGGCCATTTTTGTTGTGTTTTTTAAGTTTTTTTCTCTATTTTCATGTTACCACCCCTCCCACCAACATGGTTCAAGCTACACTTTGCATATTTGGCACATGGGTAGAGGGTTGGGAGGGGATGATGCACATTCATTATTTTTTTTTCAAAATCCAAAATGGCAACATGGCAGCCGTTTTTGTTGTGTTTTTTATGCTTTTTTCTCTATTTTCATGTTACCACCCCTCCCACCAACATGGTTCAAGCTACACTTTTTATATCTGGCACATGGATAGAGGGTTGTAATGGGATGTTGCACGTTCAATATTTTTTTTCAAAAATTTAAGATGGTGCCATGGCAACCATTTCTGTTGTGTTTTTTAAGCCTTTTTCTCTATTTTATGTTACCACTGCTCCCTCCAACATGGTTCAAGCTGCACTTTTCATATATGGTACATGGATAAATGGGTTGTGAGGGGATTATGCACGCTCAATATTTTTTTTCAAAATCTAACATCTGTCTGTCTGTCCGTCTGTCTGTTTTTATGTTACCACCTCTCCCTCTAATATGCTTCAAGCCGCACCTTTCATATTTGGTACATGGATAAATGGTTCTGAGGGGATGATGCACAGTCAATATTTATTTTTCAAAGTCCAAGATGGCAGAATGGCGGCCATTTTTGTTGGGTTTTTTAAGCTTTTTCTCTATTTTATGTTACCACCCCTCCCTCCAACATGGTTCAAGCTACGCCTTTCATATGTGGTACATGGATAAAGGGTTGTGAGGGGATTATGCACGCTCAATATTTTGTTTTCAAAATCCAAGATGCTTATATACTCTAGTGTCTTCTGTGACAAAAACACCTTATGTCACAAAAGCGCAGTTGGGGGACTAATACCACCTCGGTGGTCAAACACTTGTTTCATAATCCTTTCATGAACATTGAACATTATCCTTTTCATCAAACACTACACACAGTCAAGTTAAGCTACAATGTCATTGACACTTTCAAGTTTCTATGGGGCGCAAATGTTAACTTAGAGCAATATAAGGACATTTCTTTAAAAAACCTTCTTCTTCAGATCTACCAGTCAGAATTCTTTCATATTTGGTATATATCATCTCAAAGGGGGGTCAGATTCAAGTTTGTTCAATTTCAGTCCTTGGCTTAATATTTGGGCTCTCTTTTTTTTTTGGGGGGGGGGGGGGGGTGGGGGCAGGGGGAGGTGAGCAGGTCAGGTTCAAGTTGGCCATATCCATTCCTTAGTGTTTTTCCATAAAATTTGCTTTTCATCACTTCATTCCTTTGTAGTGTTGATGAACCATACATGTCTAACTGAAGGTGACCCCAAATACTTCTTTGAACTACTTTGCCAGGTGAGTGATTAAGGCCCCTTGGGGCCTCTTGTTCATACAATTATGGGGTGTTGAACTGTGAAATTTCGAATATAGGGTACATGATTTGTCCAGCTAACTTCTCTCACAATACATATGTAAATTAAAGTACATGGTAGAACTCGCAGGGCATGAAATGTGTATTTTTATACTGTACCAATGACCCAGACTTAGCTGGTGCTAACTCTAACAAAACCAGGGCCAAACACAAATTTTGCCCCCCAATCCCCAAAATTTGCATCTAAAACCAAAAGAAATCATGTCCTATAGGACCTCCATACTTCGCCCCTACTGCGCATGCGCAGTGTCAAGGACGTTCCGAAATTGGCGCCAATTATCATTCTCTGTTTGGCCCTTCATCAGTCAACATCTCACTGATCTTTGTGCTTGTAAATCTCAGTTTAAAGGATGCCAGACACGTAATTATTGAAGAAATGGTGATTCTAAGGAGGATATAGAAGGAGGAGAGGAAAAAGGAGTGACAAAAAATAATCAGGGCTGTACTTAAAATTTTTTATGAAATTATGTTAAGTTGCCTATTTTCGAGGCATGGGCCTCTTGTTGTTTTTCTTGCTAAAAAGTTACACTGCTTATTCAGTGTTTCCTCTCCCCTGGTCTTCTAAGTCCCCCCTTGCAATTCTCCCATGCTTTTGGCATATTTTTGAGAAAGATCATTTCTAAAATTCTCTTGGGAGAGTTGCTTGGTTACAGAATGTTTTCTGTTATTTTCCCCATAGTTACGTTTTCACCCATGGGTGTATAAACGTTGTGTTCTGCATCTTCCATCTGATGTTCTGCAGATTCTCCCCTGGGAGTCTCTGTCTTGCATCAGATAGAGTGTAATTTTGATGACTGATTTCGGGCCAGTTTTTTCAGTGCCTGGAGTCATGTTTTCTGGTGTTTTACACTGTTTGTTTACATTGGCAACAGTCTCTTTTGAGGGGGGCTGTTTGCCTTTGGTGTAGTTTATCTCACTATAAGATACATTTCTATTATCCGTAAGTGTTGCATTAATTATTTAATATAAATTTAAAATTTTTGACCACACTTAGCCATCGGATCCATCGCGGCTCAACGTTACTTTTCAGAAACTTGGGCTTCTTTGAAAAAATATTTTTCAAAAATTATTTTGATTTGCAATTGTTTTTTCATTATTAATGGATCATGTTATTATGTATCTTTGTGTCAGGGGTTTGTGCGAGTAACTAGGTCTTGTTGACTTTTCACAATGAAAGGATATTGTTCAAATTGTAATAGGAAGAAATCTTCCTCTGACTTTCATGATCATTGTATTAATTGTAGTCAGTATTCTCGCACTAATCCCTGTTCTATATGTCAATATTGGGATGACAAACATTGGAAACGTGTGTCACGGTATGTTGTTACTGGAGAAAGGGCTATGCCGGCTCTTTCTCCGCAAGGTCACTCTACTCTCTCAGTTTCTATTTCAGAGGAACAAGAACAGGGTGATGTTTCCATGTTATCTTCCGCAAGTGCGCTTCCGTCGTCACAAATGAATACAGAGCTAGCGGCAAAAGTGCTCATGGAGATTAAACAAATGTCGTCCGCTAGCTCGCCCGGTGTAGCGTCCATTCACCGAATGGTTCGGCAGCCGGGTTCATCCGATGCGGTCCAGGAGGAAATGTTGGGTGATGCGAGCACTATAAACATTCAACGTGCACACCCAGTGACGGCGGATAGTAGGCGAGATCGGAGGAAGCCTTTGAGTCTGGTTCCTAGCTCGTCCAGGTCCAGCCGGGCCGCGAGCGAGAGAGGCCCCTCTCTCGTACAACAACATCTGGGACCAGAGGTTGTGGTACAAAATGTGTCGCAAGCGGAGCATACGTCCGTCGCTCGGGACGCTCCGTTGTATAGGCAGTCCACGGAGACTGCTCAGGCTTCTTCCTCTCGTCAGCGCGCACGACCGCACCTTGGCTACGTGACCGCCGATATTTTACCAACTTCCCCGATCAGGGATTCTTCGGCGACCAGGTCACACCATCCGGTAGCCAGGGACACGAGGCCGGTGGACTCCGGACGTTCACATAGAAAAAGTATGCGGGAGCCATCAGATGCGGAGCTGCCCTCGGCGAAGCAGCGAAAGACTGCGCCTCCGCAGGCCTCAATGCCGGACGTACTTGTGCAGATAGCACAACTTATCGCAGCATCCCAGCAGCCGACAGAAACGGTGTCGGATCGGGAATTATCCGACGGCGCTGGGTCGGTACGCTCCGCCGAAGCATCGGGGGCGGACGACCGGGAACATCATGAGGTCCGACCGGATGGTGAAAGGCATACGGATGATTTGGAGCTATCCCTTTCGGAACAACATAAAGCTGCCGTGGACTTCATCCGGCACTTTCTCCCTCAAGTTGTTCCGTCGGGCCAGACTGCTGCGGTTCCGGACAAGAGGATTATAGCGTCATTGGACGAAAATTTTTTGAGCGGTTCAGGGACATCGCTCCCGCGTTTCCGTCTCAGTCCAATAATGTTGCAAGAACATTTGAATTATTGAACGACGCTATATTTAAACTTGCTTCCAAAACGGGGAAAGCAGGTTTCTTGTCCGCCAATACTCTCAACCTGCCTTTCATTAATGCAAGGAATAAATTCGACACGGCAGGACAGGGTATTCCGAGAGTTCCTCTGCGTATGGACGATGAGGCGGAAGACTTAGAGCTATCATTACCGTCGTCGGCGTCTATTCCAACCGTGGTGTTGGAAACAACTATTTCGTCTAACAGAGCCAGTTTAGATGCCTTATCTTACGCAGATCACCTTACTAAGGCGTTATCACTGCGCCTTCAAGGGAAAAAATTTCAGGATAAACAATCCTCTTTAAGACTTATTTCAAGGGCAGTAGCTTATTCCACGTGTAACTCCGCCCTTTCAGTGGCAAATCTGGAGTTGGTTAGACGTGACGCAGCCCTAGCTACATCCACACTCGTGGATTCTAAGGTGAAGAACTCTCTCAGAGTCGCTTCAGTCTCCGGAGAACTTCTCTTTGATGGCAAGCTTTCTGCAATTTATGATAAAATTACAAAGAAAGCTTCGGATTCTCTGTTGTTCAGATCTGCTTCTAAGAAGTCGGATACGGCAGACAAGAATAAGACAGGCACTTCTGGGTCTAATGCGCCCAAGAGAGGTTCCTATAGAGGTTCCGGTGCGTCCTCTTGGTCTAAATCGAGAGACCGTCAAGGTAGCGACTCACGTTCGGGACGTCCTTCGGGCCGGGACAACCGGTCGGACGCCCCGAGGTCGATGGGACAAGGTGCGGGTCGTGGAGGACGTGGTTTCTCCTACCGCAGGCCTCGCAGGTCCAGGAGGTGATGGCTTAAACCTCTATCGCGTACCGGTTGGCGGAAGGTTGTCGAGCTTTTCACAAGAATGGGCGTCGATTACGGACAACCCTTGGGTGAGAGGAGTGGCTTCGGAAGGTCTAAAGATGTCCTTCAAACGAAAGCCTCCATTAACTCGAAGTCCAAAATGGACTCAACTTCCGTCAAATCCGCAGAAAAGGGACGCTCTATTATCAGAGGTGCAGTCTCTTTTAATGAAGAACGCGGTAGAGGTCGTAGAAAACCAGGAGACTCCGGGATTCTACAGCCATCTGTTTCTGGTTCTGAAACCAGACGGCTCGTTCCGTCCAGTCATAGATTTGAGCTGGATAAACAAGCTGATCGTCGCTCCGAAGTTTTATATGGAGACGATTCGGTCGGTCAGAGCGAGTATTCGGGTGAACGATTATGCAACAAGCATAGATCTCAAAGATGCGTACTTTCACGTCATGGTACATCCGACATTCAGAAAGTATCTACGCTTCGCAGTCCTAGGAGTGGTGTATCAATTCCGGGCGATGTGCTTCGGATTGAATCTAGCACCTTGGGCTTTCACTCGGGTAATGAACTCGGTAATGATCTATTTCCGAGCTCATTCGTCTGCGGTAACGTCGGCCTACCTGGACGACATTCTTCAGAGGTATTGCAACGAGTTAATGCTTCAGAACGATGTTCAGAATCTACTTCTATAGATCCGACATCTCGGTTTTATAGTAAACGAGGAGAAGTCGGATCTGGTGCCGTCCAAGTCATTCACACATCTGGGAATGAGCTTCGAGACGCACAACAATCTCGTTCGTCTGCCGTTAACCAGAGCGAAATTAGTCAGTTGTTACACTTGCTATTGTCTGCACGCAGACAAAATCACAGCGAGAGAATTTATGAGACTGATAGGTCTGTGCGGAGCCGCTGCGGATCTCATTCCGATGGGGCGGTTACGCACGCGTCCTCTCCAAATTTTCTTGACTCAGAATTGGAGTGTGAAAATTCATTCGCTCGACATAGACGTTCTCTTGTCAGATCAAGTGAAACAAGAGATTCAGACTTGGGCAAACATTCAGTGGTTAACTCAGGGAGTTCCGCTGCAGTTGCCGGATCCGAGTTTTACCATTATGACGGATGCCAGTCAAACAGGTTGGGGTGCATCATTGATCCCAACGGATTCGAGATGCCAGGGTCTTTGGGATCCGCAATTCCTGGGCAAGCACATAAACATCAAGGAAATGATGTCAATTTGGCTTGCGTTACGTCATTGGATGGACATTATTCACAATGCTCATGTCCAAATCCTATCCGACAATACGACAGTAGTGGCGTATATACGGAATCAGGGAGGCACTCATTCAATTCTGTTGTTCAATCTAACGGAAAGAATCCTTCTGTTTGCGCTAGAACATCAGGTTCTTCTTTCGGTCTGTCACATACCGGGTCGTCTGAATGTACTAGCAGACTCCCTTTCACGAAAGGGTCGCTTGTTGCCGTCGGAGTGGACTCTCAACAAACAAGTATTCAATCAGATTTGCTACCAATGGGAACGGCCAATGATAGACTTATTTGCGACACATCTCAACAATCAGTTGCAGACGTATGTGTCTCCGTGTCCGGATCCAAGAGCATTTGCAGTAGACGCTCTGTCGATCCCTTGGGACGGAATGATAGGATATACGTATCCTCCAGCGCCGTTAATTCAGCAAGTATTGCTAAAGATAAAACAATCTCAATGCAAGATTCTGTTGGTAGCATCTCTGTCTCCACAGAGACCGTGGATAAATCTACTCAGGTGTCTGTTGTGGGACCTACCGCGAAAGCTTCCTCCACGGGAGGATCTTCTTTCGCAGGGGAAATCGCGTCAACTCCATCACAACCCGCAAGGTCTCAACCTTCACGTTTTTCTGTTGTGCGGTCCTTCTTGCATGGCAAGCACTTTACAGGACGAACAGTGGACGCGATTTCTAACTGTAGGAGGACCTCCTCTTCGCTAAACTATGCGGCTAAGTGGAAGGTTTTTCGTCGTTGGTGTAGGGATCATTCTGTAGATATTTTCGATCCCTCTATACCAGACATTGCAAACTTTCTAGTATACTTGTTTGACGAAATCAAACTGCAGCCTGTTACTATTAAGGGTTATATGTCTATGTTATCTGATACCTATTCACATCATGATAGTTTACAAATTGGATCTAATGTCTCTTTATCTAAGTTGGTTAGAAACTTCTCGATAAATAGACCCAGAACTCTTAGGTTAATTCCTAAATGGAATTTAGCTTGGGTTCTTCTTAAATTGAAGGAAAAGCCATTTGAACCTCTTGGGACAGTAGATTTCAAATTCTTATCTTATAAGACAGCTTTTCTCTTAGCTTTCTCTTCTGCTAGAAGAGTCAGTGAGCTTCATGCACTATCTGTGGATGATTCTCACTATCGTAGTGTTGGGAACACTATCATCTTCACTACTAATGTCGGTTTCTTATCAACCTACTCACAATTGTTTACTACAGGCTTGCACTACAGTGGAAGTCCCTAACTCGGATAAAATACTCTCTATTTTTGTTTTTCCCAAGCAAGTTGGGAAAGAAAAGTGGTGCAAAAGCACCAATAAAAATAAGCCAAAACTGGGTCGAGTGCAACCGGCGCAGACCCAGTACGGGACGCTCTCTCCCAAGTACAACTCCACGACTTCCGTTGCCAGTGCGCATATACCGTCTCTAAAGACTCTTTCTTTTTAAAATCCGCTTCGTGTCGAGATGTTTTTGCACGCTTATCAGTGTTCCACCAGCTCGATGTTTGATGATTCCTGATTCATTATACCACAGTGTATCCTTTGTATTCTCAGGAACAGTGTTTTATATTCTCTTTTCTATTATTATGTCCATAATGTATATTTATTTGCTCTCTCTCGAGTCGCGCGTGAATTTCGCGTGCCATGCGGTTCGGACTTAGATTTTTCACAATTATTGTTAATGCTTTTTTTGCAAAATTTTCTAATTGTGTTAGAGTTTGGTGTCAGCGGGGTACCACTCCTACAGTGTTTCTTCTCTCTTTTGAGAGTAGTCTTCCTGTTGTGTGGTTCCCGGTCGACCGTCTGGGGTCTTTGTTTCTGTCACCTTTCTCTCTTCTTTGGGGGTGTTCTGTTTTCTCATCTCACCTTCTCTGCTCCTCTCACCTCTATCATGCCCAGGACAATTCCTTGTGGGCAATGTCTGCTGCCAAAGCATGTGGACGATGTACATTCGTCTTGTTCCTCCTGTAATGGGTGTTCGGCCGAGCGGCCGTGTGGTGTCTGTGGAACATGGTCTTCCACCTTCTGGGCGTCAGTAAACCGTGTCGTTCGTTCTCGTGGCCGTGCCTCCCGCTCTCGCGGGAAAGGAGAACATGGTCGTTCGGGGCCTCCCGAGCCGACTTTGTCTGGTGAGAGTTATTCCTCCTCCGTGGGGGATGTGCAGTCTTTTCCTGTGGTGGATACTGCGGGAGCCGTTGAGTGTTCTGGTGTAGAGATGCCTGGTTCCAGGACTACGGTCCCCCTCCAGTCGACATCTGAGGCTGTCACTAGGGTTGTGACTCCTCCTTCGGAGCCAAGCCGATGTGCTCTCTCCACTATTTCACCAGCCTCAACGACTCTCGACGTATCTACTACTGCTGCTGGCCCGTCTGCTTCGTTGTCTGTTTCAGCCGGCCTCGGCTTTTCGCTGCAGGGGACTGCAGGGCTGTCCGATACTGTAGACGTGGGATATCGGCCTCAGCCTTCCCTGACTTCAACTCTGCGAAGTCGGAAGGGGCTGCTGGCCGAGCTCATCGCTGTGGTCTCTTCGCCGTCGAGCACCACAGTTGTGTCTTTGGATTCGGATGTTCCTAGTGGAAACACTATGAACTCCGTGGCGTTTCCGTCTACTCACTCTGGTCACACGACCAGTTTTGGGGGACCAACGCCTTTTGTGCAGCCTGGACCTTCTGCCCCGCAGAGGTCCGCGGTGACTCTCATGAGTTCTCGCAATATTGATCCTCGGGGTGCATCGTACCCCTATACACGTCTGCCTTCAGATGTTTCGGCTGCCGCCCGTCGTCCTGCGTCGGGTGTTTTGGAGGATCGTGACCCTTCGCTGGTTAAGAGGGTCAGAGGTGAAGCCACTTTGCCGGTTCGCTCCCCTGTCGAATCGGTCGGTACAGGCAGTGAGCTTAGGGAGGCCCTCTCCTTACTCAGGTTCTTTCTAAGAGCCTTCCTGTTGCTTCCAGCGAGGCTATGGGTGGTTTCCAGGCGCCTCCTATGGCGCCGCCTCCCGGGATTGGAAACAGGCCGGTTTCCGATTCCTCTGGTGTCCCGACACCATGGGAGGCGTCGGCTGGTTTGCCCACGATGGGCTATGTGTCTTCCGACTCTGGGGAGGAGTCCGACATGCTTGAGGTCGAGGGCCAGCAGTCTTCGGACTTGGGGGCGGCTCTTGACTTTGTGTTTGGGTTTCTGCCTGAGCTCAAACCTGCTAACTAGCCGACAGTGTCAGCCTGGCCGCGATCATCGGTCGCGCACCAACAGCCTATGGAGCAACCTGCTTCTGGGCGCCTTCGACCGTGCCAGTCGGTACAGGTGGTTGAAGCTTTTTCAGCATTGGATGCCAAGCTGAATTCCAAGGCTTTGAAGACTTCGTTCTTCACCAGGGTTGACACCTTTTTGCCTCCTGTGCGTTATCGTTCCTACGATTCCACCAATCCGTCAGTCTGCCAGGCTTTGACGGTTCTGGATCAGGACTCCACTTCCCTCGGGCTTTCCAAGCCCAAGTCTGCCGTCATTCCAATGACGACTCTGGAGTCCACGTTGGGCTTATCTAGAGAGATGCTTGGCATGCTTTCTCTCTCAGATCACGTCTTCTCAGCTTTGGCTGCTTATCTGCCTCCAGATAAGTTTGACGAGGTACAGGCTCCTTTGCGTGTGCTGTCCAAGGCGCTTATGCACCTTACTCACACGCATGCCTGTAACACGGCTAATTTGGAATTAGTTCGAAGGGACGCTGTGCTGGACACAGAACGATCCCTTCCCGAGGAGCAGCGTGCTACTCTTCGATCTGCTTCTTTGGCAGGTCCGCAACTTTTCCATGGTTCCGTGTCGACGGTCCGGGATGACGTCCTACGTCATTCCAAAGATCAGCTGCTGTTTCGTTAGCTTGATCAGCCTTCTCGGGGAGGCAAGGGCCGTTCCAAGCCTAACAAGTACCCTTCTGCTTCCTCTGTGAAGCAAAAGACTGGTCCTTCTGCCGCCGCCTCTACTTCTTACTCACGGGGTAAAGGTAGGGGTCGGCAGAATCGAGGGAAGTCTCAGGATTCTTCATTTAGCAGAGGAGGTGGTTTCTCCTCTCGCGGGCCTCGTCGGGGCTCGAAATGAAGGTCCTCACCTCGACTCGTCCCAGGTTGGAGGAAGGATAGCAGAGTTCGCAGACCATTGGACCACCATCACATCCGATCCATGGGTGTTAGATGTTGTTCGGTCTGGGCTGCGCATATCCTTCCGACAGCACCCCACTCTGTCAAGGGTGCCTCTTCCAACTACAGTTCCTTCAGACGTTTTACGTCGGGAACTTTTGTCCACGGAGATTGCCAATCTCCTGGCAAAGGGGGCGATCGAGGTCGTCAAGAACGTTCAGTCAGTGGGTTTCTATTCCCGCCTGTTCTTGGTGCCGAAGAAGGACGGCCGACTCCGACCGGTTATCGATCTGAGTATCCTGAACCAGTCTATCATTGCTCCCAAGTTCAGCATGGAGACTTTCAGGTCGGTCCGCCAATCAATTCACCAGGGAGATTTCGCAGCCAGCATCGACCTGCGAGACGCTTACTTCCACGTTCCGATCAATCGGGCGTCACGGAAGTATCTCAGGTTCGCTTTTCTGGGGCGAGTTTACCAGTTCAAGGCCATGCCTTTCGGCCTCAACCTGGCTCCTTGGGCGTTCACCAGACTGATGTCGCATGTGATAGCGTTCCATCGCACACAGTCCAGGGTGACTACTTCGGCATATCTGGACGATATCCTCCAGAGGCATTCCAATGCTGCCTTACTGGAATCGGATGTCGCCACTCTGTTGAGCTTGCTCACGTCGCTAGGATTCAGAGTCAACGAGGAGAAGTCGGACCTGGTCCCTTCTCAGTCGTTTTGTCATCTGGGGATGTCTTTCCAAACCAAATTCAATTTGGTGGCTGTTCCCCAGGCCAAGGCTGTGATTCTCTCAGCTTTTGCTCTGACTCTGTCCCAGTCCAGGTCCGCGACCGCTCGGAGTTTTCTCTGGCTGATCGGTCTCTGCGGTTCGGTGACGGATCTCGTTCCTCAAGGTCGGCTGCGTGTCAGACCTCTCCAACACTTTCTGCTCAGTCGTTGGAGGCCGAATGTAGATTCTCTGGATCAGGTGCTTCCGTTTCCGGACTCTCTGTATCCTCACCTTCTTCCCTGGACAGATGTTCAGTGGATTACGCAGGGTGTTCCGCTGGACTTACCCACGTCCGATCGCGTTCTGACGGCAGATGCCAGCGATCTCGGATGGGGTGCGACGTTGGATCCTCTCGGTCTTTCCCTACATGGGATGTGGGACCAGGATCAAGCAGCTCTACACATCAACCAGAAGGAGCTTCTTGCTCTTCTTCTGAGTTTCAGGCAGTGGATCCCTCACCTGTCGAATCGCCAGGTCCTTCTACTATCCGACAATTCGACAGTGGTTGCTTACATTCAGAACCAGGGCGGCACGCACTCGCTTCCGATGTACGAGTTAGCTTGGGATCTTCTACTGCTCGCTCAGGATGTTCACGCCGGAGTGGTTGTTCATCACATTCCCGGTTGTCTGAACGTCCTAGCCAACTCCATGTTCCGACAGGGCAGGGTTATTTCCACCGAGTGGATGCTTCACAGGGCAGTGTTCCAGTCGCTTTGCGATCTCTGGGGACATCCCCACATCGACCTCTTTGCGACTCGTTAGAACCATCAGGTGGACACTTTCGTGTCCCCGTGTCCAGATCCTCTGGCTTTTGCCGTGGATGCTCTGTCACTCGATTGGAACGGTCTAGTCGGCTACGCCTTCCCGCCGGTTCCGATTCTTCCTCAGGTTCTCGCCAAAATTCGAACCTGCAGTTGTCGAATCATTCTGATCGCTCCCCTGTTGCCTCAGCAGGTGTGGATCAATCAGCTCCGCTCGCTGATGGCGGCGGTTCCGGCACGTCTCCCGCTATGTCACGACCTTCTTTGTCAAGGTCGCCCGAGGAGGTTTCACGTCGACCCGACTTCATTGTGCCTTCACGCATATCTTTTGTCAGGTCCTGTCTCCTCCGTAGAGGTTTTTCGAGACGAGCAGTGGAGTGCATTTCTTCTTCAAGGAGGCACTCCACTGGTTTAGCTTATGCAGCTAAATGGAAGGTCTTCTGTCGATGGTGTGCTGATCACTCTGTTGATTATGCCAATCCTTCGATTTCACAGATTGCAGAGTTTCTGGTATATCTGTTTGATTCTCGGGGTCTCCAGCCTGTTACCATCAAGGGTTACAGGTCTATGCTTTCAGAGACTTTTTCTTATGTGGGGAAGCGTCGTATCGGCACTAATCCTTACCTCTCCAAGCTTGTTCGGCACTTTTCTTTGAAAAGGCCTCGGACTTTGCAGCTTACTCCACGATGGAATCTTTCGTGGGTGCTGCTTTGCTTGGGGGGGGGGGGGGGGGGGGGGGGGGGGCGCCATTCGAACCTTTATCCCAGGTGGATATGCATTTTCTCACATATAAGACGGCTTTTCTGATGGCATTTGCTTCGGCCGGACGGGTTAGTGAGCTTCACGCCCTCTCGGTTGACCCGGCCTTTTTTAGGAGCTCTCCCAACAGTGTTACTTTTACCACTGATTGCTCCTTTTTGGCTAAGAATCAGTTACCAGATACTACTCCTCCTCCTATCTGTATCAGGGCTCTTCCCTCTGTTGAGGGTACTCGCCCTTTGCTCTGTCCGGTCCGTGCTATTCGCATTTATCTTGATCGGACACGCTTCATACGGAAAGGCAGAAAACGTTTTTTTTCTGTCTCTCATTCCGGGTCGACAGAAGATCTCTCCTCAATCCATTTCTCGATGGATTTGTCTTGCTATTCGTACGGCTTATAGTCGTTTAGCAGCTGGCGATTGTATTACCAATCGTATTTCTGCCCACGAGGTGCGGGCACTGTCTACCTCTTGAGCTTATTCTAACTCCGTCAAGTTGTCGGATGTTATGCAGGCAGCCTACTGGAGAAATGCTTCTACTTTCTCCACCTTTTATTTGCGCCAGTTGCAGGAGCAGTCGGAGGACCTTTTTTCCCTGGGTCCTCTTTCTTCTGCTCAGGCTGTTGTCTGCCATAGCCATTAGGCTTCTTGAAGGTCAGTTTCAGCCTTGTGCTGTTACTGCCCTTTTTCTGTCTGTGTGTCACACAGGCTCATATGTCTCTTTTCATTGTCCTTTACCAATGATTGCAACATTATGGTTGATAAGCCTCGGGACCTCTTCCTTCTACTTCACGGTTCCAGTGCACTAGGGTTATGTGGGGGTTGGTTATGCGATTCCCTCCAGCCTTTTGTCTATTCAGCCTGTAGTAAACAATTGTGAGTAGGTTGATAAGAAATCTAAATTTTATAGTAAATTTCCTTTCTTATTATACCTACCACAATTGTTTACATGGAGGCCCTCCCGTCTTCTTTACAGGTAAAGAATCTTTCCTCCCCGCTGATCACATAACTCTAATGTTTACGGATTCAAAAAGAATGAGTCTTTAGAGACGGTATATGTGCACTGGCAACGGAAGTCGTGGAGTTGTACTTGGGAGAGAGCGTCCCGTACTGGGTCTGCGCCGGTTGCACTCGACCCAGTTTTGGCTTATTTTTATTGGTGCTTTTGCACCACTTTTCTTTCCCAACTTGCTTGGGAAAGACAAAAATAGAGAGTATTTTATCCGAGTTAGGGACTTCCACTGTAGTGCAAGCCTGTAGTAAACAATTGTGGTAGGTATAATAAGAAAGGAAATTTACTATAAAATTTAGATTTTTTAGCTAAGAATCAGGCTCCTAATAAATATACGGAACCTATTGTCATTAAGGCTCTTCCGTCTTCAGACGGGCGTAGGCCTTTACTCTGTCCTGTTAGAGCGTTACGTATCTATAAACAGAGATCTCAGTTTATCAGAAAGGGACGAAAACGTTTCTTTCTGTCTTTGATGCCTAATAGAAGGGACATTTCGGTCCATTCTATTGCTAGATGGATTCAATTAACTATCCGTACTGCTTATGAGAGTTTATCTTCTTCTCAGCAGTCTGTGCTTAAGATTTCCGCTCATGAAGTAAGAGCTCTTGCTACTTCTTGGGCTTACGCTAATAGTATTGCTATTACAGATTTAATGAAGGCTGCTTATTGGTCTCAGCCATCCACATTCACAAATTTTTATCTCAGAAATATTGAGTCCATTTCTGGAGACCTGCATTGTTTAGGTCCGTTATCTGTTGCTCAGAATGTCGTCCACTAAACAGTTGCAACTATAGTTATGCAGGCTTTCTGTTCCGGCAGTGACTCCGTCCGGCTGCCCTCTTCGCTCTGGGCTATTTGACCCAGAGCAAGGGGAAGGGGGGGGGGGGGAGGGTGTTCCCTTAGGTCACCTGCTTTATAGTGAAAAGCAAGGGAATGCCTCCTCCAAAGTCAGTATTTCTGAGTCGCTTCCGGGATGGTTTTAAAGTGTAATATTAATGTTAAAATTCATTCATGTCATATTTTTAAAGTGTAGCTCGGTATGAAGCATTTGTATATGTCAAGTGTTAAACGGGCGTTAATATACAATCCTCGGACACTTTTAAAAGAATATAAAGAGTCTCAATTCTCTGGACTAACTTTATTTATTGGCTTACTTTAAAAATAATTAGTATAAAGGGTTATACTGGATGTTAATAGAGAACATTAATGTTATTGTGCTCAATTATGAAGGGTATTGTATCTTTCTAATTTAACATTAAATAAGAAAGATACATGTAAAGCCTAATACTCCTTTTCTCCTTAAGGGGTTTCCTCTATATTATATAGTTTAGCTTATTGGATTTTCCTCTATGTCCTAGGCCCTCCAACCTTTTTACTATTCAGCTAAGTCTGGGTCATTGGTACAGTATTAAAATGTTAAAAAATTTATAGTAATTTATATATTTTTTATACTTACCAATGACCCAGACGGGGATGGCCCTCCCAGGAGTTGGGAACTTTTGCCTCCCCGCTGAGTACATAGCGCTGACCAGGCACTGCCAGTAAGAATGATAATTGGCGCCAATTTTGGAACGTCCTTGACACTGCGCATGCGCAGTAGGGGCGAAGTATGGAGGTCCTATAGGACATGATTTTTTTTGGTTTTAGATGCAAATTTTGGGGATTGGGGGGCAAAATTTGTGTTTGGCCCTGGTTTTGTTCGAGTTAGCACCAGCTAAGTCTGGGTCATTGGTAAGTATAAAAAATATATAAATTACTATAAATTTTTTAACTTTACTGGCACAGCACATGTATGAGAAATAGATCACTGTTTGCTTGTCAACCTCCTGTGTCTATGTGCTTTGTGGGGGCATGTTTTAGTCTAATTTCTTTTTTGGGAACAGTCTGGTTAACCCTTTACTGAACACAGACAATATCAAATTTTATTATTTCAAATATTATTTTCTAAATATTTTATCATAAACCGTATAACTTGACCCCTCAGTGGAATGAACTTGATGAGCACTTTCCACTGAGGGATCATAAATTTTTTGGGAAAACTGTTTTTTCAACTGCTGAATTTGTATGTTATGTGTGAGTATGTGACCAATTCATTAGGTAAATGGTTAATATAGCATGGAAGATAATAAAAATTGCACAGTTTGAACCTGTTATAGATCTCAAATCTTTAAACTTGATTATTAAAGCTATGTGGTGTACCATAAAAACATTGAAGCACAGATCTCATTCAACACAGCAGAGATAAGCTCTGCAGTAGTAGCATGGATCCGAAGTTTGCTTTCCATCACTTTGTATCAGTTTATCGATATACTGTACAGCCCTACACAGATGCAGAATGTGATCTAAAGTACCAGTAAATAAAATAAATAAATAAATTTTGCCTGAAAAAGTGTCTAACCAATTAACATGCTTCCACTGTATCACACTTCAAATGTTTGTGTTGTTTATTTTTAGTTGAATTCATCCTTGGTCTCAATGGTGCTACTATGGGCACTCTGATATGTTACATCTTTCCAGCATTGTTTTTCTTGAAAATTATGTCAAAAGCTGCCGAGAGCAAACCAATAGCTCAGGTAGGTGAAATCTTTGGGCAACAGCTCAATTATATTCTCAAAATATGCTTCATACTCAGGCATCAACAAAATGATATTTTGTCCATATTATCACAATTTATTGGAGAGTGTCCATGCATAATTGTAACATCAATAACTGATTCTTCCCAAACTACCATGACTCAAAATCAACTTTACATCTCTATTTGAATGCAAAAATACGCTAAATAATTTTACAACTTGTATGGGATGGTTAACTGGTTGAGTGCTAGAAGCAACTTTCATGGCTCTACTGAAAAGTGCTGGAAGCCACTTTAGTGGCTTTACACTGAATGCATCAGCTTGGTGTTTTTACAGCAAAAGAAGAAAAATAATGATATGAAATTGTTTTGTTACAATTTTTTGGAGAGTGCCAGTGGGCACTCTCCAATAAATTGTAAGAAAACAATTATTTATGATCAAAATCCTGCTACACTAATGGCTCCACTTGCTGTTAGCATCATATCTTAAAAAAAAAACTACTCATGTTTCAAATCACCTTTAAAAAAAAATTGACACTCTACTAGTTAATGTGGAAAATGTAAACCTTTTGATTGAGTTATTGTCAGGTAAACCTTATTGAATAATGCCCAGTTATTGCCCTATTAATGCCCAGCTATTGTTCTAATAATGACTAGTTAGGTCTAGCTATTGTTCTGATAATGACTAGTTAGGCCCAGTTATTGTTCAAATAATGGCCATTTATTGTTAAAATAGTGCACTCGTATTCATGGACATCATTCTTTTTACTTACAACAATGGTAATACAATGTATGCTGTCAGCAGAAGGTTTTAACCAATGATTGTCTCATATAACGTTACAACTCATTGGCCATATTGTGATTGTGAATGTCTGTCTCTACGGTAGTAGCATCAACTGTCAACATTAGATGACCAACACCTGCTTTTGGTTATTGAAATAATGTGCTAGTCCAGTTATTTTAGGAAAGAAAATGCCCATGCCCTGAAAATAAAGCAATGAACTTCAAAAAAGGAAAAAAAATCTTCTTAACTACTATCATCTTTAGCAACACCTTCATGTCCAAGTGAACCCTGGGAAGTGGAGCAGTGCTTGTTTAGTCTGGTAAACAAGTTCTGCTTTATTAGTTTGTTTGTTTGATTATTGGGGTTTGATGACACTGTCAAAGCTAGGGTCACATCATGTAGAACAGTTTTATGGGTGGAGGAGGCCAGAATACCACTCTAAAGTGGGCTGCATAGGAATGAACAATTGGCTAAACTTGACTTGATAAATATGTTGTCATCATGATTTAGGCATAGATGCTATAAAAAGACCTTAAACACTAATAAATAACTAAATGAATAGTAACACCTCGAATACAGTTGGCATGGCTGTGAATCTATATTTACACCTTTGTTGCTGATATATTCAAAGAGAAGAAAACCTGTGATTCATAATTGTGAAAAATATTTGTCTTGAGCATCATGAATAGGTGGAATGTCTCTTTATCATTTTAGCATCAAAAGTGTTTTTACTCAGGTTAACCCTTTACAGGGAGAGAGGGGGTCTACAAATCTCCAATTTCAGGTCAAATCAAATCTTGAATTGAATCTTGAATCGAAACTCACCACTTTTCAAGTTGTTAATATTGCTCAAAACCTTCTTACAACCATGAAATGGGTGGGGGAGAGAGAGAGAGAGAGAGAGATGGAATTGAAAGTGGAACCTTCTTGAACTCTTCTTTTGTCATCTGGTCTCTTTACAAGGAGACCTGATGGTAAAAGGAGAGGTCAAGAGAAGTTACTTTTGATAACTTTGATGCTTCCAAAAGTTCTGCACCAGGGCCACTTGTTGATAAATCAAGTTGAATCAAATCATTGAGACATTTTTAAATCGAAATGAATTTGGAATCTTTGCTTAGCCCTACCCTTTATCTAACATAGCAACCATATTTTGCCTCCAAGATGTAGCTCATCACCACTAATTGGAACAAGCTTGTGGATGTTACAATTGAGGTCCATAACCTTTGTTTTTGTGGGGAAAGATGTAAATTTATAGTTATTTAAGATTTTTTTTTTGCAAGTGTTGCTTCAAGCTATCTTTGGTAAAGGTTTAAAATGTTGGTAGCTGCAACAACTGTACAAAAAGTATTTACCAAAAGATCTTACTCTTCTTCTGACCATTAAACTCACACTTTATAAAAGGTTAAAACAAGCTAATAATGGAAAATAGAATATGTTTTCATTTTTGGAATTCACTTTAAAAAAAATCTACTATCCAGTATAAGTATTTCCATTAGTTCCTTGAATCCTTCACCCTATGTAACATGTAACCAACTAAATCTGTGCATTTTTACAGCCTTAGTTAGTGCACATTTTTATGTAGTGTGTGATATAGCAGTCTGTGAACTCATCCTGTGGAATGCCTGTGGTTAGTCAGTGTATGTTAGCTTACCAAATAAGTCTGAGCAATGCACAGGGTTAGTCACTCTTTTTTTTCTAGTTCGTGTATCTTGACAAAGTCAAGCTGAGCTAATCTCATCGCTCTCCGTCCGTCCGTCAACACCATGTTTTGGTCTTCTCCAAACCCACTGGGCCAATTCAAGTGAAAGTTTGTGTGAGTGATGGTCCCAAAGGGGCATTGCATTTTTGTACAACTCAACATGTCCTGCTCCATAGGGAGGGAGTGGGCAAAAATGCTCCGATATATTTTTAAAATCTTCTCATGAACCAGTGTGTACAATGACCTGATATTTGTGATGGAGCTTCCATTTGAGGTGTAGAATCAAGTTTGTTCAAATGAAGTTCGTGAAGCAATATTTGGCTTTGTAATGGGAGGGGTAAGATTTTTTACCCTGCCCCAAATTTATATTTTCTGAACCGATGGTCCAGTTTGAACCAAATATGGCATGTGGTATTATTGGGGCATAAGTACTTGACTCATGCAAAAAAAAAAAAATTCCTGCATCCCCATGGGAACCCTGGCAGCTAAAAATAGAAATATTTTCAAATGCCCATATTTCCCAAACCACACGGAACAGAGAGCTGTGAATTGGTATGAAGCATCCTTAGGACCAGTAGAATTGAATGGTACAAAAAATTGCCATCGGTTATGTTAGGGTGTACTGTAATGGGCATCGAAAAAATGCTGAGTCAGCATATTTGCAAAAAATTAAAAAAATCTTTTCTCCAGAACCAGTACAGGAGCCCGAATTTTTAACTTAGGATAATATGGGGAATATTCTTTAAAAATTTTCTTCATCAGAACCACCAGTCAGAATCTTTTAATGTTTGGTATACATCATTGTTATGAGGGTCAGATTCAAGATAGTTCAAACCAAGTCCCTAGGTTATTATTTGGGGCCCCAATTTTATCTTTATTCAATATGGGGGATAATTTTTAAAAATCTTCTTCAGATCCACCAGTCAGAATGCTTTCATATTTGGTATGCAACATCTCTGGGGGGGGGGCAGATTCAAGTTTGTTCAAATCAGATCCCTAGGTATATATTTGGGCTCGCTATGAGAGCCCAAATTTTTACTTAGTGCAATATGAGGAAATTTCTTTAAAAATCCTTTTTTTAGATCCACCAGATGGAATGCTTTCATATTTGGTATGCAACATCTCTAGGGGGGTCGGATTCAAGTTTGTTCAGTTCTAGTGCCTGGGTTAATGTTTGGGCTCCATATGGGAACCTGATATTTAATTTAGTACAATATGAGAGAATTTCTTCAAAAATCTTCTTCTTCAGATCCACTAGTCAGAATGCTTTCATATTTGGTATACAACATCTCTAGTGGAGTCAAATTCAAGTTTGTTCAAATTGGATCCATAGGTTAATATTTGGTCTCGCTATGGTGCCCAAATTTTAACTTAGTGCAATATGAAGAAATTTCTTTAAAATTTCTCTTCTTCAGATCCAATAGGCAGAATGCTTTCATAGTTGGTACACAACATCTCTAGGGAAGTCAGATTCAACTTTGTTCAAATCGAGAGACTGGGTTAATATCTGGGCTTCTTTGGGAGTCGGAATTGGCCATGTTGCTGAAGAATTAAACATTTTGTATTCAGTACCCTCTAGAGGTGTGTAACTAAGATTAATTAATAATAATTAATAATAATTTTAAAGCCTAGAATCCACACACGGTGCTCAATGGCTGTTCAATAATTGCATACATACATATACACACAAACACATACATTCTCTCACAGATACATTGATACATGGATCACTATTATCATTTATTGGTGCCCAACGCCACATCAGCAACCGAGGCTATATTGTGGTGATAAGCGACAGAACCTAAAAGAAAAAGGGTATTGAATTAAAACAAAATAAAAAACAAAACAAAACAAACTACAACTTTACCAAAACAAGTATGTGAGTGTAACTTGACGAGTAACAAGGCAGTCCTCACTGACTCAGTCACACCCACACACCTGGTAAGGTCAGTTTATGGCCAAAATGAAAAGACCACTGAAGGAAATGCCTTTTGAAAAAGGTAGGTTTTAGTCCCAGACTTGAATGATTCAAGTGATTTACTATTTTTTATGTTGATTGGAAGAGAATTCCAAAGCCTTGGGCCAGCAACCGCAAAGGCCCTATCACCAGCACTAGTAAATTTAGATACGGGCTGAACCAAATTGAGTTGACCTGATGACCTCGGTGGTTTGTGTATGGTAAGCAGATCGGACAGGTAGGATGGTGCAGATCCCGAGATACACTTAAACACCAAAAGGACAATTTTGAATTGAATTCTTTGGTTAACGGGTAGCCAGTGTAACTCAAGAGAGTACTGATGTTATATGGCAGTACTTTTGAGTTCTGGTTATGACCTGTGCAGTACAATTTTGGATGTGTTGTAGCTTTTCAAGAAGTGATGTTTTAGAGCCAATCAGAAGAGGGTTGCAGTAGTCGAGGCGACTGGTAACAAAGGCGTGGACAAGCAGTTGTGACATCTGCGTATCAATGAAGGATCAAATTTTGCTAATATTTCTAAGATGAAAAAATGCACTGCGAGAGACATGTCTGATATGTTCATCAGCGGCCAAATTTTCATCCATGAAATAACCTAAGTTTCGAACACAGCTACTGGGTTTTATTGCAGAACTTCCAATTTTGAGGGACAGTTTGGATATTTTTGAAAGTTGATGAGGTAGACCTATATATATTACTTCTGTCTTGTCATCGTTCAATTTAAGAAAGTTTTTAGTCATCCATGCCTTGATGTCTGAAATACAAAGTTCAATCTTACTGCATGCTTCAGTCTCAAAGGCGTGAGTAAAACTAATATACAGCTGTGTGTCATCTGCGTAAAAATGAAAGTCAAGGCCATGGCTTCGGATAATGTCACCGAGAGGTAAGACATAGACACCAAAATGTAGTGTGACCTTGTCTGACGACTCACTGCCGATAAGGACACTCTGTGTGTGATCATTAAGGTACGACGAAAACCAATTAAGTTCTTGGTCAGTAAGGCCTATTCTCACTGCCAGTCTTTCAATAAGTATGTTATGATCTATGGTGTCAAAAGCGGCGCTTAAATCCAACAAAACAAGACATGTTAGGTTGTGCCTGTCCGAGGATAAGATATCATTTTGGACCCTTTGAAGCACCATTTCTGTACTGCAATTAGATCTGTATGCAGATTAGTTAACTTCGGCTAGGCCGTGGGCTCCTAAATGAGAATTCAACTGGGAAGCCAGTGTACGTTCGATAATCTTTGATAGGAATGGAAGATTAGATACCTGTCGGTAGTTTTCCAGAACCTCTGGGTCAAGTGTTGGCTTTTTGAAAAGGGGTTTTATTAAAGCGTGTTTCATGCTTGTTGGAAAGATGCCAGAGTGGAGGGAGGCATTGACCAGTTTCAAGATCCACATAGGTTGTATCAAGGGGCTTTATAGGGGAGCTCTACATTTTACGTTATGATCAGCTGAAGAAAAGGCATGATGCCCGGATTATTTTTGTCTCTCCTGCGGTACTCAAGGATTGCCAGTGTATCCTATGGAGATAGATTGCTGAATGTAAACTCATTCTTGGACTCTGTTTATATTGTGTTCTGTTCAAGATGAGCGCTTCAGGCCTGTGGGACCTCTTGTTATAAATTAGATCATCTTTATTCTATGACTAACCCTGTGCGCTGCTCGGCCTTAGCGAGTGAACATCTACTTGTAGTGTGTGATATGGCGGGTACCAATTTTTTATAACTAGAAAGTGTGACTAACCATGTACATTACACAGCCTGAGTGCACATTTTCATATGGTGTGTGATATGGCAGTTAGCAATTTTTTAACCAGGAATTTTGACGCACAGGGTTAGTCACACTTTCTGATTATAAAAAACATTTCATTATTAACTGAGTAACTAACCCTGTGTACTGTACAGCCTTAGTGTAAATCTCATCTGTATCAACTCTTCATCAAATGTGATGGCCAAAACCAGCCAGTACTATTTTTAAAAAAGCATTCAAACACCTTTTATGACTCCTCATTGGAACAGATTGTGAAAAGTTTTTTTTTTTTGTGAATTCCAAACATGAAAATATATTCTCTTTTCAATTATTGGTAACAGTCTTTTTAAAAGAATTATTATTCAGTAACTTTCTGGAGGTAGAGCCCATCATTCAATGGCTTTTCAACTGTTATTACAATAAAATTCATTTGGGGAATGCTTCAAAATACGTGTGTCATTTTGGTTGACTTTTTGGATCCCTGTCAAACAATGCATTGTTTTTAGCAGTATCAGTAATTCGAGGCCTCGTTTGTAAGTGGTAGGTTTTTCTCGACCCATAAAGATTGACATATATATTTTTATTAATTCATAGAACCTTTACCCGTCCCCTGTATTATCATGAATTCATCATAAACAGGAGACTTGTTTGAGATACTTTATTTTTATTAGGCCAGTTGTCCCTCTGTCCATCTGGCCGTCTGTCCATCATCAATTCAATACGGCCAGGGCTAGAGGCCGTATTTATGAACCGATCTTTATGAAACTTCTTGGGTACCTTTGTTATGACCGTGGGACGAGAACAAGTGTTTTTGCCTCCGATCCGAAATTCAAGTTGGCCGCTGGCAGCCATTTTGTACAAAATTAGGTGCAATCAGATTTTTGCGCAGAACTTCCATATGAAAACGCTGATTTGAATAATTTTTTGTATGAATGTTTAGTACCATGGGATACATCACATATAATACAGATTTTTTTCTCGTGCGTAAATTATGCAAATTAGACTAACTTTGATGTATTTAGTGTTACTTTCAGCACTGTAAGTGCAAATGCCAATTCGGCTCGGGCTAGAGGCCATATTTATGAACCGATCTTTGCGAAACTTCTTGGGTACCTTTGATATCACAGTGGGACGAGAACGAGTGGTTTTGGGTCTGGTCCAAAATTCAAGATGGCCGATGGCAGCCATTTTGTACAAAATTAGGTGCAATCAGATTTTTGCACAGAACTTCTGTATGAAAGTTCTGATTTGAATAAATTTTTTTATTTTTAGGAATGTTTAGTAACATGGAATACATCACATATAATATGGTTTTTTTTCTTGTGCAGAAATTATGCAAATTAGATGAACTTTGATTTATTCAGTGCTACTTATACACAGTAAGAGCCCATGTCAATACGGCTTGGCCTGGAGTCTGTATTTATGAACCGATCTTCACGAAACTTCTTGGGTACCTTTGTTATCACCTTGGGACGAGAACGAGTGTTTCTGGGTGCGGTCCAAAATTCAAGATGGCTGCCAGTGGCCATTTTGTTCCAAAATTAGGACCAATCAGTTTTTTGTCACAACTTCTCTACAGCTCGTATTTATGAACTGATCTTTACAAAACTTCTTGGGTACCTTTGTTTTCACCTTGGGACAGGAACGAGTGTGTTTTGGGGTGCCTTTGTTATCACTGTGCTATGAGAACAGATATTTTGGGGTCCAGTCAGACCCACTCTGGGACGCAAAAGATTTCTTTTCTAGTTTAGCATCTGACTGTCACCCACCTTTACAATACTTTACCTATACATTTGTTACAGGCTACGGTTAGTATTTATGTACAGACCGTTACAATACTTTATATGTACCTTTGTTATCAGGTCATTACCTAGATGTTTGTCATTGCTGTGTCACATACTATACATGTACATGTCTTAACAAGTTGAGCTACAGTATCATTGACACTTTCATTTCATTTCTGGCGATATTGCACAAACAAAGTTTTCAAGAATGATCTTCCATTTGTGTTCTTTCTTCTGCAGCTTGTTTTAGTGATGGGTATAACTGTTTTGTTAGTCAGCACATACCAGACATTAAACAAGCAAGATCAAAGTCATGTCCATGAAGATGTTAAAATGGTTGAAAAACCTTTGAAAGGTGAAGAATTGATGCCTCAACAACCGGTTGTCAATAAACCACCTCTTGGGAGTGTGAACCATAAAAATATCCAGATTAAAGGTATGTTGAAAACAAGAAGTTTATATTTGGGTTGAACATTTTACAGTATCTTGCAACTGCCTAATACAACTACATGTTTGGTTATGATTTGTTTACATTACTGTTTATAGAACATTTCAAGCTTCTAAATTCGTTTCTGAGAGACCTTGTACAGTTTTATATTTGAAGAGAGAGAGAGAGAGAAAAACACTTCTCAAGTGTATAATTATTAAATTATTGAAGCACATTGCTTTTATGCTTTTGGATCTGAATCAAGTGCATAGTCTGAACATGTATACACTCAATAAGTTTTATCTGAGGATTGCAAAAGTTCAAGGCAGCCACAAAAAGTTTCAACTGAAACGATAAGCATTTTTCTGAGTCTGAAAATGAATTCTGATATTAAAATGCTAGTTAACTCTTCACTCATGCACACAACATCGAAATTGAGTATTTTTATACTGTACCAATGACTCAGACTTAGCTGGTGCTAACTCCTTAAATTATAGGGCCAAACACAAATTTTGCCCCCCAATCCCCAAAATTTGCATCAAAAACTGAAATTTCAATGTCCTATGTGGTCCTCCATACCTTTTATCCTCTGCACATGCGCAGTGTCAAGGAGGTCTCAAAATTGGCTCCAATAGTCATTCTTTGTTTGGCCCTAAAATCAGTAACATGTCACTGATATTTGTGCTTGTAAATCTCAGTTTAAATGATGCCAGACACCTAATTATGAAAGAAATGTTGGATCTAAGGATGAAAGAAAAGGATGAGAGGAAGAAACAGTGGCAGAATGTGTTCAGGGCTGTAACTTATAATTTTTTTACGAAATTATTTCATGTTCCCTAATTTCGGAGCATGAGCCTGATGTTGTTATTCTGGCTATGAATTTACCAATGTTTGTTAGTGTTTCCTCTCTCCCTTTCCTTAATACCCCCCTTGCTATTCTCCCATGCTTTTGGCATAATTTTTGTAATTTATTTTACTAAAATTTCTTGGGAGTTTTGGCTTGGTAACAGAATGATTATTCTGTTTTCCCCCATGCTTACGTCCTCACCCTTGGGTGGTTAGGCGTTGTGATCTGCATCTACCATCCGATGTACTGCAGTTCTTCTCTGGAAGCCTCTGTTTTACATCCAGTAGTGTTTAAATTGGTGACTGATTTTGGGCCATGGTTACAGTGCCTGGAGTCATGTTTCTGGTTTTTGTACACTTTTGTTTATGTTGACAACGGTTACTTCTGATAGTGATTACTTGTCTTCTATTTAGTTCTGCTCATAGCCAGATACATTAATATTGTCCGTAAGTGTGACATTAATTTTTAAAAATGTTTTAAAATTTTTGTCCACACTTGGGCTTTTTTTGGGATCCATTTGGGCTCATTGTTACCATTGGGAACTTGGGCTCTTCTGAAAATTTTTCGAAAAAAATTTTTTTTTAAAATTATTTTTTCGAAATGTTGTAATGGATTATATTATATTATGTATCCTTGTTTCAAGGGTTAGTGCGAGTACTATGACTGTTTATATTTTTTTATGATGAAAGAATATTGTTTAAATTGTAATGCGAGGAAATCTTCCTCTGATTCTCATGTTCATTGTGTTTCTTGTAGTCAATGTACTCGCACTAATTCTTGCTCAGTGTGTGCCAATTGGAATGACAAACGTTGTAGTCGTGTGTCACGGTATATTGTTAGCGGTGAGGGGTCCATGCTGGTCCTCCGCAAGGTCACTCTAGTTTATCAGTCTCTTTTTCAGAGGAACAAGAACAGGGTGATGTTTCCGTGATGGCTTCAACAAGTGTGCCTCCGTCGTTGCAGTCTAACGAAGAGCTAACGGCAAAAGTGCTCATGGAAATACAACAATTGCCTAAGAGGTCCCTAGTATGATCGATGCCATTGTTGTCCGCTAGCTCGCCCGGTGTAGCGACCATTCATCGAATGGCTCGGCAGCCGGGTTCATCCGTTGTGGTCCAGAGAAGCAGTTTGGGTGATGCAAGCACTATAAACATTGAACGTGCACACCCAGCGACGACGGATCCAAGGATAGTCCAGAGGAAGCCTGTCAGTCTGGTGGCTAGCTCGTCCAGGTCTATCCGTACCGCGAGCGAGAGAGGCCCCCTCTCTCTTACAACAACATCTGGGCCGCAATGTTGTTGTATGTACGTTCGTTAGTCGGAGCATGTGTCCACTTCTCCTGCTCGGGACACTCCGTCGCATAGACAGTCCGACGCGGCTTGTCTATTGGCTTTCTCATCCTCACGTCAGCACACACGACCGCACTTTGGCTATGTGACCACAGATATCCATCCTGCTTTGCCGACCAGGAAATCCACGTCGACCAGGTCACACCATCCGCTAGCCAAGAACACCAGGCCTTTCCAGTTGGGAAGTTCGCATATTATATAAATGCAGGAATTAATGTCCCTGGAGCTTCCAACGGCTAAGTACGTAAGACCGCGGCTCCACAGGCCTCTGTGGCAGACTTGCTATCGCAGATAGCTCAGTTCATCGCAGCATACAAGCAGCCATCAGAAACTTTTTCATTAAAGAACTATCTGAGCAAAGCTGGGTCGGTTCGTTCCCTTGCAGAGTCAGTAAGGGACGACTGAAATTATGTGGTCCATGCGGATGGTAAAAGGGAATCAGCACAGCTGAAATTTTCCCTTTCCGAACAACTTAAGGTGGCCGTAGATTTCATCCGGCATCACCTTTTAGAAGTTGTTTCTCTGGACAAAAATGCTGCGTTACCTGATAAGAAACTGAAAGCGTCACTGGACACAGACTTTTTCGGCCGGATTAGGGACACCGTCCCTGAGTTTCCGACCCAGTCCAGAAATGTCACGGACATTTGAACTTTTGAATGACGCTATATTCAAGCTAGCCTCTAAGACTGGCAAATCAGGTTTCTTATTGCCTAGCGTTATACAGTGCCTTTCATCAATGCTAGACATAAGTTTGAAATGGCAGGAGTAGGCGTGCCGCGAGTTCCTCTGCGTTTGGACGACTAGGCTGAAGACCTGGAATTGTCATTGCCGGCATCCATGTCTATTTACTCCAGTATACTGGAGACGACAATAGAATTCACTACGTCTCGAAGCGAAAAAATTCCAGGATGTTCAAACTTCCTTAAGAGTTCTTTCGAGGGCTATAGCATATTCTACTTATAACTCCGCCCTTTCAGTGGCAATATGGAGTTAGTCAGACGTGATGCTGCCCTGGCTGCATCCACATGAATGGATAGTAAGGTGGGAAAAAACTCTCTTCCAGTCGCTCTAGTCTCAGGAGAGCTTCTCTTCGACGATTAAGCTTTCTACAATCTATAATCAGACTACTAAGAAAGCTCCGGATTCTCTGCTTTTATTCCGCTTTGAAAAAGTCGGACTCAGCAGGGAGGAGTAAGGCAGGTTATTCAGGGGCGAATACGTCCAAAGGAAGTTCCTATAGAGGATCAAAGAAAGCCTTTACGTCTTACTCCAGAGACCGTCAGAGTAGCGACTCACATAGGGGTCGTAATGCTGGCCGAGATATCAGGTCAGATGCCCCTAGGTCGACTGGGTGAGGTGCGGGTCGTGGAGGATGTGTTTTCTCCTTCTGCAATCCTTGCAGGGCCAGGAGGTGATGGTCTAACCTATATTGCGTTCTAGTGGGCGGAAGGCTGTCAAGATTCTTAACCAATTGGTTGTCAATTACGGATGACCCATGGGTGCAAGGGGTTATTTCCGAAGGTCTAGCTGTCCTTCAAGGAAAAACCTCCATTAACTAGAAGTCCACGCTGGTATCAGCTTCCGTTAAACGTTCAGAAGAGAGATTCACTTCTATCAGAAGTTTAATCTCTTCTGGACAAGAACGCTATAGACGTCGTAGAAAACCAGGAATCTCCAGATTTTTATACTGTACCAATGACCCAGACATAGCTGGTGCTAACTCTTAAAATATAGGGCCAAACACAAATTTTGCCCCCCAATCCCCAAAATTTGCATCTAAAACCAAAGAAAACATGTCCTGAATGGCCCTCCACACTTCACCTCTACTGTGCATGCGCAGTGTCAAGGACGTTCCGAAATTGGCGCCATTAATCATTCTTAGTTTGGCCCTTCATCAGTTAACATCTGACTGATCTTTGTGCTTGTAAATCTCAGTTTAAATGATGCCAGACACATAAATATTAGAGAAATGGTGATTCTAAGGAGGATATAGAAGGAGGAGAGGAAATATGTGTGACAGAAAATTATCATGGCTGTAACTTAAAATTTTTTAATGAAATTATGTTAAGTTACCTATTTTCGAGGCAACAGCCATTTTGTTGTCATTCTTGTTATCAAGTTACACTGTTTGTTCAGTGTTTTCCTCTCTCCCTTTCCTTTAAGTCTCCTCTTGCTATTCTCCCATGCTTTTGGCATATTTTCTGTAATTTTATTACTAAAGTTTCTTGGGAGTTTTAGCTGAATAACAGAATGAATTCTGTTCTTTTCCCCATGTTTACGTCTTCATCTACGGGTGGTTAGGCGTAGTGTTCTGCATCTACCATCTGATGTTCTACAGTTTCTTCCCTGGAAGTCTCTGTTTTGCATCAGTTAGTGTATTATTGGTAACTGATTTCGGGCCAGGGTGCCTGGAGTCTTATTCTAGTGTTTTTACACTTATTGTTTACATTTACAACAGCCCTCTGTGTGAGGGGGGATTTCTTGAAAATAATATCTTGATGTTAATTTAATCATAACTAGATACATTATTATTGTTCGTAAGTGTCGCATAAATTGTTTAAAATATTTTTAAAATTTTTGTCCACACTTAGGCTTGGGATCCATTGGGGCTCAACGTTACTTTTCAGAAACTTGGGCTGTTCTGAAAAAATATTTTTTCAAAATTTTTTGATTTCAATTATTTTTTCTATGTTAATGGATCATATTATTATGTATTTTGATTGTCAGGGGTTGGTGCGAGTACTAGGACTTTGTTTTCTTTTCACATTGAAAGGATTTTGGTCAATTGTAATAAGAGGAAATCTTCCTCTGACTTTTATAATCATTGTATATGTAGTCAGTGTACTCGCACTAACTCCTGTTCTGTATGTGATAATTTCGATGACAACATGGGAAGCGTGTGTCACGGTATGTTAGTGGGGAATTGGACATTCCGGTCCTTTCCCCACAGGGTCACTCTACTTTATCAATTTCTATTTCAGACGATCAAGATTAGGGTGATGTATCCGTGATGTCTTCCAAAAGTGTGCCTCCGTCGTCACAATTAATGAAGAGCTAGCGGAAAAGTGCTCATGTAAATACGCCAATTGCCTAAGAGAACCCTAGTAGGTTCGACGGCCTTTGACGTCCGCTAGCTCGCCCGGTGTAGCGTCCATTCATCAAATGGTTCGGCAGCCGGGTTCGTCTGTTGCGGTCTAGAAGGAGTTTTGGGGTGATGCGAGCACTATAAATCAACCAAATGCACACCCAGTGACGGCGGATTAGAGGGAGAACAGAGGAAGCCTTTTAGTCCGGTTCCTAGCTCGTCCAGGTCCATCCGGATGGCGAGCGAGAGAGGCCCCTCGTTCGTACAGCAACATCTGGCCCCAGATGTTGTGGTACAAAATGTTTCGCATTCGGAGCATACGTCCGCCACTCGGGACGCTCCGACATATAGTCAGTCCGGAGAGACTGTCAAGAAGGCTTCCTCATTCTCATGGTAGCGCACACGACCGCTCTTGGCTACGTGACCTCGGATATCCAGTCAGCTTCGCCAATCAGAGAATCATCGGCGACCAGGTCACACAATCCGGTAGCCAGGGACACGAGGCCTGCAGACTCCGGACGTTCGCATAAGAAAGTGTGCGGGAGTCAACGTACACGGAGCTTCCGGCGGCAATGCATCGTAAGACTGCTACTGCACAGGCCTCGGTGACGGACGTGCTATCCCAAATAGCACAGCTTATCGCAGCATCCCAGCAACGACTGAATCTGTCGCATCATGTATTATCCGACGATGCTGGGTCTGGACGCTCCGCGCAAGCAGGTACGGACGTCCGAAAATTTCATCCGGTCCGACGGGATGCCAAAAGGGATTCGGAGGATTTCGAGCTTTCCCTTTCGGAACAACATATGCTGTTGTGTATGTCATCTGACCTTATCTTCTACAGGTTCTTTCGTCGGACCAGAATGCTGCGATGCCGGATAAGAAACTGATAGCGTCGGTGGACTTAGAAATTTTGGGTTCTGTTCAGGGACATCGTCCCTCAGTTCCGACATAGTCCAATAATGTCACACAATCTTTCGAATTATTGAACGACGCTATATATATTATTATATGCTTGCTATTACCAAGCATTTCTGGTTTCTTGTTCGCAAAGTTATGGAGATGTCTTTCAAAGTGTGCCTCTGTCGTCATAGTTAATGAAGAGCTAGCGGCAATAAGTGCTCATGGAATATGTCTATAGCCTAAGAGGTCCCTTGTAGGATCGACGGAGTGACATTCGCTAGCTCACCCGGTGTAGCATCCGTTGCGGTCTAGGAAGGAGATTTGCGTGATGCGAGCACTATAATAACTTAAGTACTCACCCAGTGACGACGGATTGAGGACAGATCGGAGGAAGCCTGTTAGTCCGGTTCCTGGCTCGTCCAAGCCCGTCCGGGCTGTGAGCGAGAGAGGTCCCTCTCTCGTACAACAACATGGGGGACCGCATGTTGTGGTTCAGATATTTCGCATTCGGAGCATATGTCCGTTGCTCGGGACGCTCCGTTATATTGACAGTCCGAGAGACTGTCGATAATGCTTCCTCATCCTCACAGCAGCGCACACGACTGCACATTGGCTACGTGACCTCGAGTATCCGACCAGTTTCGTCATTCAGTGATTCCACGGCGAACAGGTCACACCATCCGGTAGCCAAGGGACACGAGGCCTATACACTCCGTTCACTCGCATAATAGAAGTATGCACGGGGTAACGATCATGGAGCTTCCAGCGGCAATGCATTGTAAGACCGCTTCTCCACAGGCCTCAGTGATGGACGTGCTATCCAAGTTAGCACAGTTTATCGCAGCATCCCAGCAATCGACAGATTCTCGGTCGGATCAGGAATTATCCGACGGTGCTGGGTCGGTGCGCTCCGCTGTTGCATCAGGTTCGGACGACCGAACGCTTTATAGGGTCCGACAGGATGGCGAAAGGGATTCGGACGATTTCGAGCTTTCCCTTTCGGAACAACAGAAGCTGCCATACATTTCTTCCGGCATTATCTTTCAGAGGTTGTTCCTTTGGACTACATTGCTGCGATGTTGGATAAGAGACTTATAGCGTCATTGGACACGGAATTTTGGATCGGTTCAGGGACATTGTCCCTGACTTACCGACACAGTCCAATAATGTCATTAGAACATTTGTATTATTTATCGACGCTATATATATATAAGCCTGCTACTAAGCATGATAGTTTAGTTTCTTGTCCGCAATGCTCTATTCTGCCTTTTATCATTCCTAGGAACAATTTATTTTGGCAGAACAGGGCATACCGAGAGTTCATATGCAGAATTTATCTTTTTCGCCGTCTATGTCTTTTCCAACCACTATGTTGGAAACGACAATGATGTCTAATAGACTTAACTTAGACGCTTTATCATACGTAGTCCACCTTACTGAGGCGTTATCATTACGTCTTCAAGAGAAAGAATTCCGGGATATGATCCTCAATGTGATTTCTTTCAAGGGCAGTAGTTTTTCCACATATAACTCCGCCCTTCAGTGGCAACCTGGAGTTGGTTAGACGTGACGCAGCCCTAGCTACATCCATGCGCGTGGATAGTAAGGTGAAGAACTCTCTCAGAGTCGCTTCGTTCTCGGAGAAGCTTCTCTTCGACGGCAACTTTTCAGCAATCCATGAATTGCTCGATATACACGTTCTCTTGTCTATCAAGTGTAGCAAGAGATTCAGACTGGGGCAAACATTCGGTGGTTGACTCAGAGAGTGCCACTGCAGTTGCCAGATCCGAGTTTTATAATTATGACGGTTGCCAGTCAAACGGGTTGGGGTACAATATTGATCCCAACGGATTCGAAGTGCCAGGGTCTTTGGGTTCTGCAGTCTCTAGGCAAGCACTTATCTTCCACGGAATAATGTTTTAGACTTGCTTTATGTCATTGGATGAACATTATTCAGAAACGCATGTCCAAATCCTGTCCGATAATACGACAGTGGTTGCGTATCTCCGGAACCAGGGAGGCACTCATTCGATTCCGTTATTCAATTTAACGGAAAGAATCCTTCCGTTTGTTATAGTACACCAAGTTCTGCTTCGGTCCGTCATATTCCGGGTCGTCTGATTGTATTAGCGGACTCCCTTTCACGTATGGGTCGCTTGTTGCCATCAGAATGGACTCTCAACAAACAAGTATTCAATCAGATTTGCTATCAATGGGAGCGCCCAATGATAATTTTTTACGACACAACTTGCTAATCAATTGCAGACGTATGTGTTTGCATGTCCGGATCTCTGAGCTTATGTTGTTAACGCTCTATTGATCTAATAGGACGTAATGATAGAATATGCCTATCATCCTGCGCTGTTGTTTCAGCAAGTATTGGTAAGATAAACAACCATAATACATTTCTGTTGACAGCATCTCTGTCTTCACAGAGACCGTGGGTAAATTTACTCAGAAGTCTACTGTGGGACTTAACGCGAAAACTTCCTCTATGAGAGGATCTTCTTTCGCTGTGGAAAATCGTGTCATCTTCATCACAACCCGCAAGGTCTCAACCTTCACGTATTCCGTTGTGTGGTCCTTATTGCATTGTAAGCATTGTACTGGACGAGCTTTGGACGCGATTTTTTACTGTAGGAGAACCTCTTCTTCGCTATACTATGCGGCCAAAGTGGAGGCTCTTCCGTCATTGGTGTAGGGATCATTATGTTGATATTGTTGATCCCTCCATACTAGTCATTGCAACTTTCTAGTATACTTGTTTGACAAGATCTACTGCAGCCTGTTACTATTAAGGTTATAGGTCTATGTTATCTCATACCTATGCATTCTATGATAGTTTACAATTGAGTCTTATGTCTCTTTATCTAAGTCAGTTAGTAACTTTTCGATAAATAGACTTAGAATCATTAGATTAAATTTCTATATGGAATTTAACTTCGGTTCTTTTTTAGCTAAGTAATCATTTGAGCCTCTGGAAACAGTAGTTTTCAAATTCTGACCTTTTAGACAGTAATTCTGTTGGCTTCTCTTTTACTGAAGAGTCAGTGAGCTTCATGCACTATCGGTGGATGATTCTCACTTTCGTAGTTTCGGAATCACTACTTTCTTTACTATTTAGGTTGGATTTTTGGTTAAGAGTCAGGCTCCTAATAAATATCCGGAACCTATTGTTATTAAGGTCCTTCCGTCTTCGTATGGGCATAGGCCTTTACTCTGTCCGGTTAGAGTTTACGTATTTATAAACAGATATCTGTTTATTACTACGAACGTAAGCTTCTTCTGTCTTTGATGCCTAATAGAAGGACGTTACGCTCCATTCTATTGCTAATGGATTCAATTAACTATCGGTACTGCTTATGGTATATCATTGACTCAGCAGTTGTGCTTGAGATTTCGGCTCATGAAGTAAGAGTTTTTTCTACATCTTGGGCTTACATTAATAGTGACGCTATTATAGATTTTTGAAGGCTGCTCATTGCGCTCAGCCATCCACATTCATGAATTTTTATCTCAGAAATATCGAGTCCATTTCTGGAGGCCTCTATTGTTAGGTCTATTATCTACTGCTCAGAATGTCATTCACTTAACAGTTGCTACTATAGCTAGGTAGGCTTTCTGTTTCGGCAGTGACTCCGTTCTGCTGCCCTCTTCGCTCTGGGCTATTTGACTCAGGGCAAGAAAAAGGGGGGGGGGGGGGAGGGTGTTCCCTTGGGTCACCTGTTTTACTATGAAAACAAGGGGATACCTCCTCCGGAGTTAGTAATTCTGAGCTGTTACTGGGATGGCTTTTTAGTGAGAAGTTTATGTTTTAAAAATTCATTCAGGTCTTAGTTTTTAAAGTATAGCTTTTGAATATAGCACGTGTCATACGGACGTTATTATACATTCCTCAGACACTTTTAAGGAGTATAAAGAGTCTCTATTCTCTAGACTTTCTTTATTTATTGGCTTACTTTAAAAATTATTAGTATAAGGATTATATTAGATATTAATAGAGTACATGGATGTATGATGCTCAATTTTGGAAGGTGTTGTATCTTTCTAATTTATCATAAATAAGAAAGATACATGTAAGGTCTAATACTTCTTTTTCCCTAAAGGGGATGACTCTATTTTATATAATTGAGCGTATTCCAACTTGCTCTATGTCCTAGGCCCTCCAGCCTTTTTACTATTCAGCTATGTCTGGGTCATTGGTACAGTATAAAAATGTTAAAAAATTTATAGTAATTTATATATCTTTTATACTTACCAATGACCCAGACGGGGATGGCCCTCCCAGGAGTTGGGAACTCATACCTCCCCCGCTGAGTACATAGCGCTTACCAGGCACTGGTTATAAGAATGATTAATGGCGCCAATTTCGGAACGTCCTTGACACTGTGCATGCGCAGTAGAGGTGAAGTGTGGAGGGCCATTCAGGACATGTTTTCTTTTGTTTTAGATGCAAATTTTGGGGATTGGGGGGCAAAATTTGTGTTTGGCCCTATATTTTAAGAGTTAGCACCAGCTATGTCTGGGTCATTGGTAAGTATAAAAAATATATAAATTACTATAAATTTTTTAACTTTTCTGCAGTCACCTGTTCCAGTTTCCAAGATCAGACGGCTCAATTCGTCCAGTTATAGATCTGAGCTGGATAAACAAGCTGATCGGGACTCCAAAATTTTTATATGGAGACCATCCGATTGGTCAGAGCGAGCATTCGAGTGAACGATTATGCTGTGAGCATAGATCTCAAGGATACGTACTTTTAGGTCAGGGTACATCCGGCGTTTAGAAAGTACTTTCGCTTCTCTGTCCCAGGAGTTGTTTTCAGTTCGGAGCAATGATGCTCTTGTCTGAACCTAGCATCCTGGGCCTTCACTCGAATAATGATCTCGGTAATGACTCATTTCCAAGCTCATTCGTCTGTGGTAACGTCGGCCTACTTGGACGACATTCTTCAGGGTTATGGCAGCAAGTTAACGCTTCAGAATGATGTTCAGAGTCTGCTTCAATTGCTCCGACGTCTCGGTTTGATAGTGAACGAAAAGAAGTCGGATCTAGTGCCATCCTAATCATTCACCCATGTGGGAATGAGCTTAGAGATGCACAACAATCCCGTTCATCTGGCGTTAACCAGAGCGATATTAGTCAGTTGTTACTCTCGCTTTTGCCTTCACTCAGATGTAGTAACAGCGAGAGAATTCATGAGACTGACAGGTTTGTGCGGACCCGCTGCGGATCTTATTCCGATGGAGCAGCTACGCACTCGTCCACTCCACAGATATTTTATCTCAGAATTGGAGTGTGAAGACTCATTCGCTCGAATCGAACATCGTCTTGTAGAATCAAGTGAAACAAGAGATTCAGACTTGGGCAGATATTCAGTGGTTAACTCAAGGAATACCACTGCAACTGCGATAATGACGGATGCGAGTGAAACAGGTTGGGGCGCAACTCTGAGCCCAACAGATTCAGGGTGCAAGGGTCTTTAGGATCCGCAGTTCCTAAAAAGTACATAAACATCAAGAGATGATGTCAATGTGGCTTGTGCTACATCAATGAATGAACATTCTTCAGAATTCGCATGTTCAAATTTTGTCAGACATTTCGACAGTAGTAGCGTATATTCGGAACCAGGGAGGCACTCATTCCATTCCGTTATTCAATTTAACGGAAAGGATCCTTCTGTTTGTCTTAGAGCATCAAGTTCTTCTATCGGTCCGTCATATTCTGGATCGTCTGAACGTTCTAGCAGACTCCCTTTCTCAGAAAGGTCGTATGTTGTTGTCAGAATGGACTCTCAACAACGAGTATTCAATCAGATTTGCTACCAATGGAATAGTCCAATGGTAGACTTATTTGCGACGCATCTCAACTATCAGTTGCAGATGTATGTGCCGCCGTGTCCAGATCCTCGAGCATTTGCAGTAGTCGCTCTCTCAATCTCTTGGGATGGAATGATAGGATATGCTTATCCTCCAGCGCCATTGATTCAGCTGATATTGCTCAAGATAAAGCAATCTCACTGCAAAATTCTGTTGGTAGCATCTCTGTCACCCCCAGAGACCATGGATAAATCTACTCAGGAGTCTGCTGTGGGACATGCCACGGAAGCTTCCTCCACGGAAGGATCTTCTTTCACAGGGGAAATTGTGCAGACTGCATCACAACTCGCAAGGTCTCAACCTTCACGTATTTCCGTTGTGCGGTCCTTCTTGCACGGCAAGCAATTTACAGGACGAGCAGTGGATGCAATTTCTAACTGTAGGAGGACCTCCTCTTTGCTAAATTATGCTGCTAAGTGGAAGGTTTTCTCACGGTGATGTAGGGATCATTCTGTTGATACCTATGCACATCAGGATAGTTTACAGATTGGATCTAATGTCTCTTTATCTAAGTTACTGAAAAACTTTTCGATAAATAGGCCTAGAACCCTTAGATTAATTCCTAAGTGGAATTTAGCTTGGGTTTTTCTTAAGCTAAAAGAAGCTCCATTTGAGCCTCTTGATACAGTGGACTTCAAATTCTTATCTTATAGACAGCTTTCTCTTAGCCTTCTCTTCTGCCAGAAGAGTTAGTGAGCTTCAGGCACTATCTGTTGATGATTCTCACTATCGTAGTGTAGGTAATACTATTACCTTGACTACTAATGTTGGATTTTTGGCTAAAATCTGGCTCCTAATAAGTATCCGGACCCTATTGTTATTAAGGCCCTTCCATCTTCAGACGGGCAAATGCCTTTACTCTGTCCTGTTAGAGCTATACGTATTTACAAACGCAGATCTGAGTTTATCAGAAAGGGACGTAAACGTTTCTTTCTGTCTCTGCTGCCTAATAGAAGGGACATTACGGTCCATTCTATTGCAAGGTGGATTCAATTAACTATCCGTACTGCTTATGAAAAATTATCTTCAACTCAGCTGTCTGTGCTTAAGATTTTGGCACATGAAGTAAGAGCGCTCTCTACATCTTTGGCTTATGCTATAGTGTTGCTATTACCAATTTGATGAAGGCTGCATATTGGTCTCATCCTTCTACATTCACAAGTTTTTATCTTAGAAATATTGAGTCCATTTCTGGTGACCTGCGTGTTTAAGTCCGTTATCTGTTGCTCAGAATGTCGTCCACTAAATAGTTGCAGCTATAGTTATGCAGGTTTTCTGTTCCGGCAGCGACTCTGTCCTGCTGCCCTCTTCACTCTGGGGTATTTGACCCAGGGCAAGGGGAAGGGGGGGGGGGGGGATGATGTTCTCTTAGGTCACCTGCTTTATAGTGAAAAGCAAGGGAATACCTCCTCTGGAATCAGTAAATCTGAGTCGGTGCCGGGATGGTTTTAAAGTGTAAAGCTAATTCATGTAAATTTTCAAAGTGTAGCTCGGTGTGTAACATTTGTATATGTCACGGATCATACGAGCGCTAATATACAATCCTCGGACACTTTTAAATGAGTATAAAGAGTCTCATTATCTGGACTATCTTTATTATTTCCTTTAATAAGATTAGTATAATGAAGAAAAATTAAAAATCTTTCCTGTTCCCCCCAAATGGTAGTAATGTTCGTAGGCGATATATCCAGTTTATTTCAACTTCTTTCCTGTGCCCTGTCGTTCGTATGGAGTCGGGGTCCGAATGTAGGATTTGTATGATGCGGAAGTGTAGATCATGAATATTATGATCTGTTTGTGAGAAGTGTATAGCTAAGGTTGTGTCTCTCTTGTGTCGGATATCGGACATGTGTTCCGTTAGTCTCGTTCTAAAATTCCGTTTGGTTTCGCCCACATATTGTTTGGAGCATTTTTTGAAGGTAAGTAGGTAAATACAGTTTCTGCTTGCACATGAGTACCTTTTTGGGCCTGGGAAGATTAGTATAATGGATTATACTGGATGTTAATAGAGATAATTGATGTTATTTTGCTCAATTATGGAATGGTATTGTGTCTTTCTTTTTTGATACAAACAAGAAAGATACATGTAAAACCTGTTCTCCTCTTCTCCTAGAGGGGATAATTCTGTTTACATGTAATTGAGTCTATTGGATTTTCCTTTATGTCCTAGGCCCTTCAGCCTTTTTTAGCTCACCTGAGCAAAGCTCAAGGTGAGCTTTACTGATCGCTTTCTGTCCGTCGTCTGTCCATCGTCTGTCCGTCATCGTCCTTCGTCGTCCGGCATAAACTTTACAAAACCAACTTCTCCGGAGAAACCACTGGCCCAATATTTTTCAAATGTTGGGTAAATGTTTATTACCTAATGTCAATTCAGATTTGTTCAAATGAATTTGCCCCACCTCCTGGGTTGGGCCACGCCCCCAAGGGGCACCAAAATCTTTGAAAATCTTCTCATGAACCTGCAGTAGCAGAAACTTGATATTTGGTATGCAGCTTCCTTTTGAGGTGTAGAATCAAGTTTGTTCAAGAGAAGTTTGCCGGGTATTATTTGCCTTCGTTATGGGAGGGGCAAAAATTTTGGCCACGCCTAAAATTTCTATTTTCTGTACTGTGAGGTCGATTTGAACCAAATTTGATATGAGATGATAATGGGCCATAAGTAGTTGATTGATGCAAAAAAAAATTTTCTCATTGCCCCGTGGGAACCTCGGGAGCTAAAAATAGGAAAAACCTTAAAACTGCCATATCTCCAAAACTACACGGCACAGAGAATTCTTATTTTGTATAAAGCTTACTTTTATCCAGTAGAATAGAATGGTGTAAAAAAATCCCTTTCGGTTTGATCACAAGGTACTTTTTTCAGGACTTTGAAAAAGTGCTGAGTCAGCACTTTTTAACACCTTAAGCAATGGGAAAAAGATTAAAAAATCTTCTTCTCCAGAACCAGCAGGCAGAATCTTTTGATATTTGGTATGCAACATTGTAGGGTGGATCTGATTCAAGTTTGTTCAAATCGGCCCCCTGGGTTCATATTTGGGCTCAGTATAGGAGCCCGATTTCGAACTTAGTGCATTTCAGGCAAATTTCTTAAAAAATCTTCTTCTCCAGATCCAGCAGGCAGAATCTTTTGATATTTGGTATGCAACATTGTGGGGTGGATCTGATTCAAGTTTCTTCAAATCGGCTCCCTAGATTCATATTTGGGCTCACTATAGAAGCTTGAATTCGAACTTAGTGCATTACAGGCAAATTTCTTCGAAAATCTTCTTCTCCAGATCCAGCAGACAGAATCTTTTCATATTTGATATGCAACATTGTGGGGTGGATCTGATTCAAGTTTGTTCAAATCGGCCCCCTGGAGTTATATTTGGGCTCACTATAGAAGCCCGAATTCGATCTTCGTGCATTTCAGGCAAATTTCTTAAAAAATCTTCTTCTCCAGATCCAGCAGGCAGAATCTTTTGATATTTGGTATGCAACATTGTGGGGTGGATCTGATTCAAGTTTGTTCAAATCGGCTCCCTAGATTCATATTTGGGCTCACTATAGAAGCTCGAATTCGAACTTAGTGCATTTCAGGCAAATTTCTTCAAAAATCTTCTTCTCCAGATCCAGAAGGCAGAATCTTTTCATATTTGGTATGCAACATTGCGGGGTGGATCTGATTCAAGTTTGTTCAAATCGGCCCCCTGGATTCATATTTGGGCTTACTATAGAAGCCCGAATTCGAACTTAGTGCATTTCAGGCAAATTTATTAAAAAATCTCCTCCAGATCCAGCAGGCAGAATCTTTTGATATTTGGGATGCAACATTGTGGGGTGGATCTGATTCAAGTTTGTTCAAATCGGCTTCCTAGATTCATATTTGAGCTCAATATAGACGCTCGAATTCGAACTTAGTGCATTTCAGGCAAATTTCTTAAAAAATCTTCTTCTCCAGATCCAGCAGGCAGAATCTTCTGATATTTGGTATGCAACATTGTGAGGTGGATCTGATTCAAGTTTGTTCAAATCGGCCCCCTGGGTTTATATTTGGGCTCAGTATAGGAGCCCAAATTTGAACTTAGTGCATTTCAGGCAAATTTCTTAAAAAATCTTCTTCTCCAGATCCAGCAGGCAGAATCTTTTGCTATTTGGTATTCTACATTGTGGGGTGGATCTGATTCAAGTTTGTTCAAATCGGCTCCCTAGATTCATATTTGGGCTCGCTATAGAAGCTCGAATTCGAACTTAGTGCATTTCAGGCAAATTTCTTCAAAAATCTTCTTCTCCAGATCCAGCAGGCAGAATCTTTTCATATTTGGTAAGCAACATTGTGGGGTGGATCTGATTCAAGTTTGTTCAAATCGGCCCCCCGGGTTTATATTTGGGCTCAGTATAGGAGCCCAAATTTGAACTTAGTGCATTTCAGGCAAATTTCTTAAAAAATATTCTTCTTCAGATCCAGTAGGCAGAATCTTTTGATATTTGGTATGCAACATTGTGGGGTGGATCTGATTCAAGTTTGTTCAAATCAGCCCCCTGGATTCATATTTGGGCTCACTATAGAAGCCTGAATTCGAACTTAGTGCATTTCGGGCAAATTTCTTAAAAAAGTCTTCTTCTCCAGATCCAGCAGGCGAAATCTTTTGATATTTGGTATGCAACATTGTGGGGTGGATCTGATTCAAGTTTGTTCAAATTGGCCCCCTGGGTTTATATTTGGGCTCAGTATAGGAGCCCAAATTTGAACTTAGTGCATTTCAGGCAAATTTCTTTGAAAATCTTCTTCTCAAGATCCAGCAGGCAGAATCTTTTGATAGTGGGTATGCACCATGCTTAGGGGGTGAGATTCAAGTTTGTTCAAGCCAAGTCCCTGAGTTCATATTTGGGCTCAATGTGGTAGCCCGAATTATAACTTAGTTCAAAATGAGGAATTTTCTTTAAAAATCTTCTTCAGATCCAGCAGTCGGAATGTTTTGATATTTGGTATGCAGCATCCTTAGGGTGTGAGATTCAAGTTTGTTCAAGCCATGTCCCTAGGTCCATATTTGTACTCACTGTGGAGCTCGAATTGTAACTTAGTTCAAAATGAGGAATTTTCTTTAAAAATCTTCTTCTTCAGATCCAGCAGTCGGAATGTTTTGATATTTGGTGTGCAGCATCCTTAGGGGGGGGGGGGGGGGGGGATTCAAGTTTGTTAAAGCCAAGTCCCTGGGTTCATATATGGGCTCCCTGTGGGAATATTTGGTATAAGCTTTTCTTAGGAGGAGCAGATGCATACTGCTGAAATCAATTCTCTGGGTTGATATTTAGGCTACCATGTCAGGTGAGCGCCCTCAGGCCCCTTGGGGCCTCTTGTTCTATTCAGCTAAGTCTAGGTCATTGGTACAGTATAAAAATGTTAAAAAAATTTATAGTAATTTATATATTTTTTATACTTACCAATGACCTAGATGGGGATGGCCCTCCCATGAGTTGGGAACTCATACCTCCCCGCTGATTACATAATGCTTACCAGGCACTGCTTGTAACAATGACTTTTGGTGCCAATTTCGAGACCTCCTTGACACTGCGCTTACGCAGTGGATAAAAGGTATGGAGGACCACATAGGACATTGAAATTTCGGTTTTTGATGCAAATTTTGGGGATTGGGGGGCAAAATTTGTGTTTGGCCCTATAATTTAAGAAGTTAGCACCAGCTAAGTCTGGGTCATTGGTAAGTATAAAAAATATATAAATTACTATAAATTTTTTAACATTTCAATCTTTTTTTTTGGTAAAAAATATTTTTCAAATATTTTGATAAAATCATATCATGTGACCCCCTCATCGGAAGGAGCACATTGAGCTCATTCCAATGATGGGTGAGATGATATGGTTTTGTTGACATTTTTAAAAAAAAATGATATTTTTATACTAGAACCACTTGCCCAGACTTAGCTGGTGCAAACTCATTAATATCCAGGGCCAAACACAAATTTTGAACCCCCAACCCCCAAAATTTGCATACAAATCCAAAAATTGAAAGTCCTATCTGGTCCTCTATACCTTTGTACTGCGCATGCATGGTAACAAGGAAGACACCAAAATTGGTGCCAAGCATCATTCTTTTGTTTGGCCCTGGTCAGTAAATATCTCAACTGACATCTGTGCTTTAATTCATAATTCTGAAGATGCCAGACACAAATCAATGATGGTTTTCATGGAATCAACAGTGTAGCAGGATGTTGGAAGTGAACAACGGTGGTTTTGGATGTTCAGGGCTGTAACTTTATAATTATTATAAAAAATTATTCATGTTTCCCATTTTCGGGATACATGCCTGAATGTCGTCAGTTTTACTATGACTCCAAAGTTTGTTTGTTAGTGTTACTTCCTTTTCCTCTCCTGAACCCTCCTGTTAGATTCCCAACCTCTTTCGGCCTTTTTATTGAAATGTGTTTTATTGAATTTCTTGGGAGTTGCAATGTGTATTACGGAATGGGTATTCCGTTTTACCCCTGTGTTTCATCCTGTTCATTTGGTGTTAAGGACGTTGTGTATTCTTGCATCTTCTATCAGATGCATTGTTTTTTCTTCCTATGAAGATCTAGTTTTGCGTCAGGTGGTTGTTGATCGGTTACTGACTACGGGCCTCCATTATGCCTGTTTGTTTGGTTAATTTCCGGTTTTTCTGTTGACGTCTTCTGTTTAACAATGTTTTGGATACATATTTTTTCGGTGTTTAGTATAGCACAGTTATTACTTTTCTATTAGGTTACATATTATACCTTATTCTGGTAGTTTAGCTTCAATTATGTAGTGCTTGTCCACATTTAGGTTCTCTCCGGATGCCCTTGGGCTCATGAGGTTCCCTTGGGGTACTTAGGCTTCATTCAAAATTTTTATTTTTATTTCTTTTACGAAAATGTTTGTGATTGTCTATGTTATGTATCCTTGCAATGTATAATTTCTGTATTATTATTTGAAAGTGCATTGGACTTAGCGATTTTGGTTTCGTAATTGATTGTATCTCCTATGAAAATTATTGTACCAAGTGAAAGTACAGAAAGTCTGCCTCGGATTTACATGCTTGCTGCCTTGCCTGTAGTCACTGCACTCCTTTGAATACATGTAATATTGGATGCGAACGTTGGAAGCAGGTGTCGACCTGAGTGGTGGGTGGTGAAGTTCCGATGCCGGAACTTTCACCGCAGGCTAAGTCTAGTTTTCAGTCTCTTTTTCAGAGGAACAAGAACATGGTGATGGTACTTCGACACCCGTCTGTTACGTGCTGCCATCGTCGCACTCTGTTCGGCAAACAGAGCTAGCTGCAAGGTGCTCATGATTATTAAGCATGGATTAAGGCCTCTAGTTAGTGCTCTTGATCCTTTGCAGGCAGCTAGCTCGACCTGTGAAGGGATTAAGGCCTCTAGTTAGTGCTCTTGATCCTCTGCAGGCAGCTAGCTCGACCTGTGAAATGATTCCCCAGTTAGTGGGAGCTGGGACACTGGGTAGGTCTATTGCGGTAGAGGAGAGTGTAGACGTGAGTAGAGCGAGCACCTCAAAAACAAAAGCTCACCCAGTGATGATGGCAAAAGGGGAAGAAGCCTGAAAGTTTCTCTACAGGACGTTCGGCTAGATCTGGGGTCAGATCACGAGTTGGAGAACCCTCTCCCTCTGGCCAGCAGTTGGGGCCGACTGTTTCCGTCTCGAGAAACTTTAGTGCATAGGAGCGTTCGTCTATGCTTGCGATTCTGGACGTACCTTCCACACTGCATCTGGGTTCAGCTGCTGTTATGGCTTCCTCTTCTTACATGGAAGAGCACGCAAAGGGGACAAAAGCCTGCAAGTTTCTCAATGGGATGCTCGGCGAGATGAGGGGTCAGATCGCGAGTTGGAGAACCCTCTCTGTCCTGTCAGCTGTCGAGGTCAGCTGTTTTCCATCTTGAGAAACTTTAGTGCATCAGGGCATTCGTCCACGCGCTTGTGGTTCTGGAAGCTCCTTCCACACTGCAGCCGGGGTCGGCTGCCGTTTTGGCCTCTTCCTCTTCTTCCATGGCAAAGCACGTAGACCGCAGACTAGCTGTCCGACTTCCGATGTTGTTCCTCTGAGATGGTCTCAGGCTTCACCACTGAAGTCGGATCAACCTGCAGCTAGTGATTCGAGGCTTATACATACGGGACATGCGTCGAAAGGATCTGGGGTCAGATCTCCGTCCCATGAACAGCATATGGCAAAGAAGTAGAAGACCACTGCTCCACAAGCCTTGGTCATGGACCTGCTGTCGCAGATTGCGCAGCTTATCGCAGCATCCCAGCAGTCTCAGGTTCAGCCGTCAACAGACTTCGATGGTGAGCTGTCTGACGGTGCTGGGCTGGTCCAGTCATCTGTTCATTCGGATGGTGTTGACCATGCTTCTCAGATGGAACACTCAGATGATGAGAGGGCTACGGAGGTTGATTCTCCATCCCTCGCAGAACAGCACGTGGAGACTAGGAATTTTATTCATCAGTTCTTTCCACAAAAGTCAGCGTTTGCTAGGCAAAAACCGCTATCGTCCCTGGATAAAGGTACTGTGCACAGGAGAGAACAGGTTCTTTCCTTCCCAGGTCATTCTGCTCAGGTGTTGGAGGCCTTGAAAGATTCCACCCTTGGCCTGGCAAATATTATAAGAAAGGCAGTTTCTTATCATCTGCTTCTCACAATTTCCGTTTTCTGGATCACGTTTCATGAAAACGGTAGGGGAAGACGTTCAGAGAGCTTCTCTGCATTGCATGAGCGGGCGTCGGAATTAGATATTTCATTGCCCGATTCATTCTATGTCCGTTCCAATGTTCTGGAATCTTTTATTGATTTCACCCATGCGATTCTGGACGCTATGTCGTACACAGGCCATATCATTAGGGCTTTGTCTCAGCGGAAAGGATTTTGACGACATTACTGCAGCTCAAAGTCCTTTCTACAGCAATCATGTTTGCCACATATCACTCTGCCCTTCAGTTGCTAATTTGGAGTTAATTAGATGTGACGGAGCCTTAGCATCATCTACCTTAATTGATGATCAGGTTAAAGCTCTCTCAGAGTCATGCCGGTTTTTGGTCATTCTAGTTTTATGGCTAATTATCCTTTGTGTATGAGGAAGCAACCAAAAGGCAACTAACACCTTGTTGTTAAGGTCGGTTTCGCAGCAACTGTCGTCTGCTTAATGTGTTAGGCAAGGAGACTCCTTTTTGCAGTTGTCGAAGAGGGGTTCCCCGCATGGTTCTAGATCCCTTGTAAGTTGTATGGCATTTCGGGAAACTGTCAATCTAGTGATTCTGGTAAGAGGCGTAAGTTTGGTAAGGACTATAAGTCTGACGCCTCTAAGCTGACGGCCTGAGGAGGTTCTCGGGGAGGACGTCGTTTCTCTTCCTGTAAGGCTCAGAAGTCCTATTAGTGATGTTCTAGATCTCTATTGCTCTCCATTTGGCGAAACTTTATTGAATTTCACATCCAACTGGATAGATATAATGGAAGATCAGTGGATAGGAGGTCGAAAGAGGTCTTTGGCTGTCATTCTGATCTAAGCCTCTCCTTACAAAACATCTCAATCAATAGACCTCGAACCTTAAGATTAGTTCACAAATGGAATTTAGCCTGGGTTCTTCTGAAGTTACTGGAAGCTTCTTTTGAGCCGTAAGATGAAGTTGAATTTAAATATCTTACTTATAAACAGCCTTTCTCTTAGCCTTTGCTTCTGCTAGAGGAGTTAGTGAACTTCATGCTTTATCAGTGGAAGATTCTGTGGGTAATACTATTACTCTTTCTACGTAGGTGGGATTCTTGGCTAAGAACCAGATTCCGGATAGGCGGCCTGAGCCTATTATTAAGGCTCAACCGTCTTCGGACATCCTTAGACCAGTGTTGTGTCCAGTAAGAGTACTTCGTATTTATAAACGTATTTATAAACTTCACTCTAGTTTCTTTAGAAAAGACAGAAAGACATTTTGTCATTCTCTTTTTCCTAACAGAAAAGATATTTCAGTACATTCGGTTGCCATCTGGATTTATTTGGCAATACATATTGCCTATCAGAATCTTTCTTCAGATCAGCGTTCTGTTAAATAGATTTCGGCTCACGAAGTTAGAGCATTGTCTTCTTGGGCTTATTCCAAGAGTATTGTCATTGCTGTTTTAATCAAAGCAGCTTACTAGACACAACCTTCTACGTTTACCAAATTTTATCTTAGAAACTTGAAGTCTATTTCCAGTGACCCCAGATCCTTGAGTCCTCTTTCTGTCGCACAGAATGTTGTCCATTAATTTAACATCTTTAGATATCTTAGGCAGTTCCCTCTAGCACTGAAGCTGGTCTGCTGCCCTTTTCGTTCTGAGGATTCTTCCTTCAGAACAAGGGGAAGGGTGGGGGGGGGGGGGGGGGGGGACGATGTTCCCTTGGTATCACCTGGCTTTGTAGTGATAAGCAAGGGAATGTCTCTCCCAAGGACAGTAGTTGGGAGTCGGTGCTGAGTGGTTTTATGTGTAACTTGTGTGAAGCAACAATATTGCCTTATTGCGTATTGTTCTTTTAAGTGTAGCTCAATGCGGAGTATTATGTGTATGTGAGGTGTCATACGAGAGTTTATTTACAATCCTCGGACACTTTTAATTCAGTATAAGGCGTCTCATTTTCTGGATTAGTTTTATAATTGGTTTCCTTCACCGAATTAGCATATTATTATGCTGGCATTAAATGGAGAATTTATTTATATTACTCCTTTTAATTGTGGGTGTTATGTCTTTCTCTTTTATTATAGAGAAAGGCATATGTACTTCCTCATTCATCTCCTATTCTCTTATAGGAGTCCTCCTTTCAGACAGAGTAATATAGTTATTATTGTTCCCTTAAGTCCTAGGCCCTCCACCCCTTTTACTATTCAGCTAAGTCTGGGCCATTGGTTCTAGTATAAAAATATGAAAAATTTAAAGTAATTTGTATATTTTTAGCTCACCTGACTAAAAGTCAGTGTGTGGTTTTGCCATCACTTGGTGTCAGTCATCTGTTGTCCGTTAACTTTCGCAACTCGGTCTTCACCTTCAAAACCACTAGCCCAAACCTAAACAAATTTGACATACAGTATATTGCATGTATCCTCTTTCCAGTTTGTTAAAATGAACTCTGTGCCCCCACTGGGGTGGGAGTGATGCCCCAAAAGCATCAATTTCTCCTGAAATCTTCTTATGAACCACCAGTCAGAATGCTGTGATATTTGGTATGTAAGCTCCTTTGGTACTCAAGATTCAAGTTTGTTCAAAGAAATTTTCTCGGTCAATATTTGGGCTCGCTACAGGAGGATCCCTATTTTGTGCCTCGCCCAAAATTTCTATTTTCCAAACCGAGAGGCCGATTTGAACCAAATTTGCTATGAGGTATTATTGGGTCCTAAGTACTTGATTCATGCCAAAAAAAATTTTCCCGATGCCCGTGGGAACCTCAGGAGCTAAAAATAGAAAAAATTCAAACGCTCATATCTCAAAAACTGCACGGCTCTGAAACTTTTTATTTGGTGTGAAGCTTCCTTAGGACCAATAGAAAGGAATGGTGAGAAAAAAATCGCTATTGGTTTTGTCCTAAGGTCTTCTTCAGATCCACCAGTGAGAATCCTTTCATATTTGGTATGTAACATCTCCAGGGGTGTCAAATTCAAGTTTGTTCAAATCAAGTCGTTTGTTTTTTCTTGTTGTTGTTTTTTTTTGGGGGGGGGGGGTGCTAGAGGGAACCACAGTAGTTGAAAACAAAACAAAAATTTTGTTCGGTTATTGTTTTTTAATACTTCAGTGAACAGAGCTTGCTAGGAACCTTTCCTAGGACCAACAGAAATGAATGGTCAAAAAAGTTGCCTTTGGTTGCGTCATAGCAATTCAAAAAATTGCTCTTGCTTCTGTTCACTTACTGATACACTCATCTCTTTTGACAATTTGAGCCAGGTGAGTGTTTCAGGCTCACTTGAGCCTCTTGTTTATACTTACCAATGGCTCAGACGCAGCTGGCCCTCCCATGAGTGGGCACTCATACCTCCCCGCTGATTTATAACATTTAACAGGCACTAAAAGAATGATGATTGGCACCAATTTCTGTGTCTTCCTGGTTACTGTGCATGCACAGTACAAAAGTATGGAGGACCAGATAGGACTTTAAATTTTTGGATTTGTAGGCAAATTTTGGGGGTTCAAAATTTGTGTTGGGCCCTGGATGTTAATGAGTTTGCACCAACTAAGTCTGGGCCATTGGTAAATATAAAAAATATACAAATTACTTTAAATTTTTAATATTTTTTTTCAACAGCTCAGTTTGTAAATAACATGGGTGGATTCAGCCGATTCATTCAGTAAAATGTTAAGTTATAACAGTTGAGAATTGTAAGATAAATCTATCATCATCATTATTATATGTATGTACAAAATGTTTTATCAGAGTCTCAGTCTTGTTTCTAATGCTATATCTCGACTTGTCTTCATCTTCAAGCTCGACTCCGATACACATTTTCTACATAAACATAAGGGTGTGAATATATATATTTACCTCCCAAACAGTGTTTGTGTATCGTATGTGAGTCTGCAGGAATGCATTTTTAGCTCAACTTGACAAAGTCAAGCTGAGCTATTGCCATCACTTCTCGTCCGTCGGCGTACGTACATACGTACGTACATATGTACGTACGTACGTTAATATGTTAGTACGTTAGTACGTACGTCCACAATTTCCTTTGGCACACCTCACAGGTCGCATTTATGATCAGATTACTTTGAAACTTCTTATGCTTGTTTGGGGTGACCTCTAGATGGGAGCTATCGATTTTCTTCAATTTTCGTTAAAAAATGTTGCAGCGGCCAACGTTCTTAGAACTTAGTTTAGTCAAACCACAATATTTCCCTTTGGCACACCGTACAGGGCACATTTATGATTTGATTGCTTTGAAACCTGATATGCTTATTTAGGGTGACCTTTGGATGGGAGCTATCGATTTTCTTCAATTTCTGGCAAAAAATGTTGCCACGGCCAACGTTCGTAGAACTTAGTTTAGTCAGACCTCAATATTTTCCTTAGGCACACCCTACAGGGTACATTTACAATCAGATTGCTTTGAAACCTGATATACTTGTTTGGGGAGACCTCTAGATGGGTGCTTTCGATTTTCTTCAATTTCTGTCAAAAAATGTTGCCGCGGCCAACGTTCTTAGAACTTAGTTTAGTCAGAAGACTCAATATTTCCCTTTGGCACACCCTACAGGGTACATTTATGATCGGATTGCTTTGAAACCTGGCATGCTTGTTTGGGGTGACCTCTAGATGGGAGCTATCGATTTTCTTCAATTTCTGTCAAAAAATGTTGCTGCGGCCAACGTTCTTAGAACTTAGTTTAGTCAAACCACAATATTTCCCTTTGGCACACCCTACAGGGCACATTTATGATTTGATTGCTTTGAAACCTGGTATGCTTATTTAGGGTGACCTCTAGATGGGAGCTATCAATTTTCTTCAATTTCCGGCAAAAAATGTTGCCGCGGCCAACGTTCTTAGAACCTGGTTTAGTCAGAAGACTCGATATTTCCCTTTGGCACACCCTACAAGGCACATTTATGATCGGATTGCTTTGAAACCTTTCATGCTTGTTTGGGGTGACCTCTAGATGGGAGCTATCAATTTTCTTCCATTTCCGTCAAAAAATGTTGCCACAGCCAACGTTCTTAGAATTTATTCTAGTCAGACCACAATATTTCCCTTTTGTACACCCTACAGGGCACATTTATGATCGGATTGCTTTGAAACCTAGCATGCTTGTTTGGGGAGGCCTCTAGATGGGAGCTATCGATTTTCTTCGGTTTCTGTCAAAAAATGTTGCCACTGGCAAAAAAACTGACATTGGTCCCAATGATCTTCAATTTTGCCATTTCATTTATAACTTACCAAGTTCAAGTTTGTCAAGTTGAGCTACAGTGTCATTGACACTTTCATTGTTCTACTAATGACCCGGAAAGTACTAAAGATGCTGTTAGTGTAATTCACACAATCAACAAGGAAAGTGAGATAGTATGTTGAACATAATGACCAGATCTACACCTTTATGGTAATGGTCACATTTGCAGTTGAATCAGTAAATTACATCAGTGAAGATGATGCAAAGATGTGTTGTGCATCAGTCAGATAAGAACAACCATATATTGAATAATAAATTGAGAACAAAAATTGACAGAAAAAAGCTGACCGTCACTTGACTACTTGGCGTCTGCCTGAAAGTAGATTGTTATTTTTTATTTTGGCAAATGACATTCCATATAAATCTTTTTTCCTGTAGTCGTGCAACTTCCCACTTTGTCGGATTACAAGGATATAAATATTCATCATATTTCACACAAATTTTTTTTTTTTTTTTTTTTATTAGGGTTTAATGACACATTAACAGCCAGGGTCACATGTCGGTGACAGTTTTATGGGTGGAGGAAGCCAGAGTACCCGGAGAGAACCACCGAGCAACGATGAGCAGCTGTCAGCTCTCCAACATCGTAACTCTGAAATCTGCACCGCGGCACAGGCAGGGTTAGATTGGTTGAAGACATGCGTACTATCGACGTGCAGTACGCCTTAGTACACAGTGCCATCGTGCCCCCATGTAGGCAATCGGGGTTAAGTGCCTTGCCCAAGGACACAACGTGGGAGTGCGAATTAGTCACTGAAATGGTCACCCATCCAGCTACTAACCTCGACATTGCTTAACTTCGGTGATCTGACGAGAACCGGTTACCGCGACGCCACTGCGCCCCCTTTTCACCCAAATCATCAGGCGAGTGGCAAGGAGCTCACCAGAAAATGGAATTAGGTGCGAAATAGGTGCACGTGAGTAACTACTCACCTCTTATATCCATGTCTGCAGTTAGGCCTCACAAAGTAGATCTTCTGTTTCTCAGGCCATTTTTTGTAAAATTTCATGTGGGCTGATGGTTTTTTATTTTATTTTTTATTTTTGTAATTATTTCTTTGCCATCAAAAGTTTGTGTTTTTGGTTTGTTTTATGTTATAGGCTTCATAATCTACAGAATAGCATGGGCGGTGGTGTTTGTTTCCCTTGATTGCAAGAAGGCTTTGCAATGCTAAAGCATAGCAAAGCCTTCTTGCACTCAAGGGACAAGTTTATCAATTTTATTAACTTGGGTAAAATATTTTTATTTTTTCAATTTTGCATTGGTTATAAAAAGAGAGCAAGTGGCAGCCAAAAGGAGCATGTGGGGGGGGGGGGGGGGGGGGGGGCCCTGAGAAACAGATTTTTAACTTTTTTTACGCCCAACTCAATAGGACCATTTTCCAACTCAATCACTTATTACTGCAACAGAAGTAGCCTCTGGGTGTCACTCGTAAAGCGTCAAGTTCAACCATAAGAACTTTTGCCTGTGGTTTCTAGGCAAGTCTAGGCATATATAGGCAACTAAGACTGCATATATAGGCAACTAAGACTTGCATAGAAACAACTGCAAAGTCATAGGATGTAAGATACCATTGCAAAGCAAAAATGTATACAAATCTCCAGTCCTGTCGAGGTTGATTCTCTTCAACAAAAATGGAAAAGAAAGCCTAAAAAACAAACCATACTGTCTGATATGCCCTAAATTTAGTAACATTCCTATAATTTGGGGTTACTGGTGTGAATTTGGTGGAATTTAGAGGCCTGGATAGAATTCAGGAATGAATAAAGAGTTCAAAACATTATCTTACTTTTTCTTGGAACAGATGTCCAGTCAAAAGACAAAGAAAAACTTATAGCAAGCGACAAAAGAAAAGAGCCACCCAACCCACAAGAACCACCAAATATAGATCAGAACAATAAACAACATGAAAAAGTGATACATACAGCACCATTAGCAGTCACAGTAAGTGCCTATCATGGAGAGATTTCATTTAACCCTTTAGTCCACCAAATGTCCATATTTGGCCAGCACTATTCTGAAAAGTTACATTCAAATTTGATTATCTTTTTGAATTTTTGCCGCTAAGCATAGCTTATTACTACTCAATGGAACAAACTCACTGAGCTCATTTCATTGGGGGATCAAAAGCTATTTTTTGGAGGCAAAAGCTTGTGTTATTCAAGAATTTGCTAGTATCCTCTGTTAGTAGTGTTATGTAATGTGCTAACCCTTTCCATGCAGTATGCATAATCTTTTGCAAAAAGAAAAAGTTGACACTTGTGACAAGCACCCAGCATTGTGAACAACAAATCAGAAGGAAGGACCCATAATTATTTCATTTTACAGCTCTATAGGCCTCAAGGATTAAAGTAATGTATGTATTAAATTTGATGTTCTGGTGTTTTAACCTGCATAATTATACCCCACTTCTCTAGTGGTGGCTATATTGTCGATGTCCTGTACGTCGGTACATCCATCAGTCTGTATGTCTGTCTGTCTGTCCGTCCATTCATCAATCTGTCCATTCATCCCTACATTCATTCCATCCATCCATCCATCCATCTGAACATTGTGTATGCAAATACTACATTTTTAACCGATTTTTCTCAAACATTAATAGTAGCAAGTGAACATGTGCATATTGTAAAATTTTTCATCTGCAACAATTTCAACCAGGTTACTGAACTTAGATTTATTAGGGATTTTCAAATGAGATTCTTGTGTGCGCAACTCCTGTGTTATTGAACCAATTTCAATGAAACTTCTTAAACATGGCAACTAATGAGTGAACAGATATTCCATCTGTGATTATTTTTATGAGGTTATCTTCCCTTCAACTTAAAAGATTTAATATAGATTTGTATATGAGATTTTTGTGTGTGCAACTCTTCCTTCATTAATGAACCAATTTTGATCAAACATTATGACTAACAAGTGGACATGTCCATATTATAAAATGTATGATCTGCAACAATTTTAAAAAAACAGGTTATCTGCCATGAACTTAGATTTACTATGGATTTTAAAATGGAATTCTTGTGTGTGCAACTCCTAGATTATTGAACCGATTTTGATGAAACTTCTTTAACTTTGCCAATAATGAGTTAACATGCACATATTTCCAAATTTTCCATCTGTTGTGCTTTTTATGAGGCTTTCTCCTCTTCAACTTAGAAGATTTAATATAGATTTGTACATGAGAATTTCACCTTCATAAATGAACCAATTTTGACTAAAACTTCTCACATTATGACAAACAAGTGGGCATATGCATATTCACAAATTTTTGATCTGTGACAATTTTATCCACTTTATCTCCCATGAACTTAGGTTTATTATTGGTTTTTCAATCTCAACGTTCAGAGGTGCATTCAAATAAGCCAGAAGTGGGGGTATTCATCACCTTCAGTGATAGTTCTAGTTGTGGCTGTAGTGGCTCATTGGTTGGAGTGGATTTTAAATTGAAAGATTGATGATTTGATTCTGACTGGTGCAATCTGTGCTGTTTATTCTGGCAAGACACTTAGTCACGATTGACCACGTGGGGCCACAGTGGTGCTGTGTACTAAGGCATACTACACATCAATAATGCACTTGTCTATGGCTGCTGATAACTCTGCTTGTACTGGGTTAGTAAATTGGAGAGTCTTGACAATTGCTCACAGCTGTGTGGTTCTCTCTGGATACTGCAGTTTCCTCCACCGGTAAAGCTATCCTACTGTCCAACATATGACCCTGCCTGTTGAAAGTGCCTTTAAGCTCCAATTAATAGAACAAACCTGTATAATATTTTTATACTGTACCAATGACCCAGACTTAGCTGGTGCTAACTCTTAAATTCTAGGGCCAAACACAAATTTTGCCCCCCCCCCCATCCCCAAAATTTGTATCAAAATCCAAAAAATAGATGTCCTATGTGGTCCTCCATACCTTTGTCCACTGCGCATGCACAGTGTCCAGGAAGTACCGAAATTGGAGCCAAATCCTCATTCTTTGTTTGGCCCTTCAATCAGTAACATCTCACTGATATCTGTGCTTATAATCTCAGTTAAAATGATGCCAGACACAAAATCATGAAAGAAATGGTGGATCTAAGGATGAAATAAGAGGATGAGAGGAAGAAACAGTGGAAGGATGTGTTCAGGGCTGTAACTTATAATTTTTATGCAAATCTATTTCATGTTCCCTAATTTCGGGGCATAGGCCTGATGTTTACATTCTTGTTTTGAAATTTCCACAGTTTGTTCACAGTTTCCTCTCTCCCTTTCGTTTATACCCCCCTTTCTATTCTCCCATGCTTTTGGCATAATTTTTGTAATTTTTTTACTGAAATTTCTTGGGAGTTTTGGCTTGGTAACAGAATGTTTATTCTGTTTTTCCCCATAGTTACGTCCTCACCCTAGGGTGGTTAGGCGTTTCGCTCATGCATCTACCATCCGATGTACTGCAGTTTCTTCTCAGGAAGCCTCTGTTTTACATCGGATAGTGTTAAAATTGGTTACTGATTTCGGGCCATATTTTCAGTGCCTGGAGTCTTGTTTCCAGTATTTTTATACTGTACCAATGACCCAGACTTAGCTGGTGCTAACTCTAAAAAATCTAGGGCCAAACACAAATTTTGCCCCCCAATCCCCAAAATTTGCATCTAAAACCAAAAGAAATCATGTCCTAAAGGACCTCCATACTTTGCCCCCACTGCGCATGCGCAGTGTCAAGGACGTTCCGAAATTGGCGCTAATCACCATTCTTTGTTTGGCCCTTCATCAGTTAACATCTTACTGATCTTTGTGCTTGTAAATCTCAGTTTAAATGATGCCAGACACATAAATATTAGAGAAATGGTGATTCTAAGGAGGATAGAGAAGGAGGAGAGGAAAAAGGAGTGACAGAAAATAATCAGGGCTGTAACTTAAAATTTTATTATAAAATTATGTTAAGTTGCCTATTTTCGAGGCATGGGCCTGTTGTTGTCATTCTTACTTTGAAGTTGCACTGCTTATTCAGTGTTTCCTCTCTCCTTATCCTGTAAGTCCCCCCTTGCTATTCTCCCATACTTTTGGCATATTTTTGAGTAAGATTACTCCTAAAATTTCTTGGGAGAATTAGCTTGGTTACAGAATGAATTCTGTTATTTTCCCCATGTTTACGTTTTCACCCATGGGTGTTTAGACGTTGTGTTCTGCATCTACCATCTGATGTTCTGCAGATTCTTCTCTGGAAGTCTCTGTTTTGCATCAGATAGTGTGTAATTTTGATAACTGATTTCGGGCCAGTATTGTCAGTGCCTGGAGTCATGTTTTCTGGTGTTTATACACTTCTTGTTTACATTGGCAACAGTCTCTTTTGAGGGGGACTTTTTGCCTTTGGAGTAGTTTATCTCACTACAAGATACATTATTATTATCCGTAAGTGTTGCAATAATTATTTAAAATATTTTTAAAATTTTTGACCACACTTACCCTTGGGATCCATTGGGGCTCAACGTTACTTTTCAGAAACTTGGGCTTCGCTGAAAAAATATTTTTCAAAAATTATTTTGAATTTCATTTGCTTTTTTCAATATTAATGGATCATGTTATTATGTATCTTTGTGTTTAGGGGTTTGTGCGAGTACTAGGACTTGTTGTTGTTTTTTCACAATGAAAGGACATTGTTCAAATTGTAATAGGAAGAAATCTTCCTCCGACTTTCATGATCATTGTATTAATTGTAGTCAGTGTACTCGCACTAACTCCTGTTCAGTATGTCAATATTGGGATGACAAACATTGGAAACGTGTGTCACGGTATGTTGTTAGTGGAGAAAGGGCTATGCCGGTCCTTTCTCCGCAGGGTCACTCTAGTCTATCAGTTTCTATTTCAGAGGAACAAGAACAGGGTGATGTTTCCATGTTATCTTCCAAGAGTGCGCTTCCGTCGTCACAATTGAATGAAGAGTTAGCGGCAAAAGTGCTCATGGAGATACGACAGTTGCCTAAGAGGTCCCTAGTAGGATCTACGGCGCTGTCGTCCGCTAACTCGCCCGGTGTAGCGTCCATTCACCGAATGGTTCGGCAGCCGGGTTCGTCCGTTGCGGTCCAGGAGGAAATGTTGGGTGATGCAAGCACTATAAATATACTTGGTGCACACCCAGTGACGGCGGATGTTAGGAGAGATCGGAGGAAGCCTTCTAGTCCGGTTCCTAGCTCGTCCAGGTCCAGCCGGGCCGCGAGCGAGAGAGGCCCCTCTCTCATACAACAACATCAGGGACCGCACCTTGGCTACGTGACCGCGGAGATTCTACCAGCTTCTCTGATAAGGGATTCTTCGGCGACCAGGTCACGCCATCCGGTAGCCAGGGACACGAGGCTGGTAGACTCCGGACGTTCGCATAGGAAGAGTATGCGGGAGTCAGTTGATGCGGAGCTTCCCGCGGCGAAGCAGCGAAAGACTGCCACTCCGCAGGCCTCGATGACGGACGTGCTTGCTCAGATAGCACAAATTATCGCAGCATCCCAGCAGCCGACAGAATCGGTGTCGGATCGGGAATTATCTGACGGCGCTGGGTCGGTACTCTCCGCCGAAGCATCGGGTGCGGACGACCGGGAGGTGTGAAAGGGATACGGATGACTTGGAGCTATCCCTTTTGGAACAACATAAAGCTGCCGTGGATTTTATCCGGCACTTCCTTTCTCACGTTGTTCCGTCGGGCCAGACTGCTGCGGTTCCGGACAAGAGAATAATAGCATCATTGGACACTGAATTCTTTGAGCGGTTCAGAGACATTGTCCCTGAGTTTCCGTCTCAGTCCAATAATGTCACAAGAACATTTGAATTATTGAATGACGCTATATTCAAGCTTGCTTCCAAAACAGGCAAAGCTGGTTTCTTGTCCTCCAATGCTCTTAACCTGCCTTTCATTAATGCAAGGAATAAATTCGATACGGCAGGACAGGGTATTCCGAGAGTTCCTCTGCGTCTTGACGGCGAGGCGGAAGACTTAGAATTGTCGTTACCATCGTCTATGTCCATTCCAACCGCGGTGTTGGATACGACAATCACGTCTAACAGGGCCAGTTTAGACGCTTTATCTTACGCAGACCACCTTACAAAGGCGTTATCACTGCGTCTTCAAGGGAAAGAATTCCAGGATATACAGTCCTCATTAAGACTTCTTTCAAGGGCAGTGGTTTATTCCACGTATAACTCCGCCCTTTCAGTGGCAAACCTGGAGTTGGTTAGACGTGACGCAGCCTCAGCTACATCCACACGCGTGGATAGTAAGGTGAAGAACTCTCTCAGAGTCGCTTCGGTCTCCGGAGAACTTCTATTCGACGGCAAGCTTTCTGCAATCTACGATAAAATTAAGAAGAAAGCTTCAGATTCTCTGTTGTTTAAATCTGCTTCCAAAAAGTCGGATACGACAGAGAAGAATAAGGCAGGCACTTCTGGGTCTAATGCACCCAAGAAAGGTTCCTATAGAGGTTCCGGTGCGTCCTCTTGGTCTTATTCAAGAGACCGTCAAGGCAGCGACTCTCGTGCGGGACGTCCTTCGGGCCGGGACAATCGGTCGGACGCCCCGAGGTCGATGGGACGAGGTGCGGGTCGTGGAGGACGTGGTTTCTCCTCCCGCAGGCCTCGCAGGTCCAGGAGGTGATGGCTTCAACCTCTATCGCATTCCGGTTGGCGCAAGGTTGTCAAGTTTTTCAGAAGAGTGGGCGTCGATTACGGACGACCCTTGGGTGAGAGGGATGATTTCGGAAGGTCTAAGAATATCCTTCAAACGAAAGCCTCCGTTAACTCGAAGTCCAAAATGGACTCAACTTCCGTCAAATCTGCAGAAAAGAGAAGCTCTCTTATCGGAGGTGCAGTCTCTTTTAATGAAGAACGCGGTAGAGGTCGAAGAAGACCAGGAAACACCGGGATTCTACAGCCATCTGTTTCTGGTTCCGAAACCAGACGGCTCGTTCCGTCCAGTCATAGATTTGAGCTGGATAAACAAGCTGATCGTCGCTCCGAAATTTTATATGGAGACGATTCGGTCAGTCAGAGCGAGTATTCGGGTGAACGATTATGCTACAAGCATAGATCTCAAGGATGCGTACTTTCATGTCATGGTACATCCGACATTCAGAAAGTATCTACGATTCGCAGTCCTAGGAGTTGTGTATCAATTCCGGGCGAGGTGCTTCGGATTGAACCTAGCACCCTGGGCTTTCACTCGGGTAATGAACTCGGTAATGATGTATTTCCGAGCTCATTCGTCTGCGGTAACATCGGCCTACCTGGACGACATTCTTCAGAGGTACGGCAACGAGTTAACGCTTCAGAACGATGTGCAGAATCTGCTTCTATTGCTCCGACGTGTTGGTTTTGTTATAAACGAGGAGAAGTCGGATCTGGTGCTGTCCAAGTCATTCACTCATCTGGGAATGAGCTTCGAGACGCACAACAATCTCGTTCGTCTGCCGTTAACCAGAGCGAAATTAGTCAGTTGTTGCGCTCGCTATTGTCTTCATGCAGACAAAGTCACAGCTAGGGAGTTTATAAGACTGATAGGTTTGTGCGGAGCCGCCGCGGATCTCATTCCGATGGGGCGGTTGCGCACGCGTCCTCTCCAAATTTTCTTAACTCAGGATTGGAGTGTGAAGATTCATTCGCTCGACATAGATGTTCTCTTGTCAGATCAAGAGATTCAGACTTGGGCAAACATTCAGTGGTTAACTCAGGGAGTTCCGCTGCAGTTGCCGGATCCGAGTTTTACCATTATGACGGATGCCAGTCAAACAGGTTGGGGTGCAACATTGATCCCAACGGATTCGAGATGCCAGGGTCTTTGGGATCCACAGTTCCTAACCAAGCACATAAACATCAAGGAAATGATGTCAGTTTGGCTTGCGTTACGTCATTGGATGGACATTATTCACAAAGCTCATGTCCAAATTCTGACCGACAATACAACAGTAGTGGCGTATATACGGAACCAGGGAGGCACTCATTCCGTTCCGTTATTCAACCTGATGGAGAGAATCTTTCTGTTTGCTCTAGAACATCAGGTTCTACTTTCGGTCCGTCATATACCGGGTCGTCTGAATGTACTAGCAGACTCCCTTTCACGGAAGGGTCGCTTGTTGCCGTCGGAGTGGACTCTCAACAAACAAGTATTCAATTAGATTTGCTACCAGTGGGAACGGCCAATGATAGACTTATTTGCGACACATCTCAACAATCAGTTGCAGATGTATGTGTCACCGTGCCCGGATCCAAGAGCATTTGCAGTAGACGCTCTATCGATCTCATGGGACGGAATGATAGGATATGCATATCCTCCAGCGCCGTTGATTCAGCAAATATTGCTAAAGATAAAACAATCTCAGTGCAAGATTCTGTTGGTAGCATCTCTGTCTCCACAGAGACCGTGGATAAATCTACTCAGGTGTCTGTTGTGGGACCTACCGCGAAAGCTTCCTCCACGGGAGGATCTTCTTTCGCAGGGGAAACCACGTCGACTTCATCACAACCCGCAAGGTCTCAACCTTCACGTTTTTCCGTTGTGCAGTCCTTCTTGCATGGCAAGCACTTTACAGGACGAGCAGTGGACACAATTTCAAACTGTAGGAGGACCTCCTCTTCGCTAAAATCATGCGGCTAAGTGGAAGGTTTTTCGTCGTTGGTGTAGGGATCATTCTGTTGATATTTTTGATCTCTCCATACCAGACATTGCAAACTTTCTAGTATACTTGTTTGACGAAATCAAACTGCAGCCTGTTACTATTAAGGGTTATAGGTCTATGTTATCTGATACCTATGCACATCACGATAGTTTACAAATTGGATCTAATGTCCCTTTATCTAAGTTAGTTAGAAACTTCTCGATAAATAGACCCAGAACTCTTAGGTTAATTCCTACGTGGAATTTAGCTTGGGTTCTTCTTAAACTTAAGGAAAAGCCATTTGAGCCTCTTGGGACAGTAGATTTCAAATTCTTGTCGTATAAGACAGCTTTTCTCTTAGCTTTCTCTTCTGCTAGAAGAGTCAGTGAGCTTCATGCACTATCGGTGGACGATTCTCACTATCGTAGTGTCAGGAACACTATCACCTTCACTACTAATGTTGGATTTTTAGCTAAGAATCAGGCTCCTAATAAATATCCGGAACCTATTGTTATTAAGGCTCTTCCGTCTTCAGACGGGCATAGGCCTTTACTCTGTCCTGATAGAGCATTATGCATTTATAAACAGAGATCTCAGTTTATCAGAAAGGGACGAAAACGTTTCTTTCTGTCTCTGATGCCTAATAGAAAGGACATTTCGGTCCATTCCAGTGCTAGATGGATTCAATTAACTATCCGTACTGCTTATGAAAGTTTATCTTCTTCCCAGCAGTCTGTGCTTAAGATTTCGGCTCATGAAGTAAGAGCTCTTTCTACATCTTGGGCTTATGCTAATAGTGTGGCTATTACAGATTTAATGAAGGCTGCTTATTGGTCTCAGCCATCCACATTCACAAATTTTTATCTCAGAAATATTGAGTCCATTTCTGGAGACCTGCATTGTTTAGGTCCGTTATCTGTTGCTCAGAATGTCGTCCACTAAACAGTTGCAACTATAGTTATGCAGGCTTTCTGTTCCGGCAGTGACTCCATCCTGCTGCTCTCTTCGCTCTGGGCTATTTGACCCAGGGCAAGGGGAAGGGGGTGGGGGGGAGGGTGTTCCCTTAGGTCACCTGCTTTATAGTGAAAAGGAAGGGAATTCCTCCTCCGGTGTCAGTAATTCTGAGTCGTTTCCGGGATGGTTTTAAAGTGTAATATTAATGTTAAAAATTCATTCATGTCATATTTTTAAAGTGTAGCTCGGTGTGAAGCATTTGTATATGTCAAGTGTCAAACGGGCGTTAATATACAATCCTCGGACACTTTTAATGAATATAAAGAGTCTCAATTCTCTGGACTAACTTTATTTGTTGGCTTACTTTAAAAATAATTAATATAATGGGTTATACTGGATGTTAATAGAGAACATGAATGTTATTGTGCTCAATTATGAAGGGTATTGTATCTTTCTAATTTATAATAAAATAAGAAAGATACATGTAAAGCCTAATACTCCTTTTCTCCTTGAGGGGTTCACGCTATATTATATAGTTGAGCTTATTGGATTTTCCTCTATGTCCTAGGCCCTCCAGCCTTTTTACTATTCAGCTAAGTCTGGGTCATTGGTACAGTATAAAAATGTTAAAAAATTTATAGTAATTTATATATTTTTTATACTTACCAATGACCCAGACGGGGATGGCCCTCCCAGGAGTTGGGAACTCTTACCTCCCCGCTGAGTACATAGCGCTGACCAGGCACTGCCAGTAAGAATGGTGATTGGCGCCAATTTCAGAACGTCCTTGACATTGCGCATGCGCAGTGGGGGCAAAGTATGGAGGTCCTTTAGGACATGATTTCTTTTGGTTTTAGATGCAAATTTTGGGGATTGGGGGGCAAAATTTGTGTTTGGCCTTAGATTTTTTAGAGTTAGCACCAGCTAAGTCTGGGTCATTGGTAAGTATAAAAAATATATAAATTACTATAAATTTTTTAACTTTTATTCACTTTTGTTTATGTTAACAAAGGTTACTTTTGACAGTGATTCCTTGTCTTCTATTAGTTCTGCTCATAGCCAGATACATTAATATTATCCGTAAGTGTAACATTAATTCTTAGACATGTTTTAAAATTTTTGTCCACACTTAGGCTTTTTTTGGGATCCATTTGGGCTCATTGTTCCCAATGGGAACTTGGGCTCATCTAGAAATTTTTTCGAAAAAAATGTTTCTTTTGAATTAATTTTCGAAATGTAATGGATTATTATTATTATGTATCTTTGTTTTCAAGTGTTGGTGTGAGTACGATGACTGTTTAATATTTTTTCAAAATGAAAGAATATTGTTCAATTGTAAATCGAGGAAGTCTTCATCTGATTCTCATGTTCATTGTATTTGCTGTAGTCTGTGTATTCGCACTAATTCTTGCTCAGTGTGTACCAATTCAGATAAAAAAAACGTTGGAGATGTGTGTCACGGTATATTGTTAGTGGTGAGAGGTCCATGCCGGTCCTCTCTCCACAGGGTCACTCTAGGTTTTTCAGTCTCTTTTTCAGAGGAACAAGAACAGGGTGATGTTTCCGTGATGTCTTCAAATGTGTGTTTCCGTCGTCGCAATAATGAGCTAGCGGCAAAGTGCTCAAAGGAATGCGGCAAGTGCCTAAGAGGTCCCACGTAGGATCGACTGTCAGTTGTCGCCCGCTAACTCCTCCGGTGAAGCAATCATTCACAAAATGGTTGTGATGCCGGGTTTGTCAGTTGCAGTCCAGGAGAGGAGAAGGGGTGTTGCGAGCACTATAATCTCGGATCACGCACTCCCGGCGACGACGGATCGGAGGATGGAACCGAAGAAGCCAGTCAGTCCGGTAGCTAGCTCGTCCAGGTCTACCCGGACCGCGAGCAAGAGAGGCCCCTCTCTCTTACAACAACATCTGGGCCCAGATGTTGTTGTATGTAACGTTCGTTAGTCAGAGCATACGTCCACTCCTCCTGCTCGGGACGCTCCATCGCATAGACAGTCCAACGCGGCTTGTCTATTGGCTTCCTCATCCTCACGTCAGCACACACGACCGCACCTTGGCTATGTGACCGCAGATATCCAGCCTGCTTCACCGATCAGGGAGTCCACATCGACCAGGTCACGCCATCCGCTAGCCAAGGACACCAGGCCTTTCCAGTTGGGACGTTCGCATATTATATAAATGCAGGAATTAACGTCCCAGGAGCTTCTAGCAGCTAAATTACGTAAGACTGTGGCTCCACAGGCCTCTGTGATGGACTTGCTATCACAGATAGCTCAATTCATCGCAGCATCCCAGCAGACATCAGAAACTTTTTCAGTAAAGAAACTGTCTGAGAAAGCTGGGTTGGTTCGCTCCCATGCAGAGTCAGAAAGGGACGACCGAGACTCTCATGTGGTCCAGTCGGATGGTAAAAGGGAATCAGCGGAGCTGAAATTTTCCCTTTCCGAACAACTTAAGGTGGCCATAGATTTCATCCAGCAACACCTTTTAGAAGTTGTTGCTCCGGACCAAAATGCTGCGTTACCTGATAAGAAACTGAAAGCGTCATTGGACACAGATTTATTCGGCCGGAATAGGGACATTGTGCCTGACTTTCCGACACAGTCCAGAAATGTCACGGACATTTGTACTTCTTAATGATGCTATATTCAAGCTATCCTCTAAGACTGGCAAATCAGGTTTCTTATCATCTCATGCTCTACAGCTGCCTTTCATCAATCATAGAAATAGATTTGAAACGGCAGGACAGGGCGTGCCGAGAGTTCCTCTGCATTTAGATGACCAGGCAGACGAATTGGAATTGTCATTGCCAGCGTCAGTGTCGATTTATTCCAGTACGCTGGTGGCAACTATCTTGTCTAACAGAAAAATCAGTTTAGACGCATTATCTTACGCAGATCACCTTACCAGAGCGTTATCATTACGTCTCGAAGGAAAGAATTCCAGGATGTTCAAAACTTCCTTGAGAGTTATTTTGAGGGCCATAGCATATTCTACGTATAACTCTGCCCTTTCAGTGGCAATATGGAGTTAGTCAGACGTGATGCTGCCCTGGCTGCATCCACAAGAGTGGATAGTAAGGTGAAAAACTCTCTTCCAGTCGCTCCGGTCTCAGGAGAGCTTCTCTTCGACGGTAAGCTTTCTACAATCTATAATCAGATTAGTAAGGAAACTTCGGATTCTCTGCTTTTAAATCCGCTTTGAAAAAGTCGGACTCAGCAGGGAGGAGTAAGGCAGGCACTTCGGGGGTGAATACGTCCAAGGGAAGTTCCTATAGAGGATCTAAGAAAGCCTCTACGTCTTACTCCGGTGACACCGTCAGAGTAGCGACTCAGGTAGGGGTCGTAATGCTGGCCGAGATAACCGGTCAGATGCCCCTAGGTCGACTGGGTGAGGTGCGGGTTGTGGAGGACGTGGTTTCTCCTCCCGCAACCCTCGCAGGGCCAGGAGGTGATGGTCTAAATTTCTATTGCGTTCCAGTGGGCGGAAGGCTGTCGAGATTCTTTACCAATTGGTTGTCATTTACGGACGACCCATGGGTGCAAGGGGTTATTTCCGAAGGTCTAAAACTGTCCTTCAAGGAAAAACCTCCGTTAACTCGAAGTCCTCTCTGGACTCAGCTTCTGTTAAACGTTCAGAAGAGAGATTCGCTTCTATCAGAGGTGCAATCTCTTCTGGAGAAGAATGCTATAGATGTCATAGAAAACCAGGAATCTCCAGTTTTCTACAGTCACCTGTTCCTGGTTCCAAGACCAGACGGCTCATTTCGTCCAGTTATAGATCTGAGTTGGATAAACAAGCTGATCATGGCTCCAAAATTTTATATGAAGACCATCCGATCGGGCAGAAAGAGCATTTGAATGATCGATTATGCTGCGAGCATAGATCTCAAGGATGTGTACTTTCACGTCATGGTACATCCGTCGTTTAGAAAGTATCTTCGCTTTGCTGTCCTAGGAGTTGTTTATCAGTTTCGAGCAGTGATGCTCTGGTCTGAATCTAGCACCCTGGGCCTTCACTCGAATAATGATCTCAGTAATGACTCATTTCCGAGCTCATTAGTCTGTGGTAACATCAGCCTACTTGGACGACATTCTTCAGAGTTACGGCTGCAAGTTAACGCTTCAGAATGATGTTCAGAGTCTGCTTCAATTGCTCCGACGTCTCGGTTTCATAGTAAACGAAAAGAAGTCGGATCGAGTACCATCCAAGTCATTCACCAACGTGGGAATGAGCTTAGAGACGCACAACAATCTCTTTCATCTGCCGTTAACCAGAGCGATATTAGTCAGTTGTTACGCTCGCTTTTGTCTTCACTCAGATGTAGTAACAGCGAGAGAATTCATGAGACTGACAGGTTTGTGCGGAGCCGCTGCGGATCTTATTCCGATGGGGTGGTTACGCACTCATCCACTCCAGATATTTTTTTACTCAGAATTGGAGTGTGAAGACTCATTCGCTCGAAACAAACATCGTCTTGCCGAATCATGTGAAACATGAGATTCAGACTTGGGCAGATATTCAGTGGTTAACTCAGGGAGTACTACTGCAACTGCCGGATCCGATTTTTACGATATTGACGGATGCGAGTCAAACAGGTTGGGGCACAACTTTGAGCCCATCAGATTCGAGGTGCCAGGGTCTTTGGGATCCGCAGTTCCTAAACAAGCACATAAACATGAAGAGATGATGTCAGTTGGCTTGCGCTACACCAGTGGATGAACATTATTCTGAATTCGCTTGTTCAAATTCTGTCCTACAATTCGACAGTAGTAGCGTATATTCGGAACCAGGGAGGCACTCATTCCATTCCGTTGTTCTATCTAACGGAAAGAATCCTTCTGTTTGTACTAGAGCATCAAGTTCTTTTATCGGTCCGTCATATTCTGGGTCATCTGAACGTTCTAGCGGACTCCGTTTCTTGGAAAGGTCTTATGTTGCTGTCAGAATGGACTCTCAACAAACGAGTATTCAATCAGATTTGCTACCTATGGGATCATCCTATGATAGACTTATTTGCGACACATCTCAACAATCAGTTGCAGACGTATGTATCGTCATGCCCAGATCCTCGAGCGTTTGCAGTAGATGCCCTCTCGATCTCTTGGGACAGAATGATAGGATACGCGTATCCTCCAGCTCCGTTGATTCAGCTGATATTGCTAAAAATCAAGCAATCTCACTGCAAGATTCTATTGGTAGCATCTCTGTCACCCCAGAGACCATGGATAATTCTACTCAGGTGTCTGTTGTGAGACATTCCGCGGAAGCTTCCTCCACGGGAGGACCTTCTTTCACAGGGGAAATCATGCACACTGCATCACAACCTGCTAGGTCTCAAACCTTCACGTATTTCCGTTGTGCGGTCCTTCTTGCACGGCAAGCATTTTACAGGACGAGCAGTGGATGCAATTTCTAACTATAGGAGGACCTCCTCTTCGCTAAATTATGCTGCTTAGTGGAAGGTTTTCTCTCGATGGTGTAGGGATCATTCTGTTGATTTTATGATCCCTCCATTCCAGACATTGCTAATTTTTTGGTCTACTTGTTTGACGAGATCAAACTGTAGCCAAATACTATTAAGGGTTATAAGTCTATTCTATCGGATACCTATCCTCATTATGATAGCTTACAGATTGGATCTAATGTCTCTTTATCTAAGTTATTGTAAAACTTTTTGATAAATAGACCTAGAACCCTTAGGTTAATTCCTAAGTGGAATTTAGCTTGGGTTCTTCTGAAGCTAAAAGAAGCACCATTTGAACCTCTTGATACAGTGGATTTCAAATACTTATCTTATAAGACAGCTTTTCTCTTGGCCTTCTCTTCTGCTAGAAGAGTTAGTGAGCTTTATGCACTATCTGTTGATGATTCTCACTATCGTAGTTTTGGTAATACTATTACATTGACTACTAATGTTGTATTTTTGGCTAACAATCAGGCTCCTAATGAGTACCCTGAATCTTTTGTTATTAAGGCTCTTCCGTCTCCAGATGGTCATAGGCCTTTGCTTTGTCCAGTCAGAGCTATGTGTATTTACATACCTAGATCTGAGTTTATCAGAAAGGAACGTAAGCGTTTCTTTCTGTCTTTGCTGCCTAATGGAAAGGACATTACGGTCCATTCTGTTGCAAGGTGGATTCTATTAACTATCCGTACTGCTTATGATAAATTATCTTCATCTCAGCAGTCTGTGCTTAAGATTTAGGCGCATGAAGTAATAGCGCTGTCTACATCTTGGGCTTATGCTAATAGTGTTGCTATTACCGTTTGATGAAGGCCTCACATTGGTCTCAGCCTCCCACGTTCACAAATTTTTTTCATAGAAATATTGAGTCCATTTCTGGCGACCTGCATTGTTTTGGTCCGTTATCTGTTGCTCAGAATGTCGTCCACTATACAGTTGCAACTATAGTTATGCAGGTTTTCTGTTCCAGCAGTGTCTCTGTCCTGCTGCCCTCTTCGTTCTGAGGTATTTGACCCAGAGCAAGGGGAAGGGGTGGGGGAGGGATGGTGATCCCTTATATCACCTGCTTTATAGTGAAAAGCAAGGAAATACCTCCTCTGGAGTCAGTAATTCCAAGTCGGTGCCGGGATGGTTTTAAAGTGTAAAGCTAATGTCTATCTCATTTAGGTAATATTTTTAAAGTGTAGCTCGGTATGAAGCATTTGTATATGTCACATGTCATACGAGCGTTAACATACAATCCTCGGACACTTTTAAATGAGTATAAAGAGTCTCATTCTCTGGACTATCTTTATTTATCAGCTTTCCTTTAATAAATTATGTATAATGGGTTATACTGGATGTTAATAGAGATCATTGATGTTATTGTGCTCAATTACGGAATGGTATTGTGTCTTTCTTTTTTGGTATAAACAAGAAAAATACATGTAAAGCCTGTTCTCCTCTTCTCCCTGAGGGGATAATTCTGTTTACATGTAATTGAGTCTATTGGATTATCCTTTATGTCCTAGGCCCTCCAGCCTTTTTTCTATTCAGCTAAGTCTGGGTCATTGGTACAGTATAAAAATGTTAAAAAATTTATAGTAATTTATATATTTTTTATACTTACTAATGACCAAGATGGGGATGGCCGTCCCATGAGTTGAGAACTCATACCTCCCCACTGTTTACATAACGCTTACCAGGCACTGGTTGTAAGAATGAGGATTTGGCTCCAATTTCGGTACTTCCTGGGCACTGCGCATGCACATTGGACAAAAGTATGGAGGACCACATAGGACATCTATTTTTTGGATTTTGATGCAAATTTGAGGGATTGGGGGGGGGGGGGCAAAATTTGTGTTTGGCCCTAGAATTCAAGAGTTAGCACCAGCTTAGTCTGGGTCATTGGTAAGTATAAAAAATATATAAATTACTATCATTTTTTTAATTTTTCACACCAAAATTATCATTCCCAGGAATGAAATAACACATGCACATTTGAAAAATTCTCACTCTTTCACTTTCTGTTTCATTGCCAAGCTCATTTTAACTGGTTTGGTACAAAAAGCCCATATTTCGGCTTTACTGAAAAGTGAAGAGTTTACAGTGAAGTTCTCTCACATTCTTACCAGTATTTTATTTTCAACAAGAAGCAATGATATTTTGTTTTCACAGATTTGTTTTGTTACAGTTTATTGGAGGCACACTCCAATAAACAGTAACAAAAACTATTCATCAACATATCCTGAGTACCAATACCCACTTAACACTCTACCATTTAATGGTAACAATAATTCATCTTACTTCTGCAGTGTCTTTCAGTAAGGCCATAAAAAATACAAACTTTGATTATCATCACCTCTCGCCTGCATACTTAGGCCCACCTCAGATTTTTTTGATTGGCATTATACACCCAAGAATCCCAGCAATTGAATCGGTTTGGGTGTGAGTTGACCATCACCCGTGTATCCTTCCTCATGGGACAACTATATCAACAATAATACTTATCCATTAATTACTCTTGATTAATGCTTTTATTAACTCAACAAATGAAGTTAGTTTAATAATATATATATACATAGGGGGAGGGGGGGGTGGGGGGCTTTCCATGGTCACCGTTTCATTCCTTGAAAATAAATAATAAAAACTAATATCCCCATCCCAATTTAAAGTAAAAATATGATCCAATGATAAGGCCCCCACAAAGTAGGTCTTCTGTTTCTCAGGCCATTTTTTTTGTAAAATTACATGTGGGTGGGCGTTTTTAGCTCACCGAAGGGAGCTAAACTTATCACTTGCCATCCGTCGTCCATCGTCGTCGTCCATCCGGCGTCGTGAACATTTTTCAAACGACTTCTCCTCTGAAACCGCTAGGTCAATTTGCTCAAAACTTGGTATGGATGTTCATTACCATATGTTAATTCAAGTGTGTTCAAATGAAATGGACATGCCCACTTGGGGCTCCATAGGGGACATAACTCCGATAGCACCCTATGTATATTAGAGAAACTACTAAAAAATCTTCTTCTCCCGCACAAGTAGGCAGAATCATTTGATATTTGGTATACAGCATTATGGGGTGGATCTGATTCAAGTTTGTTCAAATTGGCCCCCTGGATTCATATTTGGGCTCACTATAGAGGCCCAAATTCGAACTTAGTGTGTTTCAGGCAAATTTATTAAAAAATCTTCTTCTCCAGATCCAGCAGGCAGAATCTTTTGATATTTGGTATGCAACATTGTGGGGTGGATCTGATTCAAGTTTGTTCAAATCAGCCCCCTGGATTCAAATTTGGGCTCAGTGTAGAAGCCCGAATTCGAACTTAGTGCATTTCAGGCAAATTTCTTAAAAAATCTTTTTCTCCAGATCGAGCAGGCAGAATCTTTTGATATTTGGTATGCAACATTGTGATGTGGATCTGATTCAAGTTTGTTCAAATCGGCCCCCTGGGTTCATATTTGGGCTCAGTATAGGAGCCCAAATTTGAACTTAGTGCATTTCAGGCAAATTTCTTTAAAAATCTTCTTCTCAAAATCCAGCAGGCAGAATCTTTTGATATTGGGTATGCAGCATGCTTAGGGGAGTGAGATTCAAGTTTGTTCAAGCCAAGTCCCTGGGTTCATATTTGGGCTCACTGTGGTAGCCCAAATGATAACTTAGTTCAAAATGAGGAATTTTCTTTAAAAATCTTTTTCTTCAGATCCAGCAATCGGAATGTTTTGATATTTGGTATGCAGCATCCTTAGGGGGGTGAGATTCAAGTTTGTTCAAGCCATGTCCCTAGGTCCATATTTGGGCTCACTGTGGGAGCTTGAATTGTAACTTAGTTTGAAATGAGGAATTTTCTTAAAAAATCTTCTTCAGATCCAGCAGTCGGAATGTTTTGATATGTGGTGTGTAGCATCATTAAAACACAATAAATGAATAAATTGTTACTTTAATTATCTTTTTTCAAATTTTTCCCAAAAATTTGCTAAGAAGCTTGTTTCAATGCGGGATCACGTAAATTGGTTTTGTTGAAATATTTTGAACAATGTTTTTTTTCCTACTGCTCAATTTGTAAATTATGCAGGTTAATTCATTATATGAGGTAAAGTGCTAAATTTTGAGTGTTTTCTTAAATTTCAGAGTAGCAATAGGACTGATGATAAACACAAAGAATCTGTGGAAAAGAAAATGGAAAAAAATGCTGAGAAAGAAGAAGTCCTCAAAGAAAAGGAAAAGAAATTGAAAGAAGGAGAGAAAAAACAACAGGAGATTATTCAGAAACTTGAAAAACAACAAGTTGAACAAAAGAAACTGATAGAGGAGCAGAAAGAAATTCTCAAAGAACTGAAACAACATAAAGATTCACATGTGGAAGAAACGGTTAGTTTTTCTATGGGCCTTCATTTTCAAATATATAATACTGGTCAAGAATCCTGTTTGTTATCTAGACAAACTGTCAGCAAAAAATATTAAAATATGGCAGTTAGGAAAGAAAAAAAAAGTTTTTCAGACTCCTCCTGCGTCATCAAAATTATGCCTCATCAACTTTTGGCTCAAACTGAAAATCAGCATTAGCTCTTTCCATCACTTGGTATCTATTGTTCATTAGCTTTTAAGTGTGAGTCTTCTTGCTATTCACTGGCCCAAATCCAACCAGACTGGCATGAATTTGCTTTTGAAGTTTTTAAACCTAGAAAAGTGAGAGCAATGCCCATTCACTGCCCACACTGCTTTAAGATGTGGTTTGCAGCATCTGCCAGTGACTAACATTCAAGTTTGTTCAGAACAAAGAAAGTTTCTCAATCACCATATAGTCGTAGAGTTAATTAAATCATAACTTTAGCAGATCACAATTGATTTATCAAAGATATAGGTTAAAATATGCATGGGTTACCATTGGCTCTTTTTCACCTCACAGACTGATTCTCCAAACTCTGTCTCAAACTCTGTTTTATCAGTATGTATAACTAAAATGCATGATGACAAACTAAAACAGCAGACTGTATCAAGTTCTGCTGATCCGAATATTACAAAAGCATTTATCTTTAGCCCTTCCTAATGAAGTGGCTGTATCTGTCTGCTTATTTTACAAATTGGGCAGTTGAAAAAATATATATTTTTCAAAACATTTCAATAAAACCATATCATGTGACCCCTCACCGCCCTGCTGAACCACTGCTATATAAAAACACCACCTTTCACCTTGTAAGCCACACAAAGTAGATCTTATCTTTCTCAGGCCATTTTTAGCTTAACTTGACATAGTCAAGATAAGCTATTGCCATCACGCGTGCGGAAGTCTGTTAGTCTGTGAGTCTGTTCACATTTTCCTTTAGCACGGGCTACACCCCGCAGTTCTTGTCTGATCATCACAAAATTTCTTATGCAGATTTGGGGTCATGTCTAGATGAGAATGTCCCCTTTTGGTCGGGATTGGGCAACCGGTATGGCTGCCCGAGCGCCAAACCCGAAAACCATTAGCACAGTCTACAGGTCATATTTATGAAGGGATTTCATTGTAACTTGGTAGGATGCCTCTGTATAATGCCTAGATGAGAACGTCCCCTTTTGGGCATGATCTGTCAACTGTGATGGCTGCCCAAGCCCGAAACCCAAAAACTTTTTGCACAGTCTGCAGGTTATGTTTAACATGGAGGGATTTCATTGTAACTTGGTAGGATGACTCCTTATGATCTCTAGATGAGAATTTCCCCATTTTAGCGTGATCTGCCAACCATGACGATGCCCGAACCCAAAACCCGAAAACCTTTAGCACATCTACAGGTCATATTTATTGAGGATTTTCATTGTAACTTGGTGGGTTGACTTCATACAGTGTCTAGATGAGAAAGTCCCCTTTTGGTCCTGATTGGGCAACTGTGACGGCTACAGGGGCCTGAAGCCTGAAAACCTTTAGCACAGTCTACAGGTGATATTTATGAGGGGATTTTATTGTAACTTAGTAGGATGACTCCAAATAATGTCTAGATGAGAACGTCCTATTTTGATCATGATCATTCAGCCTTGATGGGTGCCCGAGCCCAAAAACCTTTAGCATAGGCAAAAGGTCATATTTATGGAAGGATTTCATTGTAACCTGTTAGGTTGACTCCATATAATGCCTAGATGATGACATCACCTTTTGGTCATGATTGGTCAACTGTGATGGCTACAGGTGCCCGAAGCCTGAAGATCTTCAGCACAGTCTACAGGTCATATTTATGAAGGTATTTCATTGTAACTTCGTAGGATCACTCCAGATGATGCCCAGATGAGAATGTCCCCTTTTGGTTGCGATCATTCAACCATTATGGCTGCCCGAGCCCGAAGCCCGAATACCTTTAGCACAGTCTACAGGTCATATTTATGAAGGGATTTCATTGTAACTTGGTAGGTTTGACTTTATATAATGTCTAGATGAGAACGTCCCCTTTTGGACACAGTTGGGCAACTGTGACGGCTACAGGGCCCGAAGCTTGAAACCCTTTAGAACAGTCTACAGGTCATAATTATGAAGGGATTTCATTGTAGCTTGGTAGGATGACTCCAAATAATGTGTAAATGAGAACGTCCCCTTTTGGTTGTGATCATTCAGCCTTGATGGCTACCAGAGCCCAAAAACCTTTAGCATAGTCTATAGGTCGTATTTATGGAAGGATTTCATTGTAACTTGTTAGGTTGACTCCATATAATGCCTAGATGATGACATCCCCTTTTGGTCATGATTTTTCAACTGTGATGGCTACAGGTGCCCAAAGCCCGAAAATCTTGAGCACAGTCTACAGGTCATATTTATGAAGGGATTTCATTGTAACTCCGTAGGGTCACTCCAGATGATGCCCAGATGAGAATGTCCCCTTTTGGTTATAATCATTCAACCATGATGGCTGCCCGAGCCCAAAGCCTGAAAACCTTTAGCAGAGTCTTCAGTTCATATTTATGAAGGGATTTCATTGTTACTTGGTAGGTTGACTTCATATAATGTCTAGATGAGAACAGCCCCTTTTGGACACCATTAGACGACTGTGACGGCTACAGGGGCCTGAAGCCCGAAAACCTTTAGCACAGTCTACAGGTGATATTTATGAAGGGATTTCATTGTACCTTGGTAGGATGACTCCAAATAATGTCTAGATGAGAATGTCCCATTTTGGTCGCGATCATTCATCCTTGATGGCTGCCCGAGCCCAAAATCTTTAGCATAGTCTATAGGTCATATTTATGGAAGGATTTCATTGTAACCTGTTAGTTTGACTCCATATAATGCCTAGATGATGACATCCCCTTTTGGGCGTGATTGGTCAACTGTGACAGCTTCAGGGGCTCGAAGCCCGAAAACCTTGAGCACAGTCTACAGGTCATATTTATTAAGGGATTTCATTGTAACTTTGTAGGATCATTCCAGATGATGCCCAGATGAGAATGTCCCCTTTTGGTTGTGATCATTCAACCATGATGGCTGCCCGAGCCCAAAGCCCAAAAACCTTTAGCACAGTCTACAGGTCTTATTTATGAAGGGATTTCATTGTAACTTGGTAGGTTGACTTCATATAATGTCTAGAAGAGAACGTCTCGTTTGGATGCAGTCGGGAAACTGACGGCTACAGGGGCCCGAAGTCCGAAAACCTTTAGCACAGTCTACAAACTATATTTATGAAGGGATTTCAATGTAACTTGATAGGATGACTCGTTTTGGAATAATTTCACTGTAACTTGGTAACTTTCGTTGATATACGTTAACTGTGAGGGCCACATACATTAACTGTGAAGTCATATTAACCCACCTCTCAGCTCTTTAGTACAGTGTACACCTCATATTATTTTTATTAAAAACATAGCATACAGGGAACAGAAATTAACATATTCCCAATTATCACAATTCTTGTCTTATTTCATAACTCTTTCATAAACATTGAACATCATCCTTTTCATCAAACACAACACACAGACAAGTTAAGCTACAGTGTCATTGTCACTTTCATTATGTAAAATTATGTATGTTCCCCAATTTCGGGGTACTCCACTGTTATTTTTGTTAACATTACTTCCCTTCCCTCTCCTGAACCCTCCTGTTATACTCCCAAGCTCTTTCGGCTTTTTTATTGAAGAATTTTTTATTAAATTCTTGGAAGTTTAACTTGTAAAATGGAATAGGTATTCTGTTTATATCCCCTATGTTTTCGTCCTGTTCATAACTGTTCAGGACGTTTTGTATTCTTGCATCTTCTACCAAATGCATTGTTTTTTCTATTAGGATACATATCATAGCTTATTCTGGTAGTTTAGCTTTAATTAGTTAGTGCTTGTCCACACTTAGACTCTATCACACTATTGGGATGCCCTTGGGCTCATGAGGCTCCTCCCTTGGGGCACTTAGGCGTCAATCAAAATTTTTCAAAAATTTTTTAAAATTTATTTCAAAAATTTTTGTTATTGTCTATGTTATGTATTCTTGTGATGTTTATTTTGTATTATTATTGGGAGTGCAGCAGATTTATGTTCTTGGCTTCATTATTATTGTTGCCATTATAATAATTGATACTTAGTGTAAGTCCAGGAAGCCTCGGAATTAAAGGCTTGTTGTTTGCTAATAGTCACAGCACTCCTTCAATGCTTGTACTATGGGATTTGAACGTTGGAAATGGGTGTCGACCTGTGTGGTAGGCGGTGAAGTTCTGATGTAGGAGATTTCACCGCTGGCTAATACTAGTTTTTCAGTCTCTTTTTCAGAGGAACAAGAACATGGTGATGGTACTTTGACACCTGTCCGTTATGTGCTGCCGTTGTCGCACTCTGATGAGCCCTGCTCTGATGAGTAAACAAAGCTAGCTGCTAGGTGCTCATGATATTTGCACAGGTTTATGGCTGTTAGAAGCTTAATCCTCTGCATACAGCTAGCTCGATCGGTGAAGTGGTCGTCCCTATTTAGGGAACCGGGACGCCGGGTAGGTCTGTTGCGGTCAAATAGTATAATCAAAATTTTTGAAAAATTTTACTCTGCAGTCAGATTGCAAGTTGGAGAACCCTCTCTGTCCCGTTAGCAGTCGGGGCCAACTGTGTCAGTTGCGAGAAACTATAATGAGTCGGAACATGCGTCAGGTCGGTTGCAGTTATGGCTTCTTCTTACATGGAAGTGCACGCAAAGGGGATTAGCCTACAAGTTTCTCAACGGGATACTTGGCAAGATCTGGGGCCAGATCGCAAGTTGGAGAGCGTTCTCCATCCTGTTAGCAGTCGGGGTCGACTGTCTGTCCATTGTGAGAAACTTCAGTGGGTCGGAGCACCTGTCCAAAATGTGCGAGTCGGGATGCTCCTTCCACTCTTCAGCCGGGGGGATCGGCTGTTGTTACGGCTTCCTCTACTTCCATGAAAAAGCACGCTAAAGGGTAGAAGCCTACAAGTTTCTAAAAGAAACACTCAGCGAGGTCTGGAGCCAGACCGCAAGCTGGAGAACCCTCTCTGTTCCGTCAGTAGTCGGCTGTTTCTCCTTAGAGGAACTTTAGTGAGTTGGGATGCCCAGTCACGCTTGCTGTCCAGGACGCTCCTTCCACACTGCAGCCGGGGCTGGTTACAGCTATGGCTTCTTTCTCTGCTTCATCAGTGAAGCACGTTAGACTGCAGACTAGCTGTCCGACTCCACATGTTCTTGCTGTTCCACGGAGATGTTCACAGTCTTCACCACCGAAGTCAGATTAACCTGTAGCTAGTCGCCCTCCCCCCCCCCCCCCCCCCCCCCCCCACCAGAAGTTTTGTCGGAAATTTTTTGGGCCCATTTTTAGGCGAATTTATGCCTAATAACATTAAAATGCTGGCTTTGGGGATAAAAACATGCCATTTTGGGTAAATTTGGGGTAAAAACGACCAATTTTCTGTGCATTTGCAGTAAACAACAGATTCTTTCTGTTTGTTTGGATTTTTGTTGTTACACTGTCGGAAAATTTTCGGTCTGTCGGAAAATTTTGGGCTTGCCCCTCCGCTAGCGTAAAGCTATCTACGCCACTGGGTAGTGAGCTGTCGGACAGTGCTGGGTTGATCCCGTCATCTGTACATTCGGATGATGTTGACCATGTTTTTCAGATGGAACATTCAGATGGTGAGAAGGCTACAGAGGTTGATTCTCCATCCCTCACGGAAGGGCACATTATGACTATGAATTTTTATTCATAAGTTCTTCGAATCTTGTTCCATCTGAACAGAAAACTCTGTTTGCTAGGCAAAAAACAGCTTAAGGTACCAGGTGAAGGAAAGACGAAGAGGCCTTTTTGGCATGCTGCAAAAGGAGAATCCATTTTTGGAAGAGTGCCTTGATGTCATGTTGGGGGTGGGGGGCACTGTTGTTCAAGCTGAGGTTGCAGTCGCTGGAGCTTAGGAGAAAACCTTGGAAAGAAAATGAAAATGTATGCCAAATGTGTAATCTAGGCGCACTTGAGACCCTGGAACACTTTCTACCTGTCTTTGATGTTGGCCCAAGATTTCTTCAAAATAGGTCCGAGTTGTCTTAAACTCTGGTCCGAGTTGTCTTCAAAACAGGTTTGGCTGGTCTTGAGCCGAGTGGTCTTTGGTCCGAGTTGTCTGTAATTTGTATGCACTTATTCAACCTTCAAGTACAGGCTACACCCGGTACTTCTTGTCTGATCATCACAAAATTTCATATGCAGGTTTTAGGTCATGTCTACATGAGAACGTCCCCTTTTGGTCGCGATCGGTCAACCGGTATGGCTGCCCGAGCCCAAAACCCGAAAACCATTAGCACAGTCTACAGGTTGTATTAATGAAGGGATTTCATTGTAACTTGGTAGGATGCCTCTGTATAATGCTGAGATGAGAACATCCCCTTTTGGGCATGATCTGTCAACCGTGATGGCTGCCCAAGTCCGAAACCCAAAAACTTTTAGCACAGTCTGCAGATCATGTTTAATATGGAGGGATTTCATTGTAACTTGGTAGGATGACTCTGTATGATGTCTAGATGAGTACTTCCCCATTTGGGCGTGATCTATCAACCGTGACGACTGCCCGAGCCCGAAACCCGAAAACCTTTAGCTCAGTCTACAGGTCATATTTATGGAGGGATTTCATTGTAACTTGATAGGTTGACTTCATATAATGTTTAGATGAAAACGACTCCTTTTGGACGCAATTGGGCAACTGTGATGGCTACAGGGGCCCGAAACCTGAAAACCTTAATCACAGTCCAGAGGTCATATTTATGAAGAGATTTCAATGTAACTTGGTAGGATGACTCCAAATAATGTCTAGATGAGAACATCCCCTTTTGGTCACGATCATTTAGCTTTGATGGCTGCCCGGGCCCAAAACTCAAAAACCTTTAGCATAGTCTGTAGGTCATATTTATGGAAGGATTTCATTGTAACTTGTTAGGTTGACTCCATATAATGCCTAGATGATTACATCCCCTTTTGGTCGTGTTTAGTCAACTGTGATTGCTTCAGGAGCTCGAAGCCCCAAAATCTTGAGCACAGTCTACAGGTCATATATCTGAAGGGCTTTCATTGTAACTTTGTAGGATCACTCCAGATTATGCCTAGATGACAACACCCACTTTTGGTCGCGATCATTCAACCATGATGGCTTCCCGAGTCCAAAACCTCTAAAACTTTAGTACAGACTACAGGTCGTATTTGTGAAGGGATTTCATTGTAACTTAGTAGAATGACTCAGTATAATGTCAAGATGAGGATGTTCCCTTTTAGTTGCAATCGGTCTACCGTGATGGCTACACAGGCCTGAAGCTCGAAAACCTTTGGCACAGTCTACAGGCCATATTTATGAAGGAATTTCAGTGTAAGTTGATAGGATGACTCATTTTGAAATAATTTCACTGTAACTTGGTAACTTTTATTGACGTACGTTAACTGTGAGGGCCACATACATTAACTGTGAGGTCATATTAACCTACCCCTCAGCTCTTTAGTACCGTGTACACCTCACATTATTTTTATTAAAAACATAGCATACAGGGAACAGAAATTAACATATTCCCAATTATCACAATTCTTGTCTTATTTCAAAATCCTTTCATAAACATTGAACATTATCCTTTCCATCAAACACAACACATACACAAGTTAAGCTACAGTGTCATTGACACTTTCATTATCCCCTCCCACAAGAGAGGGATATAGCACAGAGCTCGCTCTGTCCATCTATCTGTCAGTCCGTCCATCAGTCCATCCGTCCATTCGTCAGTCCATCTGTCTGTCTGAACTTTCTTTATGCCATAACTTAAACAAAAGTTAACAGATTTCAATTCTTTTCAGTACATGCCTCTAGGTTAAGTTTGATGATCACAATCATCCAATGAAAATTGTTGAAGTTATTGCCCTGCCCAGCCCCCACCAATTAGGCATTTTTTTTTCTTTCTTTCCTCAATATGCATGTTTAACTATTTACAGTCACTTCATACGGTACTTTTTTTTAAACTTATGTACACCTCCCCCCCCCCCCCCCTCTCCCGGGGTGCCAATTAGGCACTTTTTTTTTTCTTTTGTCAAAAATGCATTTTTATATTTTTGCTTAAAAGTTTGTGGTTAAAAATCCATTGTGCCTAAGCATTGCCATTGCTGGGACAGTCGGGCTGCATGCGTTACATCACTCTAGTTTAAACATGGTACTGAAAGTGACAGGGATGTTTTACACACTTCATCATTGCCATTGAACAGTCACTGATATTCATAAGTTCAGAGTTCACAATGGCAAGTATTCATGAAAACGTTGAACAACGTGTTTCTCGGTTTTATCACTTTTTCAGATAGATAGAATAAATAAAAACAAACACTCCCTAAAATGATTTTGTGAGTATTTATTCTATTTCCAGCACACATTGTCTCTGCGAATTTGGAGATAAAAGGCTTTATTATGAATTGGGTCACCAACCTGAACATTTAAGTTTTCCTTTTTGCATTTTTGGTGTAAAGTCGCTCAGCCTGCCTTGTGAGCACTCTGACTGGCCACCTAACCCTATAACAAATCAACAATCATCAAGAATATTAATCGATCGAAAGACATAAAGACATTCCAAAGGGCACCGCTCCGTACAAGCCAGAATGTTCGTCCTTTGATTGGTGTATATTCTGGGCGATTGCTGAAGTGGACAGAAATTCACAGAAAACCGTGAAGAAGGTTTTCCAGGAAAATCTCGCTTCGGTTTTTTGGTTTCCATAAAACAAACAGAACCTAAACCAAAAACCGCCAGTCTCTAGGTATGATGCCTCTGTATAATATCTAGATGAGAACATCCCCTTTTGGTCATTATCTGTCAACAGTGACGGCTGCCCAAGCCCGAAACCCAAAATTTTTTATGGAGGGATTTCATTGTAACTTGGTAGGACAACTCTGTATGTTGTCTAGAAGAGAACTTCCCCATTTGGTCGTGATCTGTCAGCCGTGACGACTGCCCGTGCCCAAAACCCAAAAACCTTTAGCACAGACTACAGGTCATATTTATAGAGGGATTTCATTGTAACTTGGTAGGTTGACTCCATATAATGTCTAGCTGAGAACGTCCCCTTTTAGCCACGATTGGTCAACTGTGAAAACCTTTAGCACAGTCTATAGGTCATATTTATGAAGGGATTTCATTGTAACTTGGTAGGATACTCCAGATAATGTCTAGATGAGATCGCCCCCTTATGGTCACGATCATTCAGCCGCGACAGCTGCCCAAGCCTAAAACCCAGAAAACCTTTAGCACAGTCTACAGGTCATATTTATGAAGGGATTTCATTGTAACTTGGTAGGTTGATTCCATATAATGTCTAGATGAGGGCGTCCCCTTTTGGTCGCGATTGGTCAGCTGTGACGGCCACAGGGGCCTGAATCCCGAAAACCTTTAGCACAGACTACAGGTCATATTTATGAAGGGATTTCATTGTAACTTGGTAGGATGACTCAGTATAATGTCTAGATGAGGACGTCCCCTTTTGGTTGCGATCAGTCAATCTTGATGGCTACACAGGCCCGAAGCCCAAAAACCTTTAGCACAGTCTACAGGCCGTATTTATGAAGGCATTTCATTGTAATTTGATAGGATGACTTGTTTTGGAATAATTTCACTGTAAATTGATAACTTTCGTTGATATACATCAACTGTGAGGGCCACATACATTAACTTTGTGGGCCACATTAAGGCACCCCTCAATTCTTGAGTACAGTCTACACCTCATATTATTTTTATTGAAAAAATATCAATCAGGGAACAGAAATTAACATATTCCCAATTATCACAATTCTTGTCTTATTTCATAATCCTTTCATAAACATTGAACATCATCCTTTTCATCAGACATAACACACAGACAAATTAAGCTACAGTATCATTGACATTTTCATTCCTTCTTGGTGTTGTTTTCTTTAGTATCACAGACTTTAGTCTTATTGTTGACACTATAGTAGCCTAGCTAGAATTATGACCAATGTTTTTTTCCCTGTCATCAGCAGCTAGCATTGTAAGTCTCATTTAGTGAGCTTCTAGGGCTGCAGTTAAATGCCATGTAACTTTCTTCATGAATAGGAAGAGCTTTAGCTACTTCAGCTAGGCTGATACCACTGTCCTATCGGACAAGTTACCATTACAAGAGAAGAGTTTGTTCTCTCCTTAACGGTATTGTTTTTGCATTTGTTGTTTTTGTGTTAGCCCTATTGATGACACCATATTAACATAGTGTGATTAATGAGCGTTCTTTCGAATGCCTATAGTTAACTCCTTTTCAGGAATATATTTCCTACTATAATCATGCACAAGGAGTCCATCTAGGTTATTTTGATCGGGTGTCGGAACATAGTTTTTCGTCTCCCACTTCATTTTTGTCCAAACTATTGTTGTGGATTATATTTCCACTCGGTGGATTGGATATTATGTCTATATGGTGTATTGTTTGGTGTCATGGTGAACTGTCTTGTTTTCAAGGGATATGTCGACACTGTTTCAGTGGGTATATTCCTTGCAAGAGTGCCATGTTCATCACATCCCCCTCTTTCCTCAGTGGCATTATGGAGCCAGTCATACGTGAGGGAGCCCTGCAGTTTCTATACTATTCTAGATAACTAACACTAAGCATTACGAGTTGTGCCGGGTTAGTGTGATTATGCTTACTTTGTCTAACTATAAGCTTTTTTAGCTGTATTACTCTTATTGAGAATAACAGCCGCAGTAGAGCTTTGGGAATGTTTTACCAATAGTGAAAAAGGAAATTGTCACTGTCCAAGCTTTAGTATTACTGCACTGGTCTTACTTATCTTGCGATTCAAGTAATGCGGGTGAGGGGGGTTCGATATGTTAAGAGGCGATTACAGGGCAGGACGTAGTTCTCTCCCTGTAAGTGTTGTATGCATTCAATTATATGCATGTCTTTCATTTCTCTTCGATTGGCGGGTGGGTTGTGGTCTAACAGCTACATCAGGGGCACATCCACTCTTTAGTTGATTTGCTTCTGGTGGTTGGTCGTTCAAAGTTGTATACGAGCATATGATTCCTGAACAGTAACTGTTTTTGGATTCCGAATTCTTTTATGAATACATTCGGTCGATATTGCTAGCCTTTGTGTACCTGTGTGGCAGGCATGTTGGTTATCTGGACGACATTCTTCAAATGTGGCAATTAGTTCACTCTGAGAAGTTTCGCTCAGAGTTGTCTGCTTTTGTTACGGCATATGAGTCTATTTCTCAGACTAATTGCATTAACATTGTTGTATTCCTTCAGTTTCCTGGTTATATTTTGTATCGCTCGGTCATGCCATTGATACAGGCTGTATTCATATGAGGGTACAGACAGGACTCTGTTGATAGCGTGCATAATATGTATATATTATTAGGCAGAGGTATTATTGAATAGATTCTCTTAAATTCTTGCTCTACGTTAGTATAGAGCTTATGAGAATTTTGGGGCCAGTTGGATCAGTGATGGAGTTTCCAGCAGGCCGTCTATGCATTCGTTCTCTATTTTTGGCTTTATTGTTCGGAATGGTAAATTCCTTCTCCGAACAGTCATTGGTTTTAACGGACCTAGGGAACAATGAATTATTTTGGGACAGTCCATGATGTTTTTTTTTTATTCGTATCCCCAGTCTTCAACGGGAAGCAGTACACAAGGTGAATTCCTATTCTCATACAATTGAACGTTACAATTTGGAAGTTCATTATTGGAATTAATTGTACACCTGAACGTGGTTGCCTGTTGGTTGGCTCAGAAGCGTTTAAGTTCTATCAGATAACTTTCCATTGGGATTCAATTGGACAAGTTTAAGGTTGTACATATTAATATCACCGGTTTTCGACCTATCTACGTATTCCGTTGAGAAGCTTGCGATTTTAATAACCGGGATTGCCACAATATAGCCTTAGCTGCTGATGTGGCATTAAGCACCAATAAATTAATAGCCGGGTGCCTTTTAGGCAAATATATTATTCAAAACAACTTTTTCACTGATTCCAGGCCGCTTCTCTCTTTGTTTTGAAGATTATTCCTTCAAAAAAGGTGGGGGGGGGGGAATTTCTCTTTACCTCTTCTGGCCTCATAATATTTGTGTATCTATGAGTGAAGCTGTTATCGTCTTTAGATTATTCTGATCTTCTGTACAGCTTGTTACATTATATACGGCGTGTGTTTGTGGGCATTAGTCTCTCCCTCTCAGACATGCCTTTCCTAATTTTAAGTGTCTTATTCTGGACTAGCCTAAAAATTGGAGGCTCGTTACACGCAATTAGCGTAATCATTATGCTAAGTAATAGAGAATTACTTGGTTATTGCTCCTTATTTCAGTGGTATGTCTCTTCTATTGTTGTATAGAGAGACATATATGTAATTCCTTAAAATTTTAATCTCCTTTTCACCTTGGGAGATCTAATGCAGGCTAAGGAGCTGTATTTGGTCTGCTAATTCTTAAGTCCTAGTCCCTCCAGCTTTTTATGATTCAGCTAAGTCTGGGCCATTGGTTTTAGTATAAAAACATGATAAATTTAAAGTAATTTGTATATTTTTTATACTTACCAATGGCCCAGGTGGGGATGGCCCTCCCATGAGTGTGCACCCATACCTCCCCACTGAGTTATAACTTCAGTAGGCACAACTAGGAAGAATGATGTTGGTGTCAATTCCGGTCTCTTCCTGGGTACTACGTATGTGCAAGTACTAAACGTATGAAGAGCCAGTATTTCGGTTTTGTATGCAAATTTTTTTTTTGGGGGGGGGGGGGGGGGGTTCAAAATTTGTGTTTGAACCTTAATAACATTGCGATTGCACCAGCTGAGTCTGGGCCATTGGTAAGTTTAAAAAATATACAAATTACTTTAAATTTATCATTTTTATCTGTTTGAACCAAACATTTGTTTTCAGTCTTTGGAAACATCTTACCTTTCATGAACTTTCCCATGTTAGATTTCTGCTCTGGTACCTATTGTAATTTTGGAGTTATGCCCCTTGAATAAAAAAGAAAAATTCGCAAAATTCTTGTATTTTATTGGTTTCTGTCAGATAAATACTTTTTCACATTCCCAATTATTTTCAAACTTATATATTTGTAACATTTTAACGTCGATGAAATACATGTCAACTTCGATGTTAGTATTCATGGCTATTGTTGAGCATATGCCCTTGAATTAGAAAAAAAATGGTAAAATCAGTGTTTTTTGTTAGTTTCCATTAAATAAAATCTCTTTTTAACTTCCAATTGTTTTCAAACTTCTGGATCATCTCAGGTATGATGGAATACAGGTGAATTTGAATTTTGGCATTTGTGCCCCATGTAGTTTGGGAACCCCTTGAATGATATGAAAAATGGTAAAATTTATGTTTTTCACAACTGTTAGTTGTCAAATCACAGGGGCGCAGTGGTGTTGCGATAACCGGTTCTCGTCAGATCACCGAAGTTAAGCAATGTCGAGCTTGGTTAGTCCTCCGATGGGTGACCGTCTGAGCGATCGATTCGGACGACCGCGTTGTGTCCTTGGGCAAAGCACTTAACCCTGATTGTCTACATGTGGGCACGATGATGCCGTGTACTAACGCATACTGCACGTCGATGGTGCGCATGTCTTCAACCAATCTAACCCTACCTGTGCTGCAGTGCGGAGTTACGATGTTGGGGAGCTGCCAGCTGCTCGTTGCTGCTCAGTGGTTCCCTCCGGGTTCTCTGGCTTCCTCCACCCGTAAAACTGTCACGGTCACGATTAGCCATTGTGCATAAGTATGTGACCTTAAACACGAATACGTCCAAGGGAAGTTCCTATAGAGGTTCCTATGCATCCTCTAGGTCTTACTCTAGAGACCGTCAGGGTAGTGACTCAGGTAGGGGCCGTAATTCTGGCCGAGACATCTGGTCAGACACCCCTCGGTCGACGGGGTGAGGTGCGGGCCGTTGAGGACATGGCTTCTCTTTCCGCAAGACTCACAGGACCAGGAGGTAATGGTATTAACCTCTATCGTGTAATAGTGAGCGAAAGACTGTCGAGTTTCTCAATTAATTGGGGATAGTTTACGGATGTCCCTTGGATTCAAGGGGTGATTTCGGAAGGACTAAATTATCCTTCAAACGAAATCCTCTGTTAACCAAGATGGACTCAGCTTCCGTCAAGTCAGTAGGAAAGAGGCCCGCTTCCATCAGAAGTCCAGTCTCTTCTGGAATGATCGCGATAGAGATCGTAGAAATCCAGGAATTTCCAGGTCTCTACAACCATCCTTTTCTGGTTCCAAAAACCAGACGGCTCGTTCCATTCACTCTTTATTCTGAACTGGATAATCAAGCTGATCGTGGCTCCAAGTTTATATGTGGAGTCCATCCGATTGGTCAGGGCGAGTTTCGGGTGTACGACTATGCTACATGCATAGATCTCAAGATGCGTACTTTGACGTCATGGTACATCAGGCATTCAGAAAGTATCTTCGCTTCCTCATCATAGGGGTTGTGTATCAGTTCCGAGCAATGTGCTTCGGTCTGAATCTAGCCCCCTGGGCTTTCACTCGAATAACAGACTCGGAAATGACTCATTTCCGAGCTTATTCGTCTGCGATAACGTCGGCCTACCTGGACGACATTCTTTAGAGGTACGGCAATGAGTTAACGCTTCAGAACAATGTGCAGAATGTGCTTCTATTGCTCCGACGTCTCGGTTTCATAAGTAAATGAGAAGTCGGATCTGGTATCATCCAAGTCATTCACCCACTGGATGATGAGTTTCGAAACGCAGAACCTTTTCGTTCGTATGCCGTTACCCAGAGCGAAATTATTCAGTTGTTATGCTCACTATTGTCTTCTCTCAGACAAGGTCTCAGCAAGAGATCTCATGATACTGATACATTTGTGCGGAGCTACCACGATTTTATTCCAATGGGGTGGTTATGCACTTGTCCTCTCCAATTTCTTCTGATCCAGAATTGGAGGGTGAAGATTTTTTTTTCCCTCGATATGGACATCTTCTTGTCAATCAAGTGAATAAGATTTTCAGACTTGGGCAGGTTTTCAGTGGTCCACTCAGAGAGTTCCACTGCAGTTGCCAGATTCGAGTTTTACAGTCTTGACGGATGCCAGTCAAACAGGTTGGGTCGTATTTTTGAGCCCAACGGATTTGAAGGATCAGCGTCTTTGGGATCCGTAGTTCCTAATGAAGCACATTAACATCAAGAATGATGTCATTTTGGCTTGTGCTACATTATTGGATAACGTTATTCAGTATGCTCATGTGCTAATTCTGTCCGACAATTCGACGGTATTAGCGTATTTTCGGAACTAGGGAAACAATCATTCCATTCTGTTATTCATGTTAACGGAAGGAATCTTTCTGTTTGTACTAGAACATCAAGTTCTCCTATCGGTCCGTCATATTCCGGGTCGTCTGAAAGTATTAGCGGACTCCCTTCACGGAGGGGCCGCTTGTTGATGCCAGAATGGACTTTCAACTATCAAGTATTCAATCAGATTTGCTACCAAGGAGAGCGGCTTATGATCGACTTTTTCGTGACGCATCTCAATAATAAGTTGCAGACGTATGTGTAACAATGTTTGGATCTTCGAGTGTTTGCAGTAGACGTTCTATCAATCTTGTGAGACGGAATTATAGGATATGCGTATCTTCCAGCGCCGTTGATTCAGCAGATATTGCTCAAGTTATATATCTCAATGCAAAATTATGTTGGTAGCATTTCTAGCTCAACAAGACCATGGATTAATCTACTCAGGCGTCTGTTGTGGAACATGCCATGGAAGTTTCCTCCACATTTCGGTCCATTCTATAGTCAGATGGATTCAGTTTACTATCAGTACTGCTTATGATATATCTTCAATCAGCAGTCTGTGCTTTAGTTTTAAGCTCATGAAGTAAGAGATCTTCTTCATCATGGGCTTATGATAATAATGTTGCTATTACAGCTCTATTGTGGGCTGCATATTGTTCTTTGCCCTCCACTTTCTCGAATCTGTATCTGAGAAATATTGAGTCCTTTTCTGCAGATCTGCATTGTTTGGGTCCGTTATTTTTCACTCAGAATGTCGTCCACTAAACTGTGGCAACTATATACGTGTAGGCTTTCGGTTCCGGCAGTGACTCTGTCCTGCTGCCCTCTTTGCTCAGGGGTATTTGAACCAGGGCAAGGGAAAGGGGGGGTGGTGGGTGTTCTCTTAGGTCACCTGCTTTATAGTGTAAACAAGGGAATACCTCCCTTGGAGTCAGTAATTCCGAGTCGGTACCGGGATGGTTTTAAAGTAAAGCTAATGTTTACTCATCTAGGTAATATTTTTGAAGGATTGCTCGGTGTGAAACATTTGTATATATCATGTATTAATTGGGCGTTAATATACAATCCTTGGTCCTTTTATATGAGAGTATAGAGTCTCATTTTTCTGGACTTCCTTATTTATTGGCTTGACTTTAAAAAATATTAGTATAATGGGTTATACTGGATGTTAATAAAGATCATTGATGTTATTGCACTCAATTGCAATAGTGTTGTGTCTTTCTTCTTGATACAAATAAGAAAGATACATGTAAAGCCTGTCTCTCATTTTCTCCTTAAGGGGATAGTTCTGTTATATGTAATTGAGTCTATTGGATTTATTTTCTGTCCTAGGCCCTCCAACCTTTTTTCTATTCAGCTAAGTCTGGGTCATTGGTACAGTATAAAAATGTTAAAAAATTTATAGTAATTTATATATTTTTTATACTTACCAATGACCCAGACAGGGATGGCCCTCCCATGAGTTGGGAACTCATACCTCCCCGCTGAGTACATAGCGCTTACCAGGCACTGGTTGTAAGAATGATAATTGCGCCAATTTTGAAACCTCCTTTACACTGCGCATGCGCAGTGGAATAAAAGTATGGAGGACCATATAGGACATGTAATTTTCGGTTTTAGATGCAAATTTGGGGGATTGGGGGGTAAAATTTGCATTTGGCCCTAGATATTTTAGAGGTAGCACCAGCTAAGTCTGGGTCATTGGTAAGTATAAAAAATATATAAATTACTATAAATTTTTTAACTTTTACACAGTATACCAATAGCCCAGACATAGCTGGTGCTAACAACAAAATATCTGGGGCCAAACACAAATGTTGCCCCCCCCAATCCCCAAAATTTTCATGCAAAACCAAAAATTAGAAGTCCTAACTGGTGCTCCATACATTTACCCTCTGCGCATGCGCAGATATCAGGAAGTGACCGGAATTGGCGCCAACACCATTCTTTGTTTGGCCCTTGTCAGATAACAACAAACTGACTTTTGTGCTTTTTAAATCTCAATTAATAATGATGCCACACACAGATCAATGGTTAAATTATTGGATCCAAGTAGGGCCCTGCGAAGCTTCGAGTATTCGATTCGATGTTGACATCGCTTTGGTATTCGTATATCGATCTCGAATAGTTTGCCGATTCGTTAGTCAAACGAAGCAACGAGGAAAATGAATCAGTGTTCGACAATGTTCATTTTGAGTTTTTAGAACGGGAAATTAAACGTTCGTTTTGTGACTTTTGCAAATTGGAGCTGTTTTAACTTGTAGCCTGTTCACGCCCCATCTATACAACCGAAATATCCAGCTATGGGCCTGAGCCCCGCTCCCAGTCCCAGAATCTTCTAACACAATAATGGGGGCATGTCGCCTGGAGCGCTTCCATTATTATGTCAGAAAACTGTGGGAGGAAAATCTCTTTAGTTTCTTTGCATTGTTCGGCGTTGGTACTTGGAAGTTGGAATGAAGTAAAAGCAATTTGTGTGAATGAGCACTGCGTCAATATTCGAGTTAGATAATGCAGAAACTAACACAGTTTAACGCCTTCGCTGCTTTTGATGTATACTGAGTTATTGAGTTGAGAACGGACCGAAATCTACAAGACCCGAATCCTGATAATACAAAAACAACCAAACATTACAGTAATGAGGTTCCTGTAAGATGTACATGTATTTAGCCAGGCTAACGTACCTGAAGTTAGCGGCTGTAGCCGACTTCAACCCATGGGAATTAATGTGCCACTTGTATTGCATTTGTGCTTTTAATTCTCATGTTTCAATTTAGTGTTTTTTCTCAAATGTTTCTGGGCAGTAACACCTTAATTTCTGTCCATATTTATGTCTTGAATTTATTGTCGGGTCAAGTGAACATCTGAATGGCCATTCAACGTGAAAGAAAATTAAAACAACGCCAAGTTGTCAAGTTGTGTCAACTCTCTCTTCTCGCAGTGCTTTCCGGACATTTCTGCACAAGATAATGCCAGTTATAGTTATTTCTCGAGTTTATCCCGATTCGATTCGAGATTCGATTCGATGTCGACATCAGTCCCGATTCGATTCGAGATTCGATTCGAACATAAATTTCCCGATTCGCAGGGCCCTAGATCCAAGGACACAATTGGATGAAGGAAGGAAGAAACGGTGGTTTGAAAACTTTCAGGGCTGTAATTTTATAATATTTATAAAAATTAGTTCATGTTCCCTAATTTCGGGACATGAGCCTGACGTCATCATTGTTGATAATGAATTTACCACTGGTGGTTAAGTATTGCTTCCCTAACCTCACTTGATCCCCCCTGTTAAACTCCCAAGCTTTTTGGCTTGTTTTTTGAAATTTTTTATATAAAATTTCTTGGGAGTTTAACGTGTTATACAGAAAATTTTTTCTGTATTTCCCCAGGGTTACGTCCTCACCCTTAGGGTGTTTAGGCGTTTTTAGTCATGCATCATACTTCCAATGTATCGTTTTTTCTTCTGATGAAGATCTTGCCTTACATCGGATAGTTCAAAAATCAGTTACTGACTTCGGGCCGTGTTGCCTGGGATCTCATTTCTGGTTTTCAGTTGGACGTTGTTTAAATGTTTGTTATTTATGTGTAGGTTCCTATTTCTGATATGGTAGGTCTGTTGTAAGATACATTATACAGTCCTGTAGTTTGGCAGTTAATTTTTGGGAGGAAAAAATTAATTTTGTCCACACTTTGCTCTTTTGGGATACATTTGGGCACTTCATTCTCTTTGGGAACTTGGGCTCTTGTCAAAATTTTTCGAAAAATGTTTTTGTGTAAACTATTTTTTGATTTATATTTTGAATGTTTTTATTATGTATCGTTTTATTTTTTGTATTTAATGTGGAATTGGTGGGAGTACAATCAACTTAGTCTGCTTCATTATGTAACATATTGCTCTTTAAGTAAGGCGAGGAAGTGGTTCCTCTTATTTTCTTGTAGGTTGCCTTGCTTGTAGTCGATGTACTTCTACTAATTCTTGCTCATATGTGTCGCATGGGATGACAAACGTTGCTGACGGGTGTCACAGTACGTTGTTAGCGAGGGCCCACTGCCGGCCCTCTCGTAATGAGAGGCTGCCACCGGTCCTCTCACCCTAGGTCGCTCTAGTTTATTAGTTTATATTTACAGAGGAACAAGAACATGGTGATGTTTACGTGACGCCGTCAGATAGTGTGCTTCTGTCGTCGCATTAATTAGTCAATCAGAGCTAGCGGCAAAAGTGCTCATGAATATTAGACAGGGCAATAAACCACAGTGTGGTTTCAAATCCCTGTCGCCAGCTAGCTCGACCGGTGAAGCGGTACACCGCCTGAGGTTACCGTGACACCGAGTGTGTCCATTGCGGCCAAGGAGAATGGAAAGAGTAGAGCGAGCACTATAATATAATATCAATATAAGGCTCACCCTGCGACGACGGAAAGGAAGAAGCCGGCAAGTTCAGCAAGAAGCTCGGCGAGGTCTGAAGGACCGTGAGCGAGAGAGGCCCCCCCCCTCTCTCTTTTATTATAACATCTGGGGCCAGATGTTATGGATCAGATCTTGCGTTAGTCGGAGCATACGTCCACGCCTCCCTTCTGGGATGCTCCGTTCAGTTTACAGCCGGGGTCGGCTATAATTATGGCTTCTTCAACATTTACCAAGCACACACGACCGCACCTTGGCTACGTGACTTCTGATATCCAGCCTGCATCGCTGAGAAAGTCACTTTTCATCAGAGAAGTCACACCATACAGTAGCCAAGGAGACGATGCCTCATTTATAGGGACATCCGCAGAAAAGAGCCATCTCGGACACACTGTCCCAAGAGCAGCCGGCGGCCATGCAAGAGAAGACCGCTGCTCCTTAGGGCTCCGTAACAGACCTGCTGTCACAGATTGCACAGCTCATCACAGCATCCCAGCAAATGCAGAAGCAGACGACGGCTGTCTGAGAACTTGAGCTGTCGGAAGGTGCTGGGTGGATCCAGTCATCTGTGCATTCAGATCCTAATGACCGTGAGTATAATCTGATTCAGTTGGAGGATGAAAGGGCTTTGGAGGAGAATTACCCCTCCCTTTCGGAACAACAGGGTGGCGATAGTGCTTATGCATCTATACTTCCCTGAGTTTGTTCCTGAGAATCATAATGCTGCGACAGCTCGAAAGTAGCACTATTCAATAGCTCAGATGAGGCCTCATATATCGGGACGTCAGGAGAAAGTGCCGTCTCGGACATACTGTCCCAGGAGCAGCCGGCGGCCAGAAGACCGCTGCTTCTTAGGCCTCCATTACAGTTTTGCTGACGCATATGCACAGTTCCTCACAGCATCCCAGCAAGTGCAGTATCAATCGACGGCAGTCTCAAAATCTGAGCTGTCGCATGGTGCTGGGTCGGTCCAGTTATCTGCGCATTCAGATGACGTTGACCGTGATTTCAACTGATTCAGACGAATGAGGAAGGGATATGGAGGGAATTTACCCTCCACATTTGGAACAATACAGGGTTGAGAGGATTTATTCCATCAACACTACCCTGAATGTGTTCCAACGAATCAGAATGCTGTGTCTATTTACAAGAAACCACTAGCGTTGTTGCATGCTAAATTATCTGGTAAAAGAGAAGGAATGTCTTTTCCGGTTAAGTAAGGCAGTTTCTTGTCATCTTCTTCTGTAGTTCTGCTGGTCGTAAAATGGTGAAGATGTATTGAGAGTTCCTCTGCGTTTGAATGAGTAGGCTAAGGACCTAGCTGTGGCCTTACCTTCATCATTCATTATTCGCTTGGTCACTATTGAGACAAAATTTATTTATTCAGAGCGAATTTAGACTCACTATATTACGCAGATCACCTTTAAGAACTGTGACGCTATGTCTCTACGGAAAGGAATTGGAGGACGTTTGTACCTCATTTAGAGTCCTTTCCAGGGCTATATATTTATCACGTATAACTCTGTCTTAACAACTTGCTAATTTGGAGTTAAATAGACGTGACAGAGCCCTTGCGTCGTCATCCTTAATAGATGACAAGGTGAAAAACTCTCTTAGAGTCGCTCCGGTTTCCAGACACTAAGTTTTTGACGATAAGCTTTCATTGGTTTATGAACAAGCTACAAAGAAAGCCTCAATACTCTGCTCCTTATGTCGACGTATATTCGACACGCATTAGCAGAAAGGAGTAAGGGAGGGCGTCCTAGACAGAAGGTCGCCGAAAAGGACTCCTTGTGAGGGTATAGTTTACTCTCCTATAATTACTCTAAGGATCGTCATTTAGCGACTCAAATACGGGGCTTACGTCTGATCGAGACTTCCGGTCAGATGGCCCTAAACTGCTGGGTCATGGCTCCTCGCGAATGAGATGCAGTTCCTCCTTCCGTAGGCCTCGCAGGTGCTACAGGTGTGAGTTAGGACCTCTGTTGTTTTGCGGTTGACGGATGGTTATCAAGATGAGCATCAGTCTGGATAACTGTTACGGAGACTAGTAGTTCAGATGTGTGGTTTCAAAAGATCTGCGGCTATCTTTCCGAGAGAATCACAACTAATTTAATGTCTGATGGACAATACTTCCGTCTAATCCTTGCATAAGAGTCTCTCCAATCGGAGGTAAAGGTTCTCTTGACAAGGATGTTAATAGAGGTCATCGAGAATCAAGATTCTCTGGAATTCTGTAGCCACCTGTTACTCGTACCGAAGCCTAAGAGCTCATTCTGACAGATAATAGACTGGAGCTTGTTAACAAGTTTATCAAAGCTCTAAAAGTTTATTTATGGTTATCATTTAGTCGGTTAAAATGAGTGTTCGAGTGATTGACTATGCTGTAAGCATAGATCTAAGGATAGCTTTGGTCTGGAGATAGCGCCCTGTGCTGTCACTCGAATATTAACTTGGTAATGTCTCATAACAATCTGGTTCCAGAATGAATTAGTTTTATGCGACTGATGGAAATGTGCTGAGTGGCTATGCATCTTGTTTAGATGGGTCGCTTATGCACACGGCCCCTCCAGCTATTCTTACACAGAACTGGAGTGTGACAACGCATTCGCTCAGGACCAGTATTGTTTTAAGGGATATAGTAAACAAAAAGGTCCATATTGAGGCAGATTTTCAGTGGTTCACTCATTAGTTCTGCTGCAACTGCCAGATCCGGCTTTCATGATTATGACGGGTATGAGTCTATAGTTTGGGGCATGGCCCTGAGTCCTACAGACTATAATTGCAGGGGTCTGAGACCCTCGGTTCCTGTAGAAACACATATTCATCAAGAATGATGTCAATATTGGTAGCTCTATATCAATGCGTTCACACTTGTTCAGAGTTTGTTGAACAACTCCATAGTGGTAGCGTACATCAGGAACCAGGGTGGCACCCATTCACTTTTGTTATAATTCCTAACGGAGAATCATTTTCATGTCTCTCTATCCGTCATATACCGGGTCATCTGAACGTACTAGCAGACTCGCTCCTTGGAAATGTTGCCTGTTTCATATGTATGGACTATCAACGTGCGTTTATTTGTACAGTTTTGCTACCAGTGGGATCACCCCATGATTCTTTAGTTTCCGGCGCACCGGAACAATTGTTACCATCATTTGTGTCACCATATTCAGATTATTGAGCGCAGACAGTAGACGCTCTGCAAATTCATGAGGAGGAATATTAGGATATACGTATCCTTCTATTCATTTGATTCAGTAGCTTATGTTTAAATTTAAACAGTGACTCCTACTGGTAGCACCTCTGTTGTCACAAGAATCTTGGATCAATATTCTCAAGTGTCGGTTATGTGACGCTCCCCAGAAGCTTTCTCCCAGAGAGGGTCTTCTTTCAGGGGATGTTTTATTCTTCACATTCCTCCCCGTCCATAGTAGCATAGAATCGGTTAGACGTGAGGGAACCATTTCAGTTCTTATATTTGTTAGCTTAACTGACACAGGTACGATTAAATAATACGGGTGGGGGGATTTTGTTATGACTTCAAATTCCCCCCCCCCCCTCCACCGTGAGAGAACCATTGTGGTTCCTATATTTTTCTGTTAAATGACACAAGTACGATTAAATAATGCGGGTGAGGAGATTTTGTTATGGCTTCGATTTCCACCACCCCCCCTACAACTGCCCCCCCCACACACACACACACACACACACACACAGACACTTCCTGATGTGTTATAAGCAATTACCGGGCAAGAGGTAGTTCTCTTCCCACAAGCTTTATTACATGGCGACCTCATGGGCTCATCTGCTTTTTAGCTGAATTAATGCCCTATTATTTTGGTTGATTTGTTGTACACAAGCATTTTTTTATAAATCATCACAATTGCTACTCTTGAGTACCTCGCAGGCTGCATAACCAGTTAACTGGTATTCAGATGGTTACATACTAATATATATGCGATCGCACATTATTATTATTAGGCTAACGCTTTATTGTATTCGGTGGACCTTAAAATAATTTATTTTGGGGGTGGTCCATGTAGGAGCCTGTTAATCATACCTTTGTACATCTCTAGATCCAAGTTTTTATTTTGTTTGGTACTCATATTACACATGCTTTTACGATCATAGATATCGGATTATTCACGTTGGAGAGTGTTATTACTGGAATTTATTGTACAGTGGCAGCCAGTGGATCATGTAGGACGTGTGCTTTCTCTTCAGGAATCGTTCAGTGTGGCTTGATTAGATATGTGTATGTTATATTTTATAGCACCGGTTTTTGACGTATCTGTACTTTGTCTGCGGTGTATGCTATTTTCTGTGCAATTTTAATTTTTAGGATCATGGCTATAGCCGTAACTTCTGAAGTAACGTTAAGCACCATTTATAAATCATGAATTAATACCTGAGTGCATGTTCGACGATTAATTATATTGTTGTTGGGTACCGCTCTTATTGTTTCCAGAGCTCTCCCCCTTTTTTATTAGCTCACCTGACTGAAAGTCAGGGTGAGATTTTCTTATCACTCTTCGTCCGTCGTCTGTCGTCTGTCGTCCGTTGTCTGTCGTCCGCCGTCCTGCGTGAAGGTGGTGTTTGAGCCTCTTTCTCCTAAACCACTGGCCACATTTTAATTAAATTTCATGTAAGTAGTGGTTATATAGGGGCATTTTGATTTTTATCCAAAACAGCTTTCGGCTCATATTGTGCAGAGGTGTGGGGGAAAAATGGCCAGATTTTTTGAAAATCTTCTTCTAATGAACCACCAGTAGCAGAGACTTGATATGTGGTATCCAGAGTCCTTTTGAGGTTTAGAATCAAGTTTGTTCAAGAGAAGTTTGTCGGGCATTATTTGCCTTTGTTATGGGAGGGGCAAAAATTTTGGACACACCTAAAATTTCTATTTTCAGAACCGTGAGGTCGATTTGAACCAAATTTGATATGAGATGATAATGGGTCATAAGTAGTTGATTGATGCGAAAAAATTTTTTTCTCATTTCCCCGTGGGAACCTCGGGAGCTAAAAATAGGAAAAACCTTAAAACTGCCATATCTCCAAAACTACACGGCACAGAGAATTCTTATTTTGTATAAAGCTTACTTTTATCCAGTAGAATAGAATGGTTAAAAAAAATCCTTATCGGTTTGATCACAAGGTACTTTTTTCAGAACTTTGAAAAAGTGTTGAGTCAGCACTTTTTAACACTGTAGGCAATGGGAAAAAGATTAAAAAATCCTCTTCTCCAGATCCAGCAGGCAGAATCTTTTGATATTTGGTATGCAACATTGTAGGGTGGATCTGATTCAAGTTTGATCAAATCGGCCCCCTGGGTTCATATTTGGGCTCAGTATAGGAGCCCGATTTTGAACTTAGTGCATTTCAGGCAAATTTCTTAAAAAATCTTCTCCAGATCCAGCAGGCAGAATCTTTTGATATTTGGTATGTAACATTGTGGGGTGGATCTGATGGAAGTTTGTTCAAATCGGCTCCCTGGATTCATATTTGGGCTCACTATAGAAGCCCGAATTCAAACTTGGTGCATTTCAGGCAAATTTCTTAAAAAATCTTCTTCTCCAGATCGAGCAGGCAGAATCTTTTGATATTTGGCATGCAACATTGTGGGGTGGATCTGATTCAAGTTTGTTCAAATCGGCCCCCTGGGTTTATATTTGGGCTCAGTATAGAAGCTGGAATTCGAACTTAGTGCATTTCAGGCAAATTTCTTCAAAAATCATGTTCTCCAGATCCAGCAGGCAGAATCTTTTGATATTTGGTATGCAACATTGTGGGGTGGATCTGATTCAAGTTTGTTCAAATCTGCCCCCCTGAATTCATATTTGGGCTCTCTATAGAAGCCTGAATTCGAACTTAGTGCATTTCAGGCAAGTTTCTTAAAAAATCTTCTTCTCCAGATCCAGAAGGCAGAATCTTTTGATATTTAGTACGCAACATTGTGGGGTGGATCTGATTCAAGTTTGTTCAAATCGGCCCCCTGGGTTTATATTTGGGCTCAGTATAGAAGCTCGAATTCGAACTTAGTGCATTTCAGGCAAATTTCTTAAAAAATCTTCTTCTCCAGATCCAGCAGGCAGAATCTTTTGATATTTGGTATGCAACATTGTGGGGTGGTTCTGATTCAAGTTTGTTCAAATCGGCCCCCTGGATTGATATTTGGGCTCACTATAGAAGCCCGAATTCGAACTTGGTGCATTTCAGGCAAATTTCTTAAAAAATCTTCTTCTCCAGATCCAGCAGGCAGAATCTTTTGATATTTGGTATGCAACATTGTGGGGTGGATCTGATTCAAGTTTGTTCAAATCGGCTCCCTAGATTCATATTTGGGCTCACTATAGAAGCTCAAATTCGAACTTAGTGCATTTCAGCCAAATTTCTTTGAAAATCTTCTTCTCAAGATCCAGCAGGCAGAATCTTTTGATATTGGGTATGCACCATGCTTAGGGGGGTGAGAATTTGAGTTTGTTCAAGCCAAGTCCCTGGGTTCATATTTGGGCTCACTGTGGAAGCCCGAATTATAACTTAGTTCAAAATGAGGAAATTTTTATACTGTACCAATGACCCAGACATAGCTGGTGCTAACTCTTAAAATTCTAGGGCCAAACACAAATTTTGCCCCCCCAATCCCCAAAATTTGCATCTAAAACCAAAAGAAATCATGTCCTGAAGGTCCTCCATACTTTGCCCTCACTGCGCATGCGCAGTGTCAAGGACGTCCCGAAATTGGCGCCAATTATCATTCTTTGTTTGGCCCTTCATCAGTTCATATCTGACTGATATTTGTGCTTGTAAATCTCAGTTTAAATGATGCCAGACACATAAATATTAGAGAAATGGTGGATCTAAAGTGGATATAGAAGGAGGAGAGGACAAATGAGTGACAGAAAATATTCAGGGCTGTAACTTAAATTTTTTTAATGAAATTATGTTAAATTGCCTATTTTCGAGGCATGGGCCTGTTGTTGTCATTCTTGCTATTAAGTTTCACTGCTTGTTCAGTGTTCCCTCTCTCCTTTTCCTTTAAGTCCCCCCTTTCTATTCTCCCATGCTTTTGGCATATTTTTGAGTAATATTATTACTAAAATTTCTTGGGAGATTTAGCTAGGTAACAGAATGAATTCTGTTCTTTTCCCCATGTTTACGTTCCCACCCATGGGTGTTTAGGCGTAGTGTTCTGCATCTACCATCTGATGTTCTGCAGTTTCTTCCCTGGAAGTCTCTGTTTTGCATCAGATAGTGTATTATTGGTAACTGATTTCGGGCCAGGGTTATCAGTGCCTGGAGTCATGTTTCTGGTGTTTATACACTTCTTGTTTACATTGGAAACAGTCTCGTGTGAGGGGGATTTTTTGTCTTTGTACTAGTTTAATTCATTACAAGATACATTATTATTATCCGTAAGTGTTGCATTAATTTTTTAAAATATGTTTGAAATTTTTGTCCACACTTAGGCTTGGGATCCATTGGGGCTCAACGTTACTTTTCAGAAACTTTGGGCTTTGCTGAAAAAATATTTTTTCAAAATTTCTTTTTAATTTCAATTATTTTTTCTATGTTAATGGATCATGTTATTATGTATCTTTGTTTTCAGGGGATCGTGCGAGTACTATGACTTTTTGTATTCTTTTCACTATGAAAGGATATTGTTCAAATTGTAATAAGAGGAAATCTTCCTCTGACTTTCATGATCATTGTATTAATTGTAGTCAGTGTACTCGCACTAACTCCTGTTCAGTATGTGAATATTGGGATGACAAACATTGGAAACGTGTGTCACGGTATGTTGTTAGCGGGGAAAGGGCCATGCCGGTCCTTTCTCTGCAGGGTCACTCGAGTTTATCAATCTCTATTTCAGAGGAACAAGAACAGGGTGATGTTTCCGTGATGTCTTCCAATAGTGTGCCTCCGTCGTCACAATTAAATTAAGAGCTAGCGGCAAAAGTGCTCATGGAGATACGCCAATTGCCTAAGAGGTCCCTAGTAGGATCGACGGCGTTGACGCCCGGTGTAACGTCCATTCATTGAATGGTTCGGCAGCTGGGTTCGTCCGTTGCGGTCCAGGAAGGAGATTTGGGTGATGCGAGCACTATAAATATTCAAGGTGCACACCCAGTGACGGCGGATAAGAGGAGAGAACGGAGGAAGCCTAGTAGTCCGGTTCCTAGCTCGTCCAGGTCCATCTGGGCTGCGAGCGAGAGAGGCCCCTCTCTCATACAACAACATCTGGGACCAGATGTTGTGGTACAAAATGTGCCGCTTGGGACGCTCCGTTATATAGACAGTCCGGAGAGACTGTCCAAAAGGCTTCCTCATCCTCTCAGCAGTGCACACGACCGCACCTTGGCTACGTGATCGAGGATATCCAGCCAGCTTCGCCAATCACGGATTTCACGGCGACCAGGTCACGCCATCCGGTAGCCAGGGATAAGAGGCCTGTAGACTCCGGACGTTCGCATAAGAGAAATATGCAGGAGTCAATTTACACGGAGCTTCCAGCGGCTAAGCAGCGTAAGACCGCTACACCACAGGCCTCAGTGACAGACGTGCTATCCCAAATAGCACAAATTATCACAGCATCCCAGCAAACGACGGAACCTATGTTGGATCAAGAATTATCCGACGACGCTGGGTCGGTACGCTCCGCCGAAGCATCGGGTACGGACGACCGAGAACATCATGAGGTCCGACAGGATGGCGAAAGGGATACCGAGGATTTGGAGCTATCCCTTTCGGAACAACATAAAGCCGCCGTAGATTTCATCCGGCATTACCTGCCACAAGTTGTTCCGTCGGGCCAGACTGCTGCGATGCCGGATAAGAGACTGATAGCGTCATTGGACACAGAATTCTTTGAGCGGTTCAGAGACATCGTCCCTGAGTTTCCGACACAGTCCAATAATGTCACAAGAACATTCGAATTATTGAACGACGCTATCTGTAAGCTTGCTTCCAAAACAGGCAAAGCTGGTTTCTTGTCCGCTAATGCTCTCAATCTGCCTTTCATCAATTCAAGGAATAAATTCGAAACTGCAGGACAAGGCATACCGAGAGTTCCTCTGCGTCTAGACGACAAGGCAGAAGACCTGGTATTGTCGTTACCGTCGTCTATGTCTATTCCAACCGCGACGTTGGAAACCACAATAACGTCTAACAGAGCAAGCTTAGACGCTTTATCATACGCAGACCACCTTACTAAGGCGTTATTGCATCTTCAAGGGAAAGAATTCCAGGATATACAATCCTCATTAAGACTTCTTTCAAGGGCAGTAGCTTATTCCACGTATAACTCCGCCCTTTCAGTGGCAAACCTGGAGTTGGTTAGACGTGACGCAGCCCTAGCTACATCCACGCGTGTGGATAGTAAGGTGAAGAACTCTCTCAGAGTCGCTTCGGTCTCCGGACAGCTTCTCTTCGATGGCAAGCTTTCAGCAATCTATGATAAGATAACTAAGAAAGCTTCGGATTCTCTACTTTTTAAATCCGCTTCCAAAAAGTCGGATACAGCAGATAAGAGTAAGACAGGCACTTCTGGGACAAGTACGCCCAAGAGAAGTTCCTAAAGAGGTTCTTATTCGTCCTCTAGGTCTTATTCTAGAGACCGTCAAGGCAGCGACTCGCGTACGGGACGTTATTCGGGCCGAGACAACCAGTCTGACGTCCCGAGGTCGACAGGACGAGGTGCGGGTCGTGGAGGACGTAGTTTCTCCTTCCGCAGGCCTCGCAGGTCCAGGAGGTGATGGTTTGAACCTCTATCGTGTTCCGGTGGGTGGAAGGTTATCAAGTTTTACAGACGAGTGGGCGTCGATTACGGACGACCCCTGGGTCCGAGGGGTAATTTCGGAAGGACTAAGAATATCCTTCAAACGAAAGCCTCCATTAACTCGAAGTCCAAAATGGACTCAGCTTCCGTCAAATCCACAGAAAAGAGATGCTCTTTTATCGGAAGTACAGTCTCTTCTGGTGAAGAACGCGGTAGAGGTCGTAGAAGACCAGGGATCACCGGGTTTCTACAGCCATCTGTTTCTGGTTCCGAAACCAGACGGCTCGTTCCGTCCAGTCATAGATCTGAGCTGGATAAACAAGCTGATTGTCGCTCCGAAGTTCTATATGGAGACGATTTGATCGGTCAGAGCGAGTATTCGGGTGAACGACTCTGCTACAAGCATAGATCTCAAAGACTTTCACGTCATGATACATCCGACATTCAGAAAGTATCTATGCTTCGCAGTCCTAGGAGTTGTATATCAATTCCGGGCGATGTGCTTCGGATTGAACCTAGCACCCTGGGCTTTCACTCGAATAATGAACTCGGTAATGATACATTTCCGAGCTCATTCGTCTGCGGTAACGTCGGCCTACCTGGACGACATTCTTCAGAGGTACGGCAACGAGTTAACGCTTCAGAACGATGTGCAGAATCTGCTTCTATTACTCCGACGTCTCGGTTTTATTATAAACGAGGAGAAGTCGGATCTGGTGCCGTCCAAGTCATTCACTCATCTGGGAATGAGCTTCAAGACGCACAACAATCTCGTTCGTCTGCCGTTAACCAGAGCGAAGTTAATCAGTTGTTACGCTCGCTATTGTCTTCACTCAGACAAAGTCACAGCGAGGGAGTTCATGAGACTGATAGGTCTGTGCGGAGCCGCTGCGGATCTCATTCCGATGGGGCGGTTGCGTACTCGTCCTCTCCAAATTTTCTTGACTCAGAATTGGAGTGTAAAGATTCATTCGCTCGATATAGACGTTCTCTTGTCAAATCAAGTGGAACAAGAGATTCAGACTTGGGCAAACATTCAGTGGTTGACTCAGGAAGTTCCACTGCAGTTGCCGGATCCGGGTTTTACGATTATGACGGATGCCAGTCAAACAGGTTGGGGTGCAACATTGATCCCAATGGATTCGAAGTGCCAGGGTCTTTGGGATTCGCAATTTCTAAGCAAGCACATAAACATCAAGGAAATGATGTCAATTTGGCTGGCATTACATCATTGGATGAACATTATTCAGAAAGCACATGTCCAAATCCTGTCCGACAATACGACAGTAGTGGCGTATATCCGGAACCAGGGAGGCACTCATTCCGTTCCGTTATCAATTTAACGGAAAGAATCCATCTGTTTGTTCTAGAACACCAAGTTCTACTTTTGGTCCGTCATATTCTGGGTCGTCTGAATGTTTTAGCAGACTCCCTTTCACGGAAGGGTCGCTTGTTGCCGTCAGAATGGACTCTCAACAAACAGGTATTCAATCAGATTTGCTACCAATGGAACGGCCAATGATAGACTTATTTGCGACACATCTCAACAATCAGTTGCAGACGTATGTGTCACCATGTCCGGATCCCCGAGCATATGCAGTAGACGCTCTATCGATCTAGTGGGACGGAATGATAGGATATGCGTATCCTCCAGAGACCGTGGATAAATCTACTCAGGTGTCTGCTGTGGGACTTAACGCGAAAACTTCCTCCACGAGAGGATCTTCTTTCGCAGGGGAAATCGCGTCAACTTCATCACAACCCGCAAGGTCTCAACCTTCACGTATTTCCGTTGTGCGGTCCTTCTTGCACGGCAAGCATTTTACAGGACGAGCAGTGGACGCGATTTCTAACTGCAGGAGGACCTCCTCTTTGCTAAACTATGCGGCTAAGTGGAAGGTCTTTCGTCGTTGGTGTAGGGATCATCCTGTTGATATTTTTGATCCCTCCATACCAGACATTGCAAACTTTCTAGTATACTTGTTTGACGAGATCAAACTGCAGCCTGTTACTATTAAAGGTTATAGGTCTATGTTATCTGATACCTATGCACATCATGATAGTTTACAAATTGGATCTAATGTCTCTTTATCTAAATTAGTTAGAAACTTCTCGATAAATAGACCCAGAACTCTTAGATTAATTCCTAAATGGAATTTAGCTTGGGTTCTTCTTAAACTGAAAGAAAAGCCATTTGAGCCTCTTGGGACAGTAGATTTCAAATTCTTGTCTTATAAGACAGCATTTCTCTTAGCTTTCTCTTCTGCTAGAAGAGTCAGTGAGCTTCATGCACTATCGGTGGATGATTCTCACTATCGTAGTGTCGGGAACACTATTACCTTTACCACTAATGTTGGATTTTTAGCTAAGAATCAGGCTCCTAATAAATATCCGGAACTTATTGTTATTAAGGCCCTTCCGTCTTCAGACGGGTGTAGGCCTTTACTCTGTCCTGTTAGAGCCTTACGTATTTATAAACAAAGATCTCAGTTTATCAGAAAGGGATGAAAACGCTTCTTTCTGTCTCTGATGCCTAATAGAAAGGACATTTCGGTCCATTCTATTGCTAGATGGATTCAATTAACTATCTGTACTGCTTATGATAATCTATCTTCATCTCAGCAGTCTGTGCTTAAGATTTCGGCTCATGAAGTAAGAGCTCTTTCTACATCTTGGGCTTACGCAAATAGTGTTGCTATTACAGATTTAATGAAGGCTGCATATTGGTCTCAACCATCCACATTCACAAATTTTTATCTCAGAAATATTGAGTCCATTTCTGGAGACCTGCATTGTTTAGGTCCGTTATCTGTTGCTTAGAATGTCGTCCACTAAACAATTGCAAATATAGTTATGCAGGCTTTCTGTTCCGGCAGTGACTCTGTCCTGCTGCCCTCTTCGCTCTGGGCTATTTGACCCAAGGCAAGGGGAAGGGGGGGAGGGTGTTCCCTTAGGTCACCTGCTTTATAGTGAAAAGCAAGGGGATTCCTCCTCCGGAGTCAGTAATTCTGAGTCGTTTCCGGGATGGTTTTAAAGTGTAATATTAATGTTAAAAATTCATTCATGTCATATTTTTAAAGTGTAGCTTGGTGTGAAGCATTTGTATATGTCTTGTGTCAAATGGGCATTAATATACAATCCTCGGACACTTTTAAGAGAATATAAAGAGTCTCAATTCTCTGGACTAACTTTATTTATTGGCTTACTTTAAAAATAATTAGTATAAGGGGTTATACTGGATGTTAATAGAGAACATGAATGTTATTATGCTCAATTATGAAGGGTGTTGTGTCTTTCTAATTTATCATAAAATAAGAAAGACACATGTAAAGCCTAATACTCCTTTTCTCCTCGAGGGGTTGACTCTATTTATATAGTTGAGCTTATTGGATTTTCCTCTATGTCCTAGGCCCTCCAGCCTTTTTACTATTCAGCTATGTCTGGATCATTGATACAGTATAAAAATGTTAAAAAATTTATAGTAATTTATATGTTTTTTATACTTACCAATGACCCAGACGGGGATGGCCCTCCCAGGAGTTGGGAACTCATACCTCCCCGCTGAGTACATAGCGCTGACCAGGCACTGCTTGTAAGAATGATAATTGGCGCCAATTTCGGGACGTCCTTGACACTGCGCATGCGCAGTGAGGGCAAAGTATGGAGGACCTTCAGGACATGATTTCTTTTGGTTTTAGATGCTAATTTTGGGGATTGGGGGGGCAAATTTGTGTTTGGCCCTAGAATTTTAAGAGTTAGCACCAGCTATGTATGGGTCATTGGTAAGTATAAAAAATATATAAATTACTATAAATATTTTTATACTGTACCAATGACCCAGACTTAGCTGGTGCTAACTCTAACAAAACCAGGGCCAAACACAAATTTTGCCCCCCAATCCCCAAAATTTGCATCCAAAACAAAAAGAAATCATGTCCTAAAGGACCTCCATACTATGCCTCTACTGCGCATGCGCAGTGACGCAGACGTCCCGAAATTGGCGCCAATTATCATTCTCTGTTTGGCCCTTCATCAGTCAACATCTCACTGATCTTTGTGCTTGTAAATCTCAGTTTAAAGGATGCCAGACACGTAATTTTTGGAGAAATGGTGATTCTAAGGAGGATATAGAAGGAGGAGAGGAAAAAGAAGTGACAAAAATAATCAGGGCTGTACTTAAAAATTTTTGATGAAATTATGTTAAGTTGCCTATTTTCGAGGCATGGGCCTCTTGTTGTCATTCTTGCTAAATGTTGCACTGCTTATTCAGTGTTTCCTCTCCCCTAGCCTTCTAAAGTCCCCCCTTGCAATTCTCCCATGCTTTTGGCATATTTTTGAGAAAGTTCATTTCTAAAATTTCCCTGGGAGAGTTGCTTGGATACAGAATGTTTTCTGTTATTTTCCCCATAGTTACGTTTTCACCCATGGGTGTATAAACGTTGTGTTCTGCATCTTCCATCTGATGTTCTGCAGATTCTCCCCTGGGAGTCTCTGTCTTGCATCAGATAGAGTGTAATTTGGATGACTGATTTCGGGCCAGTTTTTTCAGTGCCTGGAGTCATGTTTTTGGTATTTTACACTGTTTGTTTACATTGGCAACAGCCTTTTTTGAGGGGGGCTGTTTGCCTTTGGTGTAGTTTATCTCACTATTAGATACATTTATATTTTCCGTAAGTGTCTCATTAATTATTTAATATAAATTAAAAATTTTTGACCACAATTTGCCATCGGATTCATTGGGGCTCAACGTTACTTTTCAGCAACTTGGGCTTCGCTGAAAAAATATTTTTTCAAAATTATTTTGATTTGCAATTGTTTTTTCATTTACTAATGGATCATGTTATTATGTATCTTTGTGTCAGGGGTTTGTGCGAGTAACTAGGACTTGTTGTTGTCCTTTCACAATGAGGGGACATTGTTCAAATTGTAATGGGAAGAAATCTTCCTCTGACTTTCATGATCATTGTATTAATTGTAGTCAGTGTTCTCGCATTAATCCCTGTCCTATATGTGAATATTGGGATGAGAAACATTGGAAACGTGTGTCACGATATGTTGTTTCTGGAGAAAGGGCTATGCCGGCTCTTTCTCCGCAAGGTCACTCTACTCTCTCAGTTTCTATTTCAGAGGAACAAGAACAGGGTGATGTTTCCATGTTATCTTCTACAAGTGTGCGTCCGTCATCACAAATGAATTCAGAGCTAGCGGCAAAAGTGCTCATGGAGATTAGACAAATGTCGTCCGCTAGCTCGCCCGGTGTAGCGTCCATTCACCGAATGGTTCGGCAGCCGGGTTCGTCCGATGCGGTCCAGGAGGAAATTTTGGGTGATGCGAGCACTATAAACATAATAGATGCACACCCAGTGACGGCGGATAGTAAGCGAGAACGGAGGAAGCCTTTGAGTCCGGTTCCTAGCTCGTCCTGGTCCAGCCGGGCCGCGAGCGAGAGAGGCCCCTCTCTCGTACAACAACATCTGGGACCAGATGTTGTGGTACAAAATGTGTCGCAAGCGGAGCATACGTCCGTCGCTCGGGACGCTCCGTTGTATAGGCAGTCCGCGGAGACTGCTAAGGCTTCTTCTTCTCGTCAGCGCACACGACCGCACCTTGGCTGCGTGACCGCCGATATATTACCAGCTTCGCTGATCAAGGATGTTACGGCGACCAGGTCACACCATCCGGCAGCCAGGGATTCGAGACCGATGGACTCCGGACGTTCGCATAGAAAAAGTATGCGGGAGCCATCTGATGCGGAGCTACCCTCGGCGAAGCAGCGGAAGACTGCGCCTCCGCAGGTCTCGACGCCGGACATTCTTGTGCAGATAGCACAGCTTATCGCAGCATCCCAGCAGCCGACAGAAACGGTGTCGGATCGAGAATTATCCGACGGCACTGGGTCGGTATGCTTCGCCGAAGCATCGGGGGCGGACGACCGGGAACATCATGAGGTCCGACCGGATGGTGAAAGGGATACGGATGATTTGGAGCTGTCCCTTTCGGAACAACATAAAGCTGCCGTGGACTTCATCCGGCACTTTCTCCCTCAAGTTGTTCCGTCGGGCCAGACTGCTGCGGTTCCGGACAAGAGGATTATAGCGTCATTGGACTCTGAATTTTTTGAGCGGTTCAGGGACATCGCTCCCGAGTTTCCGTCGCAGTCCAATAATGTTGCAAGAACATTTGAATTATTGAACGACGCTATATTTAAACTTGCTTCCAAGACGGGGAAAGCAGGTTTCTTGTCCGCTAATACTCTCAACCTGCCTTTCATTAATGCAAGGAATAAATTCGATACGGCAGGACAGGGTATCCCGAGAGTTCCTCTGTGTATGGACGACGAGGCGGAAGACTTAGAGCTATCATTACCGTCGTCGGCTTCTATTCCAACCGCGGTGTTGGAAACAGCTAGTGCGTCTAACAGAGCCAATTTAGATGCCTTATCTTACGCAGATCACCTTACTAAGGCGTTATCACTGCGCCTTCAAGGGAAAGAGTTTCAGGATATACAATCCTCTTTAAGACTTCTTTCAAGGTCAGTAGCTTATTCCACGTGTAACTCCGCCCTTTCAGTGGCAAATCTGGAGTTGGTTAGACGTGACGCAGCCCTAGCTACATCCACATTAGTGGATTCTAAGGTGAAGAACTCTCTTAGAGTCGCTTCGGTCTCCGGAGAACCTCTCTTTGATGGCAGGCTTTCTGCTATTTATGATAAAATTACAAAGAAAGCTTCGGATTCTCTGTTGTTCAAATCTGCCTCTAAGAAGCCGGATACAGCAGACAAGAATAAGACAGGCACTTCTGGGTCTAATGCGCCCAAGAGAGGCTCCTATAGAGGTTCCGGTGGGTCCTCTTGGTCTTATTCGAGAGACCGTCAGGGTAGTGACTCTCGTTCGGGACGTCCTTCGGGCCGGGACAATCGGTCGGATGCCCCGAGGTCGACGGGGCGAGGTGCGGGTCGTGGAGGACGTGGTTTCTCCTACCGCAGGCCTCGCAGGTCCAGGAGGTGATGGCTTAAACCTCTATCGCGTACCGGTTGGCGGAAGGTTGTCGAGCTTTTCACAAGAATGGGCGTCGATTACGGACGACCCTTGGGTGAGAGGAGTGACTTCGGAAGGTCTAAAGATATCCTTCAAACGAAAGCCTCCATTAACTCGCAGTCCAAAGTGGACTCAACTTCCGTCAAATCCGCAGAAAAGAGACGCTCTGTTATCAGAGGTGCAGTCTCTTTTAATGAAGAACGCGGTAGAGGTCGTAGAAAACCAGGAAACTCCGGGATTCTACAGCCATCTGTTTCTGGTTCCGAAACCAGACGGCTCGTTCCGTCCAGTCATAGATTTGAGCTGGATAAACAAGCTGATCGTCGCTCCGAAATTTTATATGGAGACGATTCGGTCGGTCAGAGCGAGTATTCGGGTGAACGATTATGCAATAAGCATAGATCTCAAAGATGCGTACTTTCACGTCATGGTACATCCGACATTCCGAAAGTATCTACGCTTCGCAGTCCTAGGAGTGGTGTATCAATTCCGGGCGATGTGCTTCGGATTGAATCTAGCACCCTGGGCTTTCACTCGGGTAATGAACTCGGTAATGATCTATTTCCGAGCTCATTCGTCTGCGGTAACGTCGGCCTACCTGGACGACATTCTTCAGAGGTACGGCAACGAGTTAATGCTTCAGAACGATGTTCAGAATCTACTTCTATTGCTCCGACGTCTCGGTTTTATAGTAAACGAGGAGAAGTCGGATCTGGTGCCGTCCAAGTCATTCACTCATCTGGGAATGAGCTTCGAGACGCACAACAATCTCGTTCGTCTGCCGTTAACCAGAGCGAAATTAGTCAGTTGTTACGCTCGCTATTGTCTGCACGCAGACAAAGTCACAGCGAGAGAATTTATGAGACTGATAGGTCTGTGCGGAGCCGCTGCGGATCTCATTCCGATGGGGCGGTTACGCACACGTCCTCTTCAAATTTTCTTGACTCAGAATTGGAGTGTGAAAATTCATTCGCTCGACGTAGACGTTCTCTTGTCAGATCAAGTGAAACAAGAGATTCAGACTTGGGCAAACATTCAGTGGTTAACTCAGGGAGTTCCGCTGCAGTTGCCGGATCCGAGTTTTACCATTATGACGGATGCCAGTCAAACAGGTTGGGGCGCATCATTAATCCCAACGGATTCGAGATGCCGGGGTCTTTGGGATCCGCAATTCCTGTGCAAGCACATAAACATCAAGGAAATGATGTCGATTTGGCTTGCGTTACGTCACTGGATGGACATTATTCACAATGCTCATGTCCAAATCCTATCCGACAATACGACAGTAGTGGCGTATATACGGAATCAGGGAGGCACTCATTCAGTTCCGTTGTTCAATCTAACGGAAAGAATCCTTCTGTTTGTGCTAGAACATCACGTTCTTCTTTCGGTTCGTCACATACCGGGTCGTCTGAATGTGCTAGCAGACTCCCTTTCACGAAAGGTCGCTTGTTGCCGTCGGAGTGGACTCTCAACAAACAAGTATTCAATCAGATTTGCTACCAATGGGAACGGCCAATGATAGATTTATTTGCGACACATCTCAACAATCAGTTGCAGACGTATGTGTCTCCGTGTCCGGATCCAAGAGCATTTGCAGTAGACGCTCTGTCGATCCCCTGGGACGGAATGATAGGATATGCGTATCCTCCAGTGCCGTTAATTCAACAAGTATTGCTAAAGATAAAACAATCTCAATGCAAGATTCTGTTGGTAGCATCTCTGTCGCCACAGAGACCGTGGATAAATCTACTCAGGTGTCTGTTGTGGGACCTACCGCGAAAGCTTCCTCCGCGGGAGGATCTTCTTTCGCAGGGGAAATCGCGCCAACTTCATCACAACCCACAAGGTCTCAACCTTCACGTTTTTCCGTTGTGCGGTCCTTCTTGCATGGCAAGCACTTTACAGGACGAGCAGTGGACGCGATTTCTAACTGTAGGAGGACCTCCTCTTCGCTAAACTATGCGGCTAAGTGGAAGGTTTTTCGTCGTTGGTGTAGGGATCATTCTGTAGATGTATTCGATCCCTCTATACCAGACATTGCAAACTTTCTAGTATACTTGTTTGACGAAATCAAACTGCAGCCTGTTACTATTAAGGGTTATAGGTCTATGTTATCTGATACCTATGCACATCATGATAGTTTACAAATTGGATCTAATGTCTCTTTATCTAAGTTAGTTAGAAACTTCTCGATAAATAGACCCAGAACTCTTAGATTAATTCCTAAATGGAATTTAGCTTGGGTTCTTCTTAAATTGAAGGAAAAGCCATTTGAACCTCTTGGGACAGTAGATTTCAAATTCTTATCTTATAAGACAGCTTTTCTCTTAGCTTTCTCTTCTGCTAGAAGAGTCAGTGAGCTTCATGCACTGTCGGTGGATGATTCTCACTATCGTAGTGTCGGGAACACTATCACCTTCACTACTAATGTGGGTTTTTTAGCTAAGAATCAGGCTCCTAATAAATATCCGGAACCTATTGTTATTAAGGCTCTTCCGTCTTCAGACGGGCGTAGGCCTTTACTCTGTCCTGTTAGAGCGTTACGTATCTATAAACAGAGATCTCAGTTCATCTGAAAGGGACGAAAACGTTTCTTTCTGTCTTTGATGCCTAATAGAAAGGACATTTCGGTCCATTCTATTGCTAGATGGATTCAATTAACTATCCGTACTGCTTATGAGAGTTTATCTTCTTCTCAGCAGTCTGTGCTTAAGATTTCCGCTCATGAAGTAAGAGCTCTTGCTACTTCTTGGGCTTATGCTAATAGTGTTGCTATTACAGATTTAATGAAGGCTGCTTATTGGTCTCAGCCATCCACATTCACAAATTTTTATCTCAGAAATATTGAGTCCATTTCTGGAGACCTGCATTGTTTAGGTCCGTTATCTGTTGCTCAGAATGTCGTCCACTAAACAGTTGCAACTATAGTTATGCAGGCTTTCTGTTCCGGCAGTGACTCCGTCCGGCTGCCCACTTCGCTCTGGGCTATTTGACCCAGGGCAAGGGGAAGGGGGGGGGGGGGGGGGGTGTTCCCTTAGGTCACCTGCTTTATAGTGAAAAGCAAGGGAATGCCTCCTCCAAGTCAGTATTTCTGAGTCGCTTCCGGGATGGTTTTAAAGTGTAATATTAATATTAAAATTCATTCATGTCTTATTTTTAAAGTGTAGCTCGGTGTGAAGCATTTGTGTATGTCAAGTGTCAAACGGGCTTTAATATACAATACTCGGACACTTTTAAATGACTATGAAGAGTCTCAATTCTCTGGACTACTTTATTTATTGGCTTACTTTAAAAATAATTAGTATAAGGGATATACTGGATGTTAATAGAGAACATGAATATTATGGTGCTCAGTTATTAAGGGTATTGTATCTTTCTAATTTAATATTAAATAAGAAAGATACATGTAAAGCCTAATACTCCTTTTCTCCTTAAGGGGTTATCTCTTTATTATATAGTTGAGCTTATTGGATTTTCCTCTATGTCCTAGGCCCTCCAGCATGTTTACTATTCAGCTAAGTCTGGGTCATTGGTACAGTATAAAAATGTTAAAAAATTTATAGTAATTTATATATTTTTTATACTTACCAATGACCCAGACGGGGATGGCTCTCCCAGGAGTTGGGAACTCTTGCCTCCCCGCTGAGTACATAGCGCTGACCAGGCACTGCCAGTAAGAATGATAATTGGCGCCAATTTCGGGACGTCTGCGTCACTGCGCATGCACAGTAGAGGCGTAGTATGGAGGTCCTTTAGGACATGATTTCTTTTTGTTTTGGATGCAAATTTTGGGGATTGGGGGGCAAAATTTGTGTTTGGCCCTGGTTTTGTTAGAGTTAGCACCAGCTAAGTCTGGGTCATTGGTAAGTATAAAAAATATATAAATTACTATAAATTTTTTAACTTTTCAATTTTTCTTTAAAAATCTTCTTCAGATCCAGCAGTTGGAATGTTTTGATATTTGATATGCAGCATCCTTAGGGGGGTGAGATTCAAGTTTGTTCAAGCCATGTCCCTAGGTCCATATTTGGACTCACTGTGGGAGCTTGAATTGTAACTTAGTTCAAAATGAGGAATTTTCTTTAAAAATCTTCTTCTTCAGATCCATCAGTCGGAATGTTTTGATATTTGGTATGCAGCATCCTTAGGGGGGTGAGATTTGAGTGTCTTAAAGCCAAGTCCCTGGGTTCATATATGGGCTCCCTGTGGGAGCCCGAATTATAACTTAGTTCAATATGAGGAATATTCTTTAAAAATCTTCTTTTTCTTCAATGAGCTATTTGATGGTGATTATGTAATAAATACACAGAACGACACACGCATGTGAATGGGTTAATAGATATGACATGAGTGCCAACGCCGAAGGATAGAACGAGAGGCTGCAGGACTCGAGTTTTTTATCCTTCCGCGATGTCACAAGTGCCACATTGATTAACCCATTCACACATGCGTGTCATTCTGTGTTTATTACATGCCTTCATGTCTATAAAAACAATTATTAGAAGAACACTCAGCAATTCATTTGACAACTATCAACAAAAAGAACACATGTTATCGCCAACCAAATTTGCATGGGGAACCCATGTTACTATTTCGTCCCCTGAGTTCCAGCGTGTTCTATGTGCCTACTGGATATTTAGCTATCGCTAGCAGTTCAATTGTAACTGTGGTGCATTATTTGTAGAAAATTCCAGGGAAATTTAGCTTCAATTTCAAAATAGTCCAACGATTTCCATTCCACACATATGTGCGGAACAGATTTTCATTTTCTGTATTTTAGTGTTGCTGTAGATGGGGATTTCATAGAACAGGCGTGTAATAAAATGATTCCTGGCATGGCCTTAGTATGTACTTAACCTTTCCAGTAATTATTCTCATAGGATTTTTTTCAGAACTTGAAGGGGGGGGGGATTTTTGGACATGCAGAACTATTGCTTTTGGATGGTGTGGCAGAGACTGAGAATTTTCTGAATTTGCATGTTTTTCTGTTGGTGTCAGTGGTAGTGAAGACAGTATTTCAACTACCACAGTATTTTTCCTGCTTTGAATTTATAAATTAACCTTTTTCCGGACACTGCTTGAAAAAAAAAAATTCCTCTATACGTGTTTTATAAAAAAAACCACATTTCTCCATCTTTACTCCCAAACTTGTCTTATAACCTCTTGCTGGAACAAGCTCATTGAGCTTCTTAGTTAAGGTGCCAAAAGGCATTAAAGACAATTGAATTTGGATGATGATTTTTGTGTGCAGCACTGGATAGGGCCGGCTGTTTCATTTGGAAGAATGTTAGACAAGATTGTAAAAAAAATAAACAGGTCATGCATTTTTAGGAGAAAGTTATGGAGAAAGTTATCGAAAAGTCATGAAAAAGTCAGAGAATTTTCTTATAATTTAGACTTTCACTTGTCTTCACAAATGGAATCAAAAAGTTCTCCTTTCAGCTTTTTAGGTGAGTAATACAGTACTTATGGTCTATGCTTGTTGAAAACTTTAAATATTTTGTGGATTCTGAACCAGGGCATGAAGGCTTGGCATTTGTGTCCCTAGACACATTCGTTGTAATTTAGTTATTCAGTGAATTTTTTGCAAGTTGTATCTCTATTCATGTGGGACAAAAGGTAAAGAGGGAGAAGAAAAAGGCAGCTATGGTTAGACTACTAAAAAAAATTATTGTTTCTCAGGCACCTCCATCATCATTGAAAATCTGCCTCATCTGCCTTTGTTTTTTGACCTGGAAATCACCTTGATAAAACTTTTTTAGCTCACCTGACTGAAAGATTCAAATTTGTTCAAATTGGGCTCCTGAGTTAATATTTCAGCTTTATATTGGAGCCCAAATTTTAAGTTAGTGCTACATGAGAAAATTTCTTTAAAAAGTTTCTTCTTCCGATCCATCGAGTCAGAATCCTTTCATATTTGGTTTACAACATCTCTAGGTCAGTCAGATTCAAGTTTGTTCAAAAAAGGTCCCTGACTTAATGTTTGGGCTCTATATTGGCACCAAAAGTTTAACCACCAGCCAGAATACTTTCATAGACAACATCTCTAGGTGGGTGAGGGGTGGGGTGGGGGGGGGGCAGATTCAGGTTTGTTCAAATCGGGTCTTAGGGTTAAATTTTAGGGGGTCTGTCTGTATTGGAGCTCAAAGTTTAACTTAGTGTAATATGAGGAAATTTTTTTTTAAAATCTTCAGATCTGCCAGTCAGGAGAGGCGGGAGAGAGTCAGAATCATGTTTGTTCAAATTGGGACCCTGGATTAACATATGGGTTCTCTATGGGAGCCCAAAGTTTAACTTAGTGCATGCAATATGAGGAGATTTCTTTCAAAATCATCTTCAGATTTACCAGTCAGAATTCTTTCATATTCAGATTGATTTTATTTAGTTCAACATGTATACAATCAAAACCAAAAATATACATACAGGTAACATTATTTACAACTACATGATTGCACCACAGGGAGATGGTGTAGCCACTTGTGGCTGTCTTCCCGTCATTCCCGTTTAAAAAAAATGAACAAGAAAAAAGAGAGAAAAAAAAATAGAAAAGAAGAGAAAAAAAAATGAAAAAAGAGAAATAAGAGCGAGAAGCAGATATGAGAATCAATCAGCATTATCATTGACAAATGTAGACGGGACGGTAAGGATAGGGTTGGACTTATTAATTACTTTCTTTAATATTTCCCACGTTTTTTTCATGTTATGTTTGTTTTCTCGAAGTATAGTGCTATAATAATCTGTTCTGTGAACTCGTTTTAGTCTGTTGTAAATGGTGCAGTACGTTTTATATTTCAGTTTGTTTTGCCTTGTTGGGTTATTCATTTTTTTTACATACAGTTTGTTTTTTTCCAATGAGGACTTTAGAAGACCCGACGTCATCCACGGTTCGCACTTTACAAATTTGGGGGGGAACTTTAACAAGTTTTTCTGGAAAGGCGTTGTCAAAGGCTGCATGTACAATGTGAAGTAGAATATTGTAGGCTTCATTTGGACATGATGAGTTCATTACATCAGAGAAGTCACTTGCAGACAATAGGGATTTGAAGTGGTGAATGTTTTCCTGTTTAAATGATCTTTTTGGAGTTTGTACGGTATGAATATGTCTTTTGGCTGATTCATCAACATAAAATGTTGCAAAATGGTCGCTTACATCAGTAATAATTATTCCAGATGTTTGTGACTTGATTTTATTGCAGAAGATATTATTAGTAATAGTGGCAGAGTGGTCCGTGATTCGTGTTGGCCTCATGATAGCAGGCATAAACCCAGCACTGAATATGATATCTATGAATAAGTCAGTTTTAGTTTGTTTGCAGAAACCCAAATAGATCGATGTTAAAATCTCCCAAAAGATAAGCAGTTTTGTTTGCATCACCTAGCATTTCTGGTAATTTCGATAGTTTTCCAGGAATAAATCAAGGTCGGCTTTAGGGTCTGTGTTAGGTCTATAAATGATTCCAATAATTTGTTTTTCTTTCGTCGCAATCTCAATGAACAGGGACTCAAAGACATGTGGGATAAACACAGATAGATCTTCGCAAATTTTATATGGAATGGTGTCTTTAATAAAAAGTCCCACTCCTCCCCTACCATCGTTGTTCTCTGGTCACTGTCGTGTAATCAGGGGGTGGTAGACATCAAGTGAGTAGGTAATATTTTCTTTTATACTAAATATTTCTGTTAAGCCTATGACAACAAAAATATTGGATTCGGGTTGAATGTTACATATTAGGTTATGAAGGGGTTCCCAGTTAGCATTAAGGCTTCGACAGTTAATGTTAAAGAGACTAAGAGTGTTGGGTATTTTTGAGATCTCATTATTAAAGCATTTCGGCGTATAATATTCATATACCAACCTGGCTATATTTTGTATATTTTGTGTGTGATGTCTGTATTTTTGTGCTGTAATGTGCATTACTACATTGTTATTGTCTTATATGTGATACGTTACTATACTGCACCCACTCATGTATGTCATTTTTAACGATGCCCATTCCAAACAATTATCTAAACCAACTTAGCTAGTTGAATATCAGAAGGAAACTTGATCATGATTTATCTAAAAAGTGTTCCTTCTTTAATGCTCACGATATCTCACCATCCTTACAACAGCTTACAACTCGCCTTGAAAAATACCAAATTAAACATTTTTGATAAACCCTTTGATCTCTTTCTGAGTAGTATGGCCATCTTCTGGACTCTTGATCATGGCTAACACATTGACACTTCATGAGATACAGAGCAGCAGCTCATTTGATTTCATTTTCCAGTTTAACGGCACAATTACCGATAACAACACGGCCGAATTGAATGCCCCCTATACCATTAAGAAACGTAGCTGCGAATATGAATATGTGGGAAGGCTATAGTGGCCGTAGCACCCCTAAAAGTTCAGTAAATTAATTGATAAATTACAGCGCTAGATTTTTTTCACGTGATAGCGTCTTACATAGAGAAACATTTTTTCAGAAAGAGCCTGTTCATAAACAGTTGCTGTGTTAGGGTTTACACATATTGGAGAGAGAGCGCAAATGAACACTTTCCAATAAACTTCAACAAAGAAAGTTGATTTCAATGATTTCCCCTACTTTTTCACACGCGATGGCATCCACCAGTAATGGGAGCATTTGCTCAGGAATAATTTGTAAAGGGTAATAAATGGTAAATATTTGGTATATAACATCTCTAGGGGATCAGATTCAGGTTTGTTCAATTTGAGTTCCTGTCTTAATATTTGGGCTCTTGGGGGGGGGGGGGGGGGGGGGGGCACAGGTTAGGTTCAGATAGTGCCTGTCTACAACTGATAGAAATGGAAGCAGTCAGGAAGACCTATGATAATAATCATCTGACATGGACACCAGAATTATGAATAATTTCATGACTTCATTCCTCTGTAGTGTGATGAACCATGACTAACTGAATATGACCCAAAATACTTCTTTGAACCAGGGGCGCGGTGGCTCAGTAGGTAGAGGTGCAGGCTGCAAGCCGAGAGGTCCTCGGTTCGAATCCCACCTGCGGCAACCGCGTTGTGTCCTTGGGCAAGACACTTCACCCCCATTGCCCATGTGGGGGCACAATGACGCCGTGTACTAAGGCGTACTGCACGTCGATGATACGCATGTCTTCAACCAATCTAACCCTGCCTGTGCTGCAGTGCAGAGTTACGATGTTGGGGAGCTGGCAGCTGCTCGTCGTTGCTCGGTGGTTCTCTCCGGGTACTCCGGCTTCCTCCACCCGTAAAACTGTCACGGTCATGGTTAGCCATTGTGCATAAATATGTGACCTTAAACATTAATAAATAAATAAATAAATAAATAAATAAATAAATAAATAAATAAATAAACTTCTTTGAACCACTTTGTCAGGTGAGCGAATCGCCGATTAAGGCCTTTTGGGGCCTCTTGTTTGCAGTTGTGGGACTAAACATTTAACCAGCTATATCTTGTTTGTTTCAAATAAGATATAGTTGGTTAAATGAGCAATTGCATTATGGGAATTTTTTGTTTCTGAAAATATTGGTTTGTTTGTTTTAATGTTTGTTTTATTGGCATGTAACTACACTTTCATCCGATTGAGTCCAATCATGTCAGCGTGTTTTATAGGTGAAGGAAGGCGGAGACAACTACTGTCCAGCAGCAAGCAACTGTCAGACTCCCCTGCATACTAACTCTGCACAAGCAGGGTTTGCAATGTTTGAAGACAAGTGCTTATCGATGTGCAGTATGCCTTAATATGCTACCGTGCTCCCACATGCACAAGCATATATTATGACTATCGAAATGTGCTGAAATCAACTTCAGTGGTTTTGTACTGCTTAAATTTGCTTGATTTTCTTGCCAGTAGAAAATCTGAAATTGGCTCTCTCCAGTAAATTGTAACAAAACAATTATGAGCAATATCATGCTAATCTGAGGCTTGCCCAGCTTGTAGAAGGGTATCTTTAAAAGTTATTTATTGGGGGTTTACAGACACTTTCAACAACCGGGGTCACCTCGTGTCGGACAATTTTTTGGTGCAGGAAGCCGGTTTACCCAGAGAGAACCAACCACAGAGCAATTGTCAGACACCCCAACATGCTAACTCCACAAAAGCAGGGTTAGCATTGGTTGAAGACCATCAATGTGCAGTATGCCTTAGTACATAGTGCCACTATGCCCCCAACATGGGCAATTGGGATTAAGTGTCTTTCCCAAGGACACAATGCAGTTATGGCTGGCTCATCAGGATTGAACATTTCCTACTTTTTGATTTGAAGTTCAATGCTCTAACCACTGAGCCACCACACTCCCCAGCTCTCCAGCTCCCCAGACTTTGTTTCATCTCTGTAATAGTGTAGAGAGGCAAAAAATGTTTTATTTAAAACTACTTTTGGGACTGATTTGTGGATTAACCCTTAACGTAACAACTGGCCGTATCTGCTCACATAATTTACAAATTGAGCAATTGAAAAAAGATTATTTTTCGAAAAAAATTTTAATAAAACCAAATCATGTGACCTCTCTTTGGAATGGGCTTGTTAAGCTCATTCCAATGAAGGAAGGGGAGAGGGGTCACAAGGTATGGTTTTGTTGAAATATTTGTTAAAAATAATATTTAAAATATTAAATTTTGATATCTCCTGTGCATTGAATAAAGGGTTAGATCCCTCCCCCCCCCCTCCAAAAAAAAATAAAAATAAAAAATCCCCTACCCCTCTCTCATTTATATATTAAAAAAAATGCCTGAGAATCAAGAACATTTTTTTATAGGCCTTATACAGAGTATTTTCTTTTTTTTGTAGAAAAATGGACAAGAAGTGAATGCAGGCCTTCCTCAAAATGTAGAACAGGGCATACCAAATAGAGAACAGCATGGTCAAAATGAAAACAAACAGGGAATTGACAGTCTGCAACAAGATGGTCAGAATAACCAAGATAATTTGATGAATCAATTAAACAAGCAGATGGATAGGCATACTGTGGATGGGCAGGCTAGAAAAGAAGTAGGACAGAATGTGAATATTCAGAAAGGTCTCAAGGAAGATCAGCCATTTATTGCTGACAAACTTAAGGAACAACAGAATATAAATTTACAGGGATTTGATGCAGAACTCTCTGATTTACTGAATAAGCCTATTAATTCTGAATATATTCATCTTCAGGAAGGGAATAAAAAGTCTGAAATTAAAAATAACAACTTGCAGCAAGGTGTAGGCAATGTCCTTCAACAGCAGGCACTGGATAACAAACTGAACTCTCAAGATCAGCAACAACAGATGCAGAAACAGCCACCATTACAAGTCCACCAACAAGCCCAAATTCAACCACAAGTACAGCAACAATTACAAGGACAACCAGCTGAACAACAACCACAAATGCAACAGCAACCACAAGTCCAAAAGATTCAGCAACAACCTCAAGTCCAACAACAAGCAAAAGTCCAACAGCAGTCACAAGACCAGCAGATGCAGCAACAACCACTAGTCCAACAGCAGGCAAACGTTCCACAACAACTGCAAGCCCAACAACAAGCACAAGTTCAGCAACCACAGGGACAACAAGTTCAGGTCCAGCAACAAGTTCAGAAACAAGCCCAAAATCAGCAGCAGCCACTTGTTCAACAACATGGCCAACAACCTGCACAAGTCCTTCAGGTTCAACAACAACCACAAGTACAGGAACAGGCACATATTCAACAGCATCCTCAAGGCCAACAATCTCCAATTCAACAAAAACCACATGTACAGCAACAACCACAAGTTCAACAAGTTCAACAGCAGCTTCAAGGCCAACAATCTCCAATCCAACAAAAACCACAAGTACAGCAACAACCACAAGTTCAACATGTTCACCAACAGCTTCAAGCCCAGCAAGCTCAACAACAAGCTCCAGCCCAGCAACAGCAGGCACAAGTACAACAACCACAGGTTAAGCAGGTTCAACAGCAGCTTCATGGCCAACAAGCTCAACAACAAGCTCCAGCCCAACAACAGCAAGAACAAGTACAGCAACATCCACAGGCTAAACAGGTTCAACAACAACCACAAGTTCAACCACAGGATCAACAAATCCAAGACCAACCAAAACTATCACATGTCCAGCAACAAGTGCCTCAGCAACAAGTCAACCTGCAAGATATTGCCAAGCAACAGATTCCTGATCAGAATCGTGTTGTAAATGCCAAAGATGGTGACACTGATAGAAATGTGTTAGTGGATGATAATGATGATATCCTTAATAGAAAGAAAAGGGAAAAAGATGTTGATGGTCAAAACCAGCATCTTCAGGAAAAGGATATTGGAAACTCACAAAAAGAGATCCATGTGAAAAATGAATCAAACAAACCAATTGTCCCCAATATAGATGGAGTGAAGAGGAAAGATGAAGTGAAAAGAAGGCGACTTCGCAGTATCAATGAAAATGGTGAACAACTGAACAGCTTGATGGGTGATTTAAAAAAGAAGATGTTCACCGACATTCCAAATCGATTCAATATGGAAGGTGATGCTAAAATGAAGAAAAGGTGACTTGATGAATCGATTATAGTGTCAGTTGATAAAGTGCTATAATATTGTGATTGGTATTTTGAAATACAAGTGGGCATTTCTTATCAACCTACTCACAATTGTTTACTACAGGCTTGCACTTCAGTGGAAGTCCCTAACTCGGATAAAATACTCTCTATTTTTGTCTTTCCCAAGCAAGTTGGGAAAGAAAAGTGGTGCAAAAGCACCAATAAAAATAAGCCAAAACTGGGTCGAGTGCAACCGGCGCAGACCCAGTACGGGACGCTCTCTCCCAAGTACAACTCCACGACTTCCGTTGCCAGTGCGCATACCGTCTCTAAAGACTCATTCTTTCTAAAATCCGCTTCGTGTCGAGATGTTTTTGCATGCTTATCAGTGTTCCACCAACTCGATGTTTGATGATTCCTGATTCATTATACCACAGTGTATCCTTTGTATTCTCAGGAACAGTGTTTTATATTCTCTTTTTTCTATTATATGTCCATCATGTATATTTATTTGCTCTCTCTCGAGTCGCGCGCGAATTTCGCGGGCCACGCGGTTCGGACTTAGATTATTTCACAATTATTGTTAATGCTTTTTTTGCAAAATTTTTTAATTGTGTTAGAGTTTGGTGTCAGCGGGGTACCACTCCTACAGTGTTTCTTCTTTCTGTTGAGAGTAGTCTTCCTGTTGGGTGGTTCCCGGTCGGCCGTCTGGGGTCTTTGTTTCTGTCACCTTTCTCTCTTTGGGGGTGTTCTGTTTTCTGATCTCACCTTCTCTGCTCCTCTCACCTCTTTCATGCCTAGGACAATTCCTTGTGGGCAGTGTCTGCTGCCTAAGCATGTGGACGATGTACATTCGTCGTGTTCCTCCTGTAATGGGTGTTCGGCTGAGCGGCCGTGTGGTGTCTGTGGAACATGGTCTTCCACCTTTAGGGCGTCTGTAAATCGTGTCGTTCGTTCTCGTGGCCGTGCCTCCCGCTCCCGCGGGAAAGGAGAACGTGGTCGTTCGGGGCCTCCCGAGCCGACTTTGTCTGGTGAGAGTTATTCCTCCTCCGTGGGGGATGTGCAGTCTTTTCCTGTGGTGGATACTGCGGGAGCCGTTGAGTGTTCTGGTGTAGAGATGCCTGGTTCCGGGACTACGGTCCCCCTCCAGTCGACATCTGAGGCTGTCACTAGGGTTGTGACTCCTCCTTCGGAGCCGAGCCGGTGTGCTCTCTCCATTATTTCACCAGCCTCAACGACTCTCGACGTATCTACTACTGCTGCTGGTCCGTCTGCTTCGTTGTCTGTTTCAGCCGGCCTCGGCTTTTCGCTGCAGGGGACTGCAGAACTGTCCGATACTGTCGACGTGGGATATCGGCCCCAGCCTTCCCTGACTTCAACTCGGCGAAGTCGGAAGGGGCTGCCGGCCGAGCCCATCGCTGTGGTCTCGTCGCCGTCGAGTACCACAGTTGTGTCTTTGGATTCGGATGTTCATAGTGGAAACACTATGAACTCCGTGGCGTTTCCGTCCGCTCACTCTGGTCACACGACCAGTTTTGGGGGACCAACGCCTTTTGTGCAGCCTGGACCTTCTGCCCCGCAGAGGTCCGCGGTGACTCTCATGAGTTCTCGCAATATTGATCCTCGGGGTGCATCGTACCCCTATACACGTCTGCCTTCAGATGTTTCGGCTGCCGCCCGTCGTCCCGCGTCGGGTGTTTTGGAGGATCGTGACCCTTCGCTGGTTAAGAGGGTCAGAGGTGAAGCCACTTTGCCGGTTCGCTCCCCTGTCGAACCGGTCGGTACAGGCAGTGAGCTTAGGGAGGCCCTCTCCTTACTCACTCAGGTTCTCTCAAAGAGCCTTCCTGTTGCTTCCAGCGAGGCTATGGGTGGTTTCCAGGCGCCTCCTATGGCGCCGCCTCCCGGGATTGGAAACAGGCCGGTTTCCGATTCCTCTGGTGTCCCGACACCATGGGAGGCGTCGGCTGGTTTGCCCACGATGGGCTATGTGTCTTCCAACTCTGGGGAGGAGTCCGACATGCTTGAGGTCGAGGGCCAGCAGTCTTCGGACTTGGGGGGCGGCTCTTGACTTTGTGTTTGGGTTTCTGCCTGAGCTCAAACCTGCTAACCAGCCGACAGTGTCAGCCTGGCCGCGATCTTCGGTCGCGCGCCAACAGCCTATGGAGCAACCTGCTTCTGGGCGCCTTCGACCATGCCAGTCGGTACAGGTGGTTGAAGCTTTTTCAGCATTGGATGCCAAGCTGAATTCCAAGGCTTTGAAGACTTCGTTCTTCACCAGGGTTGACACCTTTTTGCCTCCTGTGCGTTATCGTTCCTACGATTCCGCCAATCCGTCAGTCTGCCAGACTTTGACGGTTCTGGATCAGGACTCCACTTCCCTCGGGCTTTCCAAGCCCAAGTCTGCCGTCATTCCAATGACGACTCTGGAGTCCACGTTGGGCTTATCTAGAGAGATGCTTGGCATGCTTTCTCTCTCAGATCACGTCGTCTCAGCTTTGGCTGCTTATCTGCCTCCAGATAAGTTTGACGAGGTACAGGCTCCTTTGCGTGTGCTGTCCAAGGCGCTTATGCACCTTACTCACACGCATGCCTGTAACACGGCCAATTTGGAATTAGTTCGAAGGGACGCTGTGCTGGACACAGGACGATCCCTTCCCGAGGAGCAGCGTGCTACTCTTCGATCTGCTTCTTTGGCAGGTCCGCAACTTTTCCATGGTTCCGTGTCAACGGTCCGGGATGACGTCCTACGTCATTCCAAAGATCAGCTGCTGTTTCGTCAGCTTGATTAGCCTTCTCGGGGAGGCAAGGGCCATTCCAAGCCTAACAAGTACCCTTCTGCTTCCTCTGTGAAGCAAAAGGCTGGTCCTTCTGCCGCCGCCTCTGCTTCTTACTCACGGGGTAAAGGTAGGGGTCGGCAGAATCGAGGGAAGTCTCAGGATTCTTCATTTAGCAGAGGAGGTGGTTTCTCCTCTCGCGGGCCTCGTCGGGGCTCGAAATGAAGGTCCTCACCTCGACTCGTCCCAGGTTGGAGGAAGGATAGCAGAGTTTGCAGACCATTGGACCACCATCACATCCGATCCATGGGTGTTAGATGTTGTTCGATCCGGGCTGCGCATATCCTTCCGACGGCACCCCACTCTGTCAAGGGTGCCTCTTCCAACCACAGTTCCTTCGGACGTTTTACGTTGGGAACTTTTGTCCACGGAGATTGCCAATCTCCTGGCAAAGGGGGCGATCGAGGTCGTCAAGAACGTTCAGTCAGTGGGTTTCTATTCCCGCCTGTTCTTGGTGCCGAAGAAGGACGGCCGACTCCGACCGGTTATCGATCTGAGCATCCTGAACCAGTCTATCATTGCTCCCAAGTTCAGCATGGAGACTTTCAGGTCGGTCCGCCATTCCATTCACCAGGGAGATTTCGCAGCCAGCATCGACCTGCGAGACGCTTACTTCCACGTTCCGATGCATCGGGCGTCACGGAAGTATCTCAGGTTCGCTTTTCTGGGGCGAGTTTACCAGTTCAAGGCCATGCCTTTCGGCCTCAACCTGGCTCCTTGGGCGTTCACCAGACTGATGTCGCATGTGATAGCGTTCCATCGCACACAGTCCCGGGTGACTACTTCGGCATATCTGGACGATATCCTCCAGAGGCATTCCAATGCTGCCTTACTGGAATCGGATGTCGCCACTCTGTTGAGCTTGCTCACGTCGCTAGGATTCAGTCGTTTTGTCATCTGGGGATGTCTTTCCAAACCAAATTCAATTTGGTGGCTGTTCCCCAGGCCAAGGCTGTGATTCTCTCAGCTTTTGCTCTGACTCTGTCCCAGTCCAGGTCCGCGACCACTCGGAGTTTTCTCCGGCTGATCGGTCTCTGCGGTTCGGTGACGGATCTCATTCCTCTAGGTCGGCTGCGTGTCAGACCTCTCCAACACTTTCTGCTCAGTCGTTGGAGACCGAATGTAGATTCTCTGGATCAGGTGCTTCCGTTTCCGGACTCTCTGTATCCTCACCTTCTTCCCTGGACAGATGTTCAGTGGATTACGCAGGGTGTTCCGCTGGACTTACCCACGTCCGATCGCGTCCTGACGGCAGATGCCAGCGATCTCGGATGGGGTGCGACGTTGGATCCTCTCGGTCTTTCCCTACACGGGATGTGGGACCAGGATCAAGCAGCTCTACACATCAACCAGAAGGAGCTTCTTGCTCTTCTTCTGAGTTTCAGGCAGTGGATCCCTCACTTGTCGAATCGCCAGGTCCTTCTACTATCCGACAATTCGGCAGTGGTTGCTTACATTCGGAACCAGGGCGGCACGCACTCGCTTCCGATGTACGAGTTAGCTCGGGATCTTTTACTGCTCGCTCAGGAGGTTCACGCCGGGGTGGTTGTTCGTCACATTCCCGGTCGTCTGAACGTCCTAGCCGACTCCCTGTCCCGACAGGGCAGGGTTATTTCCACCGAGTGGATGCTTCACAGGGCAGTGTTCCAGTCGCTTTGCGATCTCTGGGGACGTCCCCACATCGATCTCTTTGCGACTCGTTGGAACCATCAGGTGGACACTTTCGTGTCCCCGTGTCCAGATCCTCTGGCTTTTGCCGTGGACGCTCTGTCACTCGATTGGAACGGTCTAGTCGGCTACGCCTTCCCGCCGGTTCCGATTCTTCCTCAGGTTCTCGCCAAAATTCGAACCTGCAGTTGTCGAATCATTCTGATCGCTCCCCTGTCGCCTCAGCGGGTGTGGATCAATCAGCTCCGCTCGCTGATGGCGGCGGTTCCGGCACGTCTCCCGCTACGTCGCGACCTTCTTTGTCAAGGTCGCCCAAGGAGGTTTCACGTCGACCCGACTTCATTGTGCCTTCACGCATATCTTTTGTCAGGTCCTGTCTCCTCCGTAGAGGTTTTTCGAGACGAGCAGTGGAGTGCATTTCTTCTTCAAGGAGGCACTCCACTGGTTTAGCTTATGCAGCTAAATGGAAGGTCTTCTGTCGATGGTGTGCTGATCACTCTGTTGATTATGCCAATCCTTCGATTTCACAGATTGCGAAGTTTCTGGTATATCTGTTTGATTCTCGGGGTCTCCAGCCTGTTACCATCAAGGGTTACAGGTATATGCTTTCAGAGACTTTTTCTTATGTGGGGAAGCGTCGTATCGGCACTAATCCTTACCTCTCCAAGCTTGTTCGGCACTTTTCTTTGAAAAGGCCTCGGACTTTGCAGCTTACTCCACGATGGAATCTTTCGTGGGTGCTGCTTTGCTTGGGGGGGGCACCGTTCGAACCTTTATCCCAGGTGGATATGCAATTTCTCACATACAAGACGGCTTTTCTGATGGCATTTGCTTCGGCCAGACGGGTTAGTGAGCTTCACGCCCTCTCGGTTGACCCGGCCTTTTTTAGGAGTTCTCCCAACAGTGTTACTTTTACCACTGATTGCTCCTTTTTGGCTAAGAATCAGTTACCAGATACTACTCCTCCTCCTATCTGTATCAGGGCTCTTCCCTCTGTTGAGGGTACTCGCCCTTTGCTCTGTCCGGTCCGTGCTATTCGCATTTATCTTGATCGGACACGCTTCATACGGAAGGGCAGAAAACGGTTTTTTCTGTCTCTCATTCCGGGTCGACAGAAGATCTCTCCTCAATCCATTTCTCGATGGATTTGTCTTGCTATTCGTACGGCTTATAGTCGTTTAGCAGCTGGCGATTGTATTACCAATCGTATTTCTGCCCACGAGGTGCGGGCACTGTCTACCTCTTGGGCTTATTCTAACTCCGTCAAGTTGTCGGATGTTATGCAGGCAGCCTACTGGAGAAATGCTTCTACTTTCTCCACCTTTTATTTACGCCAGTTGCAGGAGCAGTCGGAGGACCTTTTTGCCTTGGGTCCTCTTTCTTCTGCTCAGGCTGTTGTCTGCCATAGCTATTAGGCTTCTTGAAGGTCAGTTTCAGCCTTGTGCTGTTACTGCCCTTTTTTCTGTCTGTGTGTCTCACAGGCTCATATGTCTCTTTTCATTGTCCTTTACCAATGATTGCGACATTATGGTTGATAAGCCTCGGGACCTCTTCCTTCTGCTTCACGGTTCCAGTGCACTAGGGTTATGTGGGGGTTGGTTATGCGATTCCCTCCAGCCTTTTGTCTATTCAGCCTGTAGTAAACAATTGTGAGTAGGTTGATAAGAAATCTAAATTTTATAGTAAATTTCCTTTCTTATTATACCTACCACAATTGTTTACATGGAGGCCCTCCCGTCTTCTTTACGGGTAATGAATCTTTCCTCCCCGCTGATCACATAACTCTAACGTTTACGGATTCAAAAAGAATGAGTCTTTAGAGACGGTATGCGCACTGGCAACGGAAGTCGTGGAGTTGTACTTGGGAGAGAGCGTCCCGTACTGGGTCTGCGCCGGTTGCACTCGACCCAGTTTTGGCTTATTTTTATTGGTGCTTTTGCACCACTTTTCTTTCCCAACTTGCTTGGGAAAGACAAAAATAGAGAGTATTTTATCCGTGTTAGGGACTTCCACTGAAGTGCAAGCCTGTAGTAAACAATTGTGGTAGGTATAATAAGAAAGGAAATTTACTATAAAATTTAGATTTCTCGGCAATAACATGGCTTCTGCATTTCGTCCCTTGAGTGCAACCAGCTGCCATCTGCAATGCTTTATTGAAGATAGCACCTTATTGCACTCAAGGGACGATGGGTGCTGGGCTCATAAACATTAACCCTTTACCTAAAATAAATAGAAAACAACTTTCATTTTTAGCTGAACTTGACGTCAAGTATGACCTATTGGGTTGGGATGCAATTTGTTGTTTGTACATCCGTCCATTCCTCTGTCCTCTTCCACAATTCCTTTAGCACACCCTACAGGCTGCTTCTCTCACCCGAACAGTTACAAATTTCATACATGGCTTTGGGGCAATGTCCAGAGGGGAGCTATCAAATTTTTGTATACTGTACCAATGACCCAGACATAGCTGGTGCTAACTCTTAAAATATAGGGCCAAACACAAATTTTGCCCCCCAATCCCCAAAATTTGCATCTAAAACCAAAGAAAACATGTCCTGAATGGCCCTCCACACTTCACCTCTACTGCGCATGCGCAGTGTCAAGGACGTTCCGAAATTGGCGCCATTAATCATTCTTAGTTTGGCCCTTCATCAGTTAACATCTGACTGATCTTTGTGCTTGTAAATCTCAGTTTAAATGATGCCAGACACATAAATATTAGAGAAATGGTGATTCTAAGGAGGATATAGAAGGAGGAGAGGAAACATGTGTGACAGAAAATTATCAGGGCTGTAACTTAAATTTTTTTAATGAAATTATGTTAAGTTACCTATTTTCGAGGCAACAGCCATTTTGTTGTCATTCTTGTTATCAAGTTACACTGTTTGTTCAGTGTTTTCCTCTTTCCCTTTCCTTTAAGTCCCCTCTTGCTATTCTCCCATGCTTTTGACATATTTTCTGTAATTTTATTACTAAAGTTTCTTGGGAGTTTCAGCTGAATAACAGAATGAATTCTGTTCTTTTCCCCATGTTTACGTCTTCATCTACGGGTGGTTAGGCATAGTGTTCTGCATCTACCATCTGATGTTCTACAGTTTCTTCCCTGGAAGTCTCTGTTTTGCATCAGATAATGTATTATTGGTAACTGATTTCGGGCCAGGGTGCCTGGAGTCTTATTCTAGTGTTTTTACACTTATTGTTTACATTTACAACAGGCCTCTGTGTGAGGGGGGATTTCTTGAAAATAATATCTTGATGTTAATTTAATCATAACTACCTGTAGATACATTATTATTGTTCGTAAGTGTTGCATAAATTGTTTAAAATATTTTTAAAATTTTTGTCCACACTTAGGCTTGGGATCCATTGGGGCTCAACGTTACTTTTCAGAAACTTGGGCTGTTCTGAAAAAATATTTTTTCAAAATTTTTTGATTTCAATTATTTTTTCTATGTTAATGGATCATATTATTATGTATTTTGATTGTCAGGGGTTGGTGCGAGTGCTAGGACTTTGTTTTCTTTTCACATTGAAAGGATTTTGGTCAATTGTAATAAGAGGAAATCTTCCTCTGACTTTTATAATCATTGTATATGTAGTCAGTGTACTCGCACTAACTCCTGTTCTGTATGTGATAATTTCGATGACAACATGGGAAGCGTGTGTCACGGTATGTTAGTGGGGAATTGGACACTCCGGTCCTTTCCCCGCAGGGTCACTCTACTTTATCAATTTCTATTTCAGACGATCAAGATTAGGGTGATGTATCCGTGATGTCTTCCAAAAGTGTGCCTCCGTCGTCACAATTAATGAAGAGCTAGCGGAAAAGTGCTCATGTAAATACGCCAATTGCCTAAGAGGACCCTAGTAGGTTCGACGGCCTTTGACGTCCGCTAGCTCGCCCGGTGTAGTGTCCATTCATCGAATGGTTCGGCAGCCGGGTTCGTCCGTTGCAGTCTAGAAGGAGTTTTGGGGTGATGCGAGCACTATAAATCAACCAAATGCACACCCAGTGACGGCGGATTAGAGGGAGAACGGAGAAAGCCTTTTAGTCCGGTTCCTAGCTCGTCCAGGTCCATCCGGACGGCGAGCGAGAGAGGCCCCTCTCTCGTACAACAACATCTGGCCCCAGATGTTGTGGTACAAAATGTTTCGCATTCGGAGCATACGTCCTCCGCTCGGGACGCTCCGACATATAGTCAGTCCGGAGAGACTGTCAATAAGGCTTCCTGATTCTCATGGTAGCGCACACGACCGCTCTTGGCTATGTGACCTCGGATATCCAGTCAGCTTCGCCAATCAGAGAATCATCGGCGACCAGGTCACACAATCCGGTAGCCAGGGACACGAGGCCTGCAGACTCCGGACGTTCGCATAAGAAAGTGTGCGGGAGTCAACGTACACGGAGCTTCCGGCGGCAATGCATCGTAAGACCGCTACTGCACAGGCCTCGGTGATGGACGTGCTATCCCAAATAGCACAGCTTATCGCAGCATCCCAGCAACGACTGAATCTGTCGCATCATGTATTATCTGACGATGCTGGGTCGGGACGCTCCGCGCAAGCAGGTACAGACGTCCGAAAATTTCATCCGGTCCGATGGGATGCCGAAAGGGATTCGGAGAATTTCGAGCTTTCCCTTTCGGAACAACATATGCTGTTGTGTATGTCATCTGACTTTATCTTCTACAGGTTCTTTCGTCGGACCAGAATGCTGCGATGCCGGATAAGAAACTGATAGCGTCGGTGGACTTAGAAATTTTGGGTTCGGTTCAGGGACATCGTCCCTCAGTTCCGACATAGTCCAATAATGTCACACAATCTTTCGAATTATTGAACGACGCTATATATATTATTATATGCTTGCTATTACCAAGCATTTCTGGTTTCTTGTTCGCAAAGTTATGGAGATGTCTTTCAAGGTGTGCCTCTGTCGTCATAGTTAATGAAGAGCTAGCGGCAATAAGTGCTCATGGAATATGTCTATCGCCTAAGAGGTCCCTTGTAGGATCGACGGAGTGACATTCGCTAGCTGACCCGGTGTAGCGTCCATTCATCGAATGGTTCGGCAGCCGGGTTCGTCCATTGCGGTCTAGGAAGGAGATTTGGGTGATGCGAGCACTATAATAACTTTAGTACTCACCCAGTGACGACGGATTGAGGACAGATCGGAGGAAGCCTGTTAGTCCGGTTCCTGGCTCGTCCAAGTCCGTCCGGGCTGTGAGCGAGAGAGGTCCCTCTCTCGTACAACAACATAGGGGACCGCATGTTGTGGTTCAGATATTTCGCATTCGGAGCATATGTCCGTCGCTCGGGACGCTCCGTTATATTGACAGTCCGAGAGACTGTCGATAATGCTTCCTCATCCTCACAGCAGCGCACATGACCGCACATTGGCTACGTGACCTCGAGTATCCGACCAGTTTCGTCATTCAGTGATTCCACGGTGAACAGGTCACACCATCCGGTAGCCAACGGGCACGAGGCCTATACACTCCGTTCGCTCGCATAATAGAAGTATGCACGGGGTAACGATCACGCAGCTTCCAGCGGCAATGCATTGTAAGACTGCTTCTCCACAGGCCTCAGTGACGGACGTGCTATCCAAGTTAGCACAGTTTATCGCAGCATCCCAGCAATCGACAGATTCTCGGTCGGATCAGGAATTATCCGACGGCGCTGGGTCGGTGCGCTCCGCTGTTGCATCAGGTTCGGACGACCGAACGCTTTATAGGGTCCGACAGGATGGCGAAAGGGATTCGGACGATTTCGAGCTTTCCCTTTCGGAACAACGGAAGCTGCCATACATTTCTTCCGGCATTATCTTCCAGAGGTTGTTCCTTCGGACTACATTGCTGCGATGTTGGATAAGAGACTTATAGCGTCATTGGACACGGAATTTTGGATCGGTTCAGGGACATTGTCCCTGACTTACCGACACAGTCCAATAATGTCATTAGAACATTTGTATTATTTATCGACGCTATATATATATAAGCCTGCTACCAAGCATGATAGTTTAGTTTCTTGTCCGCAATGCTCTATTCTGCCTTTTATCATTCCTAGGAACAATTTATTTTGGCAGAACAGGGCATACCGAGAGTTCATATGCGAAATTTATCATTTTTCGCCGTCTATGTCTTTTCCAACCACTATGTTGGAAACGACAATGACGTCTAATAGACTTAACTTAGACGCTTTATCATACGTAGTCCACCTTACTGAGGCATTATCATTACGTCTTCAAGAGAAAGAATTCCGGGATATGATCCTCAATGTGATTTCTTTCAAGGGCAGTAGTTTTTCCACGTATAACTCCGCCCTTCAGTGGCAACCTGGAGTTGGTTAGACGTGACGCAGCCCTAGCTACATCCACGCGTGTGGATAGTAAGGTGAAGAACTCTCTCAGAGTCGCTTCGGTCTCTGAGAAGCTTCTCTTCGACGGCAACTTTTCAGCAATCCATGAATTGCTCGATATACACGTTCTCTTGTCTATCAAGTGTAGCAAGAGATTCGGACTGGGGCAAACATTCGGTGGTTGACTCAGAGAGTGCCACTGCAGTTGCCGGATCCGAGTTTTATAATTATGACGGTTGCCAGTCAAACGGGTTGGGGTACAATATTGATCCCAACGGATTCGAAGTGCCAGGATCTTTGGGTTCTGCAGTCTCTAGGCAAGCACTTATCTTCCACGGAATAATGTTTTAGGCTTGCTTTATGTCATTGGATGAACATTATTCAGAAACGCATGTCCAAATCCTGTCCGATAATACGACAGTGGTTGCGTATCTCCGGAACCAGGGAGGCACTCATTCGATTCCGTTATTCAATTTAACGGAAAGAATCCTTCCGTTTGTTATAGTACACCAAGTTCTGCTTCGGTCCGTCATATTCCGGGTCGTCTGATTGTATTAGCGGACTCCCTTTCACGTATGGGTCGCTTGTTGCTGTCAGAATGGACTCTCAACAAACAAGTATTCAATCAGATTTGCTATCAATGGGAGCGCCCAATGATAATTTTTTACGACACAACTTGCTAATCAATTGCAGACGTATGTGTTTGCATGTCCGGATCTCTGAGCTTATGTTGTTAACGCTCTATTGATCTAATAGGACGGAATGATAGGATATGCGTATCATCCTGCGCTGTTGTTTCAGGAAGTATTGCTAAGATAAACAACCATAATACATTTCTGTTGATAGCATCTCTGTCTTCACAGAGACCGTGGGTAAATTTACTCAGATGTCTACTGTGGGACTTAATGCGAAAACTTCCTCTATGAGAGGATCTTCTTTCGCTGGGGAAAATCGTGTCATCTTCATCACAACCCGCAAGGTCTCAACCTTCACGTATTCCGTTGTGTGGTCCTTATTGCATTGTAAGCATTGTACTGGACAAGCTTTGGACGCAATTTTTTACTGTAGGAGAACCTCTTCTTCGCTATACTATGCGGCCAAAGTGGAGGCTCTTCCGTCGTTGGTGTAGGGATCATTATGTTGATATTGTTGATCCCTCCATACTAGTCATTGCAACTTTCTAGTATACTTGTTTGACAAGATCTACTGCAGCCTGTTACTATTAAGGTTATAGGTCTATGTTATCTCATACCTATGCATTCTATGATAGTTTACAATTGAGTCTTATGTCTCTTTATCTAAGTCAGTTAGTAACTTTTCGATAAATAGACTTAGAATCATTAGATTAAATTTCTATATGGAATTTAACTTCGGTTCTTTTTTAGCTAAGTAATCATTTGAGCCTCTGGAAACAGTAGTTTTCAAATTCTGACCTTTTAGACAGTAATTCTGTTGGCTTCTCTTTTACTGAAGAGTCAGTGAGCTTCATGCACTATCGGTGGATGATTCTCACTTTCGTAGTTTCGGAATCACTACTTCCTTTACTATTTAGGTTGGATTTTTGGTTAAGAGTCAGGCTCCTAATAAATATCCGGAACCTATTGTTATTAAGGTCCTTCCGTCTTCGTACGGGCATAGGCCTTTACTCTGTCCGGTTAGAGTTTATGTATTTATAAACAGATATCTGTTTATTACTACGGACGTAAGCTTCTTCTGTCTTTGATGCCTAATAGAAGGACGTTACGCTCCATTCTATTGCTAATGGATTCAATTAACTATCGGTACTGCTTATGGTATATCATTGACTCAGCAGTTGTGCTTGAGATTTCGGCTCATGAAGTAAGAGTTTTTTCTACATCTTGGGCTTACATTAATAGTGTCGCTATTATAGATTTTTGAAGGCTGCTCATTGCGCTCAGCCATCCACATTCATGAATTTTTATCTCAGAAATATCGAGTCCATTTCTGGAGGCCTCTATTGTTAGGTCTATTATCTACTGCTCAGAATGTCATTCACTTAACAGTTGCTACTATAGCTAGGTAGGCTTTCTGTTTCGGCAGTGACTCCGTTCTGCTGCCCTCTTCGCTCTGGGCTATTTGACCCAGGGCAAGAAAAAGGGGGGGGAGGGTGTTCCCTTGGGTCACCTGTTTTACTATGAAAACAAGGGGACACCTCCTCCGGAGTTAGTAATTCTGAGCTGTTACTGGGATGGCTTTTTAGTGAGAAGTTTATGTTTTAAAAATTCATTCAGGTCTTAGTTTTTAAAGTATAGCTTTTGAATATAGTATGTGTCATACGGACGTTATTATACATTCCTCAGACACTTTTAAGGAGTATAAAGAGTCTCTATTCTCTAGACTTTCTTTATTTATTGGCTTACTTTAAAAATTATTAGTATAAGGATTATATTAGATATTAATAGAGTACATGGATGTATGATGCTCAATTTTGGAAGGTGTTGTATCTTTCTAATTTATCATAAATAAGAAAGATACATGTAAGGCCTAATACTTCTTTTTCCCTAGAGGGGATGACTATTTTATATAATTGAGCGTATTCCAACTTGCTCTATGTCCTAGGCCCTCCAGCTTTTTTACTATTCAGCTATGTCTGGGTCATTGGTACAGTATAAAAATGTTAAAAAATTTATAGTAATTTATATATTTTTTATACTTACCAATGACCCAGACGGGGATGGCCCTCCCAGGAGTTGGGAACTCATACCTCCCCGCTGAGTACATAGCGCTTACCAGGCACTGGTTATAAGAATGATTAATGGCGCCAATTTTGGAACGTCCTTGACACTGCGCATGCGCAGTAGAGGTGAAGCGTGGAGGGCCATTCAGGACATGTTTTCTTTGGTTTTAGATGCAAATTTTGGGGATTGGGGGGCAAAATTTCTGTTAGGCCCTATATTTTAAGAGTTAGCACCAGCTATGTCTGGGTCATTGGTAAGTATAAAAAATATATAAATTACTATAAACTTTTTAACTTTTCTAAATTTCATCGAAAAACATCTTGAAAAGAGGCCATCTTGGATTTGGATATAAATTGTCCAACAATTCCTTTAGCACACTCTAAAGGCTGCAGCTCTCACCCGATCAGACCCAAATTTCATAGGTGGCTTTGGGGCAATGTTTAGATGGGAGCTATCAAATTTTCTGAATTTTGTTGAAAAACATGGCTGCCAGTGGCCATATTAGATTTGGCATATAAATTGTCAACAACTCCATTAGCACACCCTACAGGCTGCATGTCTTAATCGATCTTTTTCAAACTTCAAATGTAGCTTTGGTTGGATATTTAGATGGGAGCCATCAAATATTTCTGAATTTTGTTGAAAAACATGGCTGCCAGTAGCCATCTTGGATTTGGCATATAAATTGTCAACAATCTCATTAACACACCCTACAGCTGTATCCCCCACCTCATCTTTTTCGAATTTCATATGTAATTTTGGTGTGATGTCTAGATGGGAGCTATCAAATTTTCGTAAATTTTGTTGAAAAACATGGCCGGCAGTGGCCATCTTGGATTTGGCTAATAAACTGTCAACAATTCCATTAGAACACCCTACAGACTGCACCTCTCACCCGATCTTTCTCGAGTTTTATTTATATGTAATTTTTGTATAATGTCTAGATGGGAGTTATCAAATTTTTCTGCATTTCCTTGAAAAACATGGCCGTCACAAGCCATCTTGGATTTGACATATAAATTGTCAATAATTCCATTAGTACACCAAACAGGCTGCATCCATCACCCAAGTTTTTTCAGATTTCCAATGTAGCTTTGGTGTGATGTCTTTTCTATAGAAATTTGAGTGAGTGAATGACATGGCATTACTGGATCTTTTCTATTTAGTTCAGTCTGTTCTTGGACAAGTTGAGCTGCAGTCTCATTGACTCTTTCATTCTTTCTTGGAAAACTGAAAAAATTTACTTTTTGTTTCAAAAACCTCGCTTATGACCCCACATTAGAACAGGCTTACCCAGACTGATCCAATGAACGGGCCTGACCTATATTTTTGAATAAATAATAAAATTTGAATGCTAATTTTTGTGTGTCTAGTGCTGGGTAGGTGTGGCCATTATGTTAGGTTAAAGGGCTAAAAACCATAAAGGCATTAAAAATCTTTTTTGATCAGGGGTACTTTGGAGGTGGACGACAACCCCAGTTACAGTTGCTTAATTTTCAGGATGGGCTCTCTTTGTCGGTGTGTCCATCTGTAGATAGAGTTGGGCTCTCTCATTAACCCTTTACCTCACACAAAAGGCAGACAGCACTTGCAAACAAAATTTTTGAAGAACTAAATTTTTTCATTTTCTGCATCAAAAACATAGGTTATTGCCCCTCATTGGAACAAGCACAGCAAGCTCGTTCCAATGTGGAGTCATGAGCTTTGTTTATGAGACGAAAAATAAAAAAATAATGAAAATTAAATGGTGCTTTTGTAAATAGCACTGTCCAGCTTTAACCATTATGTTGGGTAAAGGGTTAAGTTCTGATCAAAACTAAACTTGACGTGGGTTGGGCATGATGAGAGGATTAACCCTATTTATTTTGGGGTAATTGTGCCAAAGGTCAATGTCACAGTTACCTTGAACTTAAATTTTTTGTGGTTATGATCAGAGCATGATATTGATATCTACTCCATAACTTTAGATAACTAGATATTGAATAGCAAACTTGGAAATAAGCAATTTGTTATTTGCAGGATGTAGTCCTCAGAGGGTGAATTTGCTGACGCCATCCCATATAGTGGGCTATAATCTCCCAATTTATCCTCTGGATGCCTCTTCCTGTTTAGGTCTGAGACTGAGATTGAGGTTCATTGAGGGTAAATTTTTTAACAATAATTTGTAATAAAACAAATTTGAAGTCTCTTAGAAATTCGGTTCCCACCTTATTAAACTCAAAGAGTTTGATGGCTCACTTAAATATTATGGATATCCAAGAAACATTATTTTGAAAAGACATGGAATTGTCAATCGGGAGTGCACTGGCTAAATAAATTGTCAATCTCTCAGTATAAACCCTGTTGGTATTTTAACTCTCTTGGCTCAGTAGGCAACTGTAGTCAAGAGCGTAAAAAAGTGTCATCTTCCATTAGAGTTATTATTTTAGCATATATGATGTTTCCATTTGCAAGTACTGAAATTAAAACCTTGATGATGTTCTTTTGATTCAAGCATTCAATGTTCTTGTTCTATCTTAGAACTAAAGACACAAGTAATTTCAACAGATGTTTTGTCGCATTTTGGTTAATTTTGATTGTTTTTCATCCAGCTACAGAAAACTATGTATGCCTAGCAAAGATATGACATTGAATGATGCAATGTCAGAAACTAGAGCTGGGATTTTTTTTGGGTGGGGGTGTTCCAGGTTTTTTTTACAGAAAACCAAAACACAAGAACCACTCACACACTCTCGTCACTTAGTCTATCTGGCAAATATGTCATATTCTCATTGTAATATTTCCTCTGTTATTGAATTGTCCATCGTGCAAGTAAATAAGGAAGAAAGTGTGACAATGGGAACACAACATAGATCAGATGAAGTTTATTCATCTGTTAGCCTAATTTATGTTTATTTCAAACTGATCCCCTAGAAAGCCTAAAAATGACAAAAAAGAAATTAGGCTCAGCCCATTGGAGATACTTGCAGACAGGTATATTTGTGGCCAGTGATGTCATACAAACTGTTGCACACACCTTCATCAAGTTGGGAAGCCTGAAGTGCTCTTTACTATATGTTCATAACACATAGAAAAAACGAACTGAAACCGAGGTTTTTTCCTGCAACTGAACCAAAACCGAATCTGAAAAATCTAAACCTCTCAGGTCTATCAGTAATATCATCAGTACAGATTTCAATTCTGCCCTGGATAATGAAATAAATTAGAAAGTCTGAACTCATCACATGATGAGACCATAGAGATGTTAGTCATCTTAACAGTCAGTTTCACGTTGACCACAGGTAGTTACCTCACCCACCCCAAACTCCTTAACCCTTTACCCAACATAACAGCTAAACTGGTCAGTGCTATTCTAAAAAATCGCCAACAAATTTTCATTATTTTTTATTTTTTTGTCTCAAAAACATAGGTTATGATCCCTCATTGGAACGAGCTTGTTGAGCTTGTTCTAACGAGGGGTCATAACCTATGTTTTTGAGACAAAAAATAAAAAAAATAGTTATTCAAGAATTTTTCTTGCAAGTGTCTTCTGCTTTCATGTTGGGTAAAGGGTTAAAAAGATTACATACTGAGAAATCTCTTCTGGTTTTCCACACTGAAACAGTTACAGTTCCGTCAGGCTTTATTAGAAGAAGTTATTTATTGGATATGATTTTCTCTCCCAGAATTGCCTATTATCCAGTATGGTCGCTTTGACTTCAAACTCGGCTGATATGAAGCCATTCTCGGCCGATATGAACCAAGCCAGAGTTGTTCCCCTTGATGCATCATTATTAGGCTCATCCAAAATGTTGCCCGAAATCATTTACCATTACTTGAGGAACACAATCCGGAAAACTGGTGTTACTGGGCATAATGGAGTGGTTTGAAGCAGAGTTTTTGAATGATGAATTAGCCCTTTACCAAATGCACACGATCTCAACATTTTATTATTTTAAATATTTTTCAGAGCTTTCAAAAACTTATGACAAAACCTTATCATGTGACCCCCTCATTGGAATGAGCTCATAATATTTTTTCAACTGCTGAATCTGTATATTATGCCGGAAGGTGCAGCTTATTCATTCGGTAAGGGGTTAGTGATGGCAGTGAGTGAGGATTGGTTGGAAGAAAAGAAGAAAGAAGCAAGTTGTACAGAAAATTCAATGCAAACTGAGATTCAAAGTTCGAAGCAGAGATTTGTCGAAGTGGGAGAAGAGATAGTTCAGCTATCTGAATGTTGCAGCTTTCCCAGCAGGAAAGCCAAGGTGTTGTGATAACTGAACTAGAAGAGAAAACTTCAGACTTTGTGAAAAGAAAGAGAAACAACACTGTCAGAAAACTGTAACAAATCTGAAAACATTTTGTAATTATTTACTTAGTTTCATATCTGCAGAGATATCAGCCCGAGGTAACTTCACCTCAACCTTTGGTCTCAGGCTGATGTTAAGTTTTCTTGGGCCGATATGAAACTAACCAAGTAACCTCTAATTATTTTGCTTTAGTTTATTGAATAGTGCAGATATCCTCTAAAATGGGCTGCATAATTTTAAGCTATTGGCTGAACTTTGCTTATACTTCTGTTGTTGTCTCGGGTATAGTCATAAATGCTGGAAGTGAGCTTATCCATTCATAGATAAGTAATTAAGTCTGGTATCAGAGTGCTGAAATGTCCCCAGAAGGCTCCATATGATACTGGACTACCAGAGAAAATCACCAAGCAACAGCAAGCAACACACTAACTTCTCACATGCAGGTTTAGCATTGGTTGAATACATGTGCACCATCAATGTGCAGTACGTCATAGTACACGGCAATACCGTGCACCCATGTGGGCAATCAGGATTAAGAGGCTTGCCAACGGACACAATGCAGTTACCCCTGGTGGGATCAAACTGGACATTTGGAGTTGAAGTCCAATGCCATAACCACTGAGCCATCATGCTCTCTAACTGGTAGTGTTGGAAGCCACTATCAGGGTTCTGTTGAACAGTCATTAAAACCACTTCAGTGGCCTTACACATGTATGCATTAGCTTGTTTGTTCGGTAGTAAAACAATGTTTAAGCCACCCCTCCCCCCCCCCCCCCCCCAAAAAAAAAAAAAAAAATGACTTGATTCTCACAGACTGCCAGATTGATTTTTTTTGTACACATTGGTAAATGTTATTGGTATTTTTCAAATATTGTGGGTTGTGCCACGAAAATAGGAAACGCAAATGCCTAAAATGCAAATTCCTGATTGATTTTAACGGGATCTAGAGCTAAGAAGCATGAATATATTTTTAACTATGAGTATACATGCATTGAATGAAATTCTCATTTTGAGAGATTTTGTCAGTTCAACATTTCTACGGTATTAAACCTCTCGTACGTCACATTTCCTGCTTATTTCTATCAATATGAACATGCTGCTTCTGATTCACTTTCAGAATAATTGGACCTGTACAATTAATTTTTATAAAATACTCTTAAGGCCTAAAAAAGTTAAAAATCTGTTTCTCTGGCCCTCCTGCATGGTCCTTTTGGCTGCCGCATGCTCTCTTTTTATGACCAATGCAAACTTAAAAAAACAAAAATTCAATGGTTTATGTCTGATATTTTACCCAAGTTAATAAAATTTAAAATTTGTCTCTTGAGTGCAACAAAACTTTGCAATGCTTTTGCATTGCAAAGTCTTCTTGCACTCAAGGGATGAAATACACCACTTCCCATGCTATTCTGTAGATTATGAGGCCTAAAACATAAAACAAACCAAGAACATGAACTTTTGATGGCAAAGAAATAATTACAAAAAATAAAAAATAAAATAAAAAGCGGCCCGCCCACATGCAATTTTACCAAAAAATGGCCTGAGAAACAGAAGATTTACTGTGTGGGTCCTTTTGTTTATTCCAATTTGACAAACTTAAGAGATGCTTGAAGACAATGGGTACATTTCCATGGGCCATTCCGAATGTATTCAGAATTCACCCGACTAGTGTGTCATGCGCAGTTCAATTACAGAATCTTATTCTCAAGGAAACGTTCATTTGACGTTAAATGATATTCAGAATAATCGATATGGATCAAGATTGCGTTTCTCGTCGAAGAATTAACCGGCGACACAGAAAAAGTTGGTTGCGTTATCAGCAGCTAACAAGAATTATTCTGTGCACAGGCACTCGACAAATTATCAGATTTGACCATTTTTAATAAAATATATATTATATTATCAATACTAAAAAAATTAGTGTTGATAATATAACATATATTTTATTAAAATTGAAATGTGATAATTAGTCGAGTGCCTGTGAATGGAAGTAGATTCGACACTTAATTTAACTGCAATGTGCAAAACCTTTGGATACTTTGAACCTTGCAATAGCTTTCAACAATGTTTTATTTTATGGTAGAGTGAGTCGTGGCTGATACAATTTGGTCTCAACACCGAATTGGAATTACAAAAATAGTCTGAATTTATTTTTGAATGGTAGAGTGAGATGTGGCTGAAACAAATTGGTGGCTGAAACAATCAATCAGATTACTAAACTGTTATAACAGATAATTAGTTTGTTTTATGAGGATAAGGCGTCGCCTCACAGAAACTTGGCCAGTAAATATATATGGGGCCAACAGGAGTCATGTGTTACGGCTTATTTCTAAATAGGTCAGTGGCGCAGTGTGTATATGGGGCGGGGGAGGGTCCGGTCAAAATGCCAAGTTGCATAATTTAATCACCTACTGGATGAAGATTTTATGTGTGTGGCTGCGGTGTGGTGTAGAACAGGGAATTAAAACTCGCAAGAAGAAACGGAGGTAGGGGCGCGCGTTGGATACCAGTCACAAAAAGTTGACTAAAGACCAGGTGGCTGTCAGATGTTTGGGCTCGGTGTATAAAGTCGGTAGAGCTGCATGGGACTTGCTCTGAGTCCTCACATGTTAAAGCGAATGGGCCGTAGCAGTACAGTGTTACATGGGGTAAAGCATGATAAGGCCCATTTGGGTGGGTGCAATTCTGTAGTCGCGGTTGAGTCAAAGAGGCCTTGTAGGCTACTAGAGTGACATCGCAAACGAGTCATGGGCACGGGCGATGTCAGAGCGAGAGGGTAGCTGTGCACTGAGAATGCAAGTGTCATTGTAACAATGGAGGTGTGTGTGTGGGGGGGGGGTACACTGTTATATAGGGCAAACAGGCTACGGAAAGAAGGCGTTGTGCAATAGCCTCGATAAAAGCATCGGGTCGAGCCGTATTGGAAAGGCTCAAAAGCCCCAGCGATGTTAAGGCCCTGCTGACCGACAGACCACATCCTGGAAAATCCAACGGATTTGTTCACGTAAATAAAACTGCTTCAGTGGTCATGGACCTTCTTCAGAGACCCCCTTCAATAGGCATGGGGAAACACATGGGTTTCTAGCCATATACTGTACATACCAACACATACCGCTCTACTACTTTACAAGGTCTGTACCCAGTCACATAAGCCTTGAAATCCCATTCTAATATAACATTTGTGAACCATAAAGGTTTTATTTGCACAATCGCGTACGAAAGGTTGATGGTTCACAGATGATGGAACTTGTCAATTCTTTTCTTAAATTGCACACGTTACATTAATTCTCACCCCTGGAGGCATACATGTATGCTATTTGTCATGTGTGAGTGGAGGGGGCGTATTTTAGCTTACAGTACTGACCACGAAAACACCATCCTGAAAGGTTCTGCTGTGAAATTTTCACGATACCCCCCCCCCCCCCCCATCTCCACCCCCAATTACATAACTTCTGCACTTGCAGTTCCGTAAAAGAAGACATCTTTCGGTCCCACCACTTTCCTATAATAAAACCCAATCAATCAGATTACTAAACTGTTATAACAGATAATTAGTTTGTTTATTGAGGGTTACGGAACTTTCGAATGCCAAGGCCATATCGTGTCGAGCAGTTTTACAGATGGAGAAAGCCGGAGTATCTATAGAAACCATCGCACAGCGACAAGTATCTGCTAGACTCTCCAACGGACTCACCAGACACAAGCCGGATGAGCATTGGTTGAATGCACACGTGCCATCAATGCGCAGCACATCTTAGAACACTTTGCATCTGTGCCCCTGTGTGCGCAGTTTGGATTGACATGCTCAGTGTCACAATGCAAGTGGAATGGACCTCTTTCGCACTGTCGACATACAGGTCACAAGTCTGATGCGCCAGTCAATGAGCCGCCGTGCTCCCCATTAGTTGCTTTTAAAAGATAACTATAACAGATCATTAATTGGTAAAAATAGTGTAACATCCACCTGAGATATGACTCGCAAGATGCACAGTCAGGACGGGAAATCTCACCCCCGGGGAAATTATAAGTAAGAAATGGTAGAGGCCTTTCTCCGGATTCTCGGGTTAGGGTCAGCCGAAAGGTGACCATAGAACAGAAATAAATAATTGATACTCAGACTGATAGTGATGATAATATATTGACAACTGTTGATACAAATTATTAGAGTTCTCCAGTGCACAGCGTTGAATCGACTGTCTCTCTTCACATCACACATGCGACTGACATCAGCAGAGAATCAACATCAAGCAAAAGTCACAGTTCACTGATCTGCACTGCGCTGTACGCGAATTCCACTATCGTGCAAGGCGGAACTGTCTGATTGAAGGCTGGGCTGTTGAACTGACTGAAAAATACATCACACAACCCACACCTCCAACCAATGCGTCCCACATTGCCCGATAGGGAGACACTGTCCATTTAATGACGTTCACTAGTCTCTATTCACTTTGAAATGTTTTTCGAAAAGTTCATCCAAAGCCTTCATTTCCCTTTCTTCCAGCGCTAGCTCTTTGACAATCTCTTTCCGAATTTTGCTGATGGCACCAATCCGCTCTTCTGTGATTACTACCCTCTGCACTGGCTGTAAGCCACACTGAATGGCAACATCTTTTTGCATGGCTTTATTTTCAGTACTTTCACCAACTATTTCTAAGAGAGTCTTAGCAGCTTCTGCGGCTTCAGGTTCACTTGCATATAAATCAACAGAAATGTCTGGCTCTGATCCAAGACTTAGTGACATATTGGGAAACACTGGTGTCATGGCTGGTGTATCGTTAGAACATACAGTGGCTTTAGGTAACTTGCAGCTGTTGATGTTGCTGTTATCCGGTCGTTCGCTCATCATAGCAGCTAGAGGCTTTCTGCTGCCGCCCAATCCTACCCGAATTGAACGAACTCGGTTTACTGTCTCACCATGTTTATTAGTGTCCAGATGTCTTTTCCAGTTTGAAATTTTGGATGTTGTAAACGAACACTGTTGACAAACATACATTTTTACTTTTGCTTCTGCCGTCTTCACTCTAGTGATGGCACTGGAATCGCATTTACCTTGATTATACTCCCCTCTATCATCCTTTATTGGTGCCATGACAATCTCACTCTTAATACCATAACTCTTTTCACTCCTGCTTCTGTCTCGTCTCTCCTCGTTTGATCTTTTCTCTGACTCATCTTTTCTATGTCTGTCTTTCTTCTCCCATCTCATGGATCCTCTCCAGTTTCGCCTCTTTCTCTCATTATAACTTCGTGATCTCCCCGTTCCTCCATACCAGTTCCATCTGCGACGAAATCCCTGAGCTTCACATCTTTCCCTTTCTCTACCTCTATCCATTTTACCTGAAGACAAGATAGGTTCTCGTTAGCTGCAAGTCTATTATGTAACTTTTTATGAAGTGAAATACGGCATATATATTGGTCTAAATATCGAGGCCATTTTTAACTACCGCCCAACCCGAGATTCCTTTGAAAACCCCATTTGTGACAACAATTCATCTGGATGGGAATAGCTGTCAGCATTTTCTTCCACTTCCCGTTGCATCTCATTTTCAGCTAATGGATTCACAGATCTTCCTTTATTTCTTCTTAGTCTGTCAACATGAACCACTTGTTTTCTGCCGGACACATTGTCAGATATCTCAAAAGTGATATCTGTTATTTTCTTGGTAATCAGAAATGGTCCTTTCCAATACTTTTGAAATTTTGCTGGAATCCCTGGAGTTTTGTCTGGTGTATACAGCCACACCAGATCTTCGGGCTTTAACGTGTCACTGCTCAAATGGTGATCATAGTAATTCTTTTGTCTCTGCAATTGCCCCTCCAGAAAAGTACGAGTAAAAGCATGAGCTTCCTCCATACATTCATTCAACTGTTTGCCCCATTCATTGCAACTATTGAAGGTCTCTTTACAAGGGCTGCCATACTGGAGGTCAATTGTTGTGTTGAGTTCCCGGCCCATCATCAGGTAATTGGGAGAAGATCCTGTTGACTGGTGTGTTGTGGAACGATAAGCATACATTATGTATGGTAAGTGTTCATCCCAGTTATCTCCCTTGTTCTGTATGTACACAGACAGCATACTCTTTATGGTTCTATTGACCCGCTCGACTTGGCCATTGGAAGCTTGGTGATAGGGTGTTGTCCTTGTCTTATGTATGCCTAGCAATTCACATGTCTGCTGAAAAAGGTGGCTTTCAAATTAGCGACCTTGGTCCGAGTGAAGCTGTCTTGGGGGACCAAAGCGCAAGAAGAACTCCTCTACCAGTAATTTAGCTATGGTCCTTGCTTCCATATCTTTCATGGGACAGGCTTCTTTATACTTCATGAAGTAGTCTGTTGCTACGAGTATGTACATGTTTCCCTTCTTAGTCCGTGGTTCAATTGGGCCCATTATATCACATGCTACCCTCTCCATGGGAGCACCAGCTGCAAATGAATCCAATGCGGATTTATTCTTTTTCATTTTAACTGGAGCGCATGTAATGCAGAAGGCAACATATCCTTCTACTTCTTTCTTAAGCCCTGGCCAATAATATGCCAACTTGATTTTATCTGTTGTCTTTTGTATCCCCAAGTGGGCACTAGTGTGTGGGTCATGAGCTTCCTGGATAATCTCTTGTCTAATACCAGTGGGTACAACAGTTCTCTGGTATGTAGAATGTCCATCCTTCTTCTCTTCCAATACTAAAATTTCAGAATTCATCTTCAGTTGTGGCCACTCAGACCAGAGCTTTTTAACCAATGGACTCTTTGGTGAGACGTCCCTCCATTCTGGTTTATGTCCATCCTGCACACACTTCACTACATCAGATATATCTTTATCTGCCTCTTGCAATTCCCTCATCACACCTGTATCTATCTCCACCATGTTGACTGATATGCTTGCCACAGAACCCAATTCTTTCGCATCCTCTTGCTCCCATCCACATTGTATGCATGGAGCATGTGAAAGGGCATCAGCATTGTTGTGGACCCTTCCTGGTCGATGCTCTATCCGGAAGTCATACATGGAAAGGACCTCCAGTCAGCGAGCCAGCTGGCCCTCCGGATTCTTGAAATTGAACAACCACCTAAGTGCCCCGTGGTCGGTTCTTACCAAAAAGGTTCTGCCATAAAGATATGGTTTGAAGTGCTTGACGAAGTTCACTATTGCTAACAACTCCTTCCGCGTTGTGCAGTAATTACGCTCTGCTTTCGTTAATGTTCGACTCGCATAAGCAACCACTCGCTCTTGCCCATCAAACACCTGGGACAGTTCAGCGCCAACTGACTGGCATCACTGTCTAGAACAAATTCTTTCTCTGGGTCAGGGTAGGCAAGTATGGGAGCCTCTGTTAATCTTCTTTGGAGTTCCTCAAATGCTGCCTGGCAGCTGTCACTCCATACATATTCACGGCGCCTTTTCTACTAATCTATGCAATGGCGCTGCCATCTTTGCGTACTATGGGACATATCGGCGGTAGTAACCAGAGAGCCCGAGAAAACTTCTAATTTCAGATACATTGCTTGGAACTTGACATTCACGGATTGCTTTCACCTTTGATGGATCAGTGGACACTCCACTAGGGGAAACTATGTGCCCCAGATATTCTACCTGTCTCTTAAATAGATGGCATTTGTTTGGTTTCAGTTTCAGGCCAGCTGCTTTCAGACGAGAAATTACCTCCTGCAAACGACCCACATGCTCCTCAAAGGACTTTGCAAATATCAGGATGTCTTTGAGATAGACTAAGCATGTTTCATAGTTCAAACCAGCTAACACGCTTTCCATTAAATGCTCGAATGTTCCAGGCGCATTCGTGAGGCCAAAACTCATGACCTTGAACTGGAAAAGGCGTCGTTGAGTCGTGAATGCCGTCTTGGGGCGGTCTTCTGGTTCCAGCTGCACCTGCCAATATCCAGCCATTAGGTCCAATGTAGAGAACCATTCCACCCCAGTCAAATAATCCAAAGTTTCACAAATATGAGGAATGGGGTAAGCATCTTTCTCTGTCACCTGATTTAAGGCCCTGTAGTCCACACAAAACCTTAACGATCCATCCTTTTTCTTGACAAGCACTATCGGGCTTGCCCATGGACCTGTAGATGGCTCAATCAAATCCCTGCTCAACATATCATCTACTATATTGTCAATCTCTTTCTTTTGGTGCAGGGCTACCCTGCGGGGTCTTTGTTTGATTGGCTTTGCATTGCCTGTCTTGATGGTATGTCGAACCCTGTCTGTGCAGCCCAAGTCTGTTGCAGATTTGGCAAACACGTCTTGGTTACTCAGCAGTAAGTTCTTCAATTTTTCTGACTGCTTGCTAGTTAATGCACCCACGGAATCCTGCCACAGTCCCTGTAAATGTTCAGGAATATCACCATTGCTATGAGCCTGCGTAGTAGACTCATTACTTATCTGTACTACTTCCACGGGGTTAATATGACCAATTGTCATATTCTTGTACAGCACCTGAGTGTGTGGTGTGGGATTTAGCAGTCGTACTGGAACTATTCCTTCATTTTCCGCTGTCTTAACTAGTGCTTTTGCAGTCAATATATGATGTTTTTCTGTCACACTTGGTACTGGCTCTATCATCCCAGAAGTCAATTTGTTGGCCAATGTGGCTATTCTTCACCATGCCTTTGACAATTACTTCTTGTTTTGGCGGAACACTAATAGTTTCACTCAGTGTGACCCGATATATGCCAATGGGTCCCTCTAGTTTTGTGGAGTACTCCTTCCCAGATAAGTTCAACGTTTTCTCCAATATATCTATGCTACAATCATGTTTTTGAAGAAAGTTAAGGCCCAGAATACAAGGAGAACCTATTTCAGCCACCAAAGCTTCCTGCCAGTATATGTCTCCACCAACTTTAAACTCAAAGATAGCCTTCCCATAGCTACATAACCGTTGACCATTGGCAGCCGTTAATTCTCTCCTCATCTCTTTCAATGTTGGCCTATGACTACTTTCTATGTTATCAAACACTTTCTTCGAGACTATTGATAATGTGGCACCTGTGTCAATAAGTCCATGTGCCACCATATTATTGACCACCATCAGCAGGTAAAGGCCAGATTCAGTTTGTCTGCTGATAGCACCAGTCCGCTGGTTTGGTCTCCTCCTGTGTCTTGTTGCTGCCCTGCGGCGATGAGTTGTCTGGACAGAATTCGCATTGTCCTTCTTAGTGGCACAATCTTTCGCAATATGACCTTGACCTTTGCACCGGAAACATACTACGGGCGATCTCTTCTTGTTCTCCTCTTGGGCTGACTGTGTCGTGATCTTCTGCCTTGGTCTCTCTTTTGTTTCTAGCCTGGTGCCATAGTCACTCTTTGTCTGTAGACTTTCAACTATTTTACTTAATCTCTCCAGCTTCTCACTAATTTTCTCTATGTCAGTGTTTGATTCCACCACACGGTGATAATTCTGCTCGCCTGGTGTAAGATCAGTGTATCGTAAAGCTTCAAGTTCCACAGCAATGTGGATGGCTGCTTCCAGATTCCCCGGTCTGGACTGCTGGATCTTCCAGACCATGTCCCTATCTTGTTGAAGCGCATCACAAAAAGCATCTTTTGCAAGGGTGTCTTGTAATTCCAGTGATGCTGTTGGGTATGCCAATGCAACCTTCCTCCTAACTGACTGACCCAGTTCTGGTAGAGATTCATTGGGATGCCTTCGGCAAGCTTGAAGCTCTGCACGATACATCTGTTTTTGATTGGGTGGCAGAAATCGGTTTCTCAAAGCTTCTATCAATTTAAAGTAATCTTTCCTGTCTCCAGAGCTAAGGACAGATAATACTTGCTGTGCTACACCCTTCAAACTACCAGCTAAATATAGTGCTTTCTCTGAATCATTCCACTGGTTCAATTCAGCACATGTTTCGAAGTGCAATTTATAGTCAATTATGGACGATGTACCATCAAAGGGCTGAGGGTTCATCACTGGGTGCTTACTGATATCAGAATTATTCCATGATCCCCAATTTTCTGTTCTTGCAGCATGTCCTGTTGGCTGTTCGTTTCTGTTGTCCTGCCATATTACTGGATTCCCAGTCGTTTTTGCAGTATCCTTCATCCAAGGTTCAAACTGAAAATTTTGGACAGGCCCAACTGAGCCTTCTCGATCTACCTGCTGATTGAGAGGAGGTGCTCTAACGGGGCGCTGATATTTATACAATGCACCACTTTCTAATTCACTTTTCTGTCCAGATGGCATGAAGTTACTCTCATAAGCTGAATCATCTGTGTATACAGTATTTTGATTTGTCCCGAATGCATTTTCAAATAAATGATCTCCCCTTGTATCTGCACTCCTGTGATAATTCGGGCTGTACCCATCATAGCTTGCCATCGATGTTGCCCTTTTCACCCCATTGTCTTTGTATTTAGCCCCATCTTCCAATTGGCTCCTTCTGGTGAACGTATATTGTCTATTCGGGCTCCTTTGTGAGAGGTTTACTGGCTCTTTGTCACTATTGTCAGGGAGCTTCTGCTGTTGTTCTAGGCTCCACCCACGGAGCTCTCTGTGTGATCGTTGGCTCTTGTCATACGACTCTTTCGTTATTTCTCTGCTCCTTTCCTGGAGCTCTTGGAGTGACTCTCGACTCCTACCAAGGAGCTCTAACGCTGGCTCTCGGCTCCTTTCACGGAGCTCTAATGCTGGCTCTCGGCTCCTTTCACCGAGCTCTACACTTGGAGCTCCGTAACTAGCTCTTTGCAGAAAATCAACTTTTCGGTTGTCAATTGGCTCTAGTTCCATATCCACTGCCTCGTAATTATCTTCGGCCATTAATTTCTGTTCTCTTATATCCCGCAACTCTGCCACCAATGTAACATCCACCTGAGATATGACTCGCAAGATGCACAGTCAGGACGGGAAATCTCACCCCCAGGGAAATTATAAGTAAGAAATGGTAGAGGCCTTTCTCCGGATTCTCGGGTTAGGGTCAGTCGAAAGGTGACCATAGAACAGAAATAAATAATTGATACTCAGACTGATAGTGATGATAATATATTGACAACTGTTGATACAAATTATTAGAGTTCTCCAGTGCACAGCGTTGAATCGACTGTCTCTCTTCACATCACACACGCGACTGACGTCATCAGAGAATCAACATCAAGCGAAAGTCACAGTTCACTGATCTGCACTGCGCTATACACGAATTCCACTATCGTGCAAGGCGGAACCGTCTGATTGAAGGCTGGGCTGTTGAACTGACTGAAAAATACATCACAATAGATAAGGCCAACTTAATCTGTAACAACAGAATATTAGTTTGCTATAACTGTATAAAAACTGTTAAAAACAGATTATTAGTTGGTTATAACACATTACTAATTTGTTAAAACAAATTATGAATATGTTATAAAAGTTTATTAATCTGTTGTAACAGATAAATGACTGAAGACGGGTTGGCACTAATTTGCCACCGTTGAAAACAAATTTCGACCTCAAGATTTGTGATGTGCAAAACTATTTAGTCAGTGCGCAATACCTCGCATGTCTAGAATAACGTTTATTCCTCCTCGAGAGGTGGATTAACAGAATACATTCCGAATAGTATTCCAGAATACTTTTACTTGAACAAACGACACAAATCACATTCTGCCTTATCTGCACATGTCCAGAATAACACTAGTATTCTCGAATGGCCCACGGAAACATACCCAATATCTGAGTGCTTGATTAAGGTTCCCTGACAATATTAAACATCAAGCATTCGAAGGATGCTTTCACTAATTCTGAGTAACTGGGAACAAGTTTCCATTACTGAGCAGCATATTACTGTGTTCATATGCAGAATTAATTCCGATTATGAGCAGTTGTCAAACCATAATTAAGGATTTATGATAGCAAAGAGATAGTGTAATGTATAAAGTTTACAAACCTTATAAAATATTTTTTTAAATATATTTTTTTATTTATTTCTGTAAATTACATTTACAATGTAAATATTGAGATTTAACCATGGAAACTGTTACATTAACAATGTCATTATGAAGGTTTAACAGACATGGAAATTGTTAGCATACATTAAGAATGTAAATATTAAGATTTAGCAGGCTTGCAAATTATGCCAGGTGACCCAAGCTTGGAAATAAGCAATCTGTCATTTGTAGATTGAGATCCCTAGAGGGTGAATCTGCTGATGTTATCCCATACAGTGGGCTAGAATCTCCCCATTTATCCTCTTGGTACCTCTTCCTGTTTAGGCCTGAGAACTTGATTTAGAATGAGGATCACAGAGGGTAGATTTAGTAATGCTACCGTGCTGTGCAGGGTAGCATCACCAAATTCAACCTCTGGTGACCTCATTCTGTAGATGACAGTGTACTTATTTCCAGGCTAGGCCAGAAGATTCTAAATTCTCCTTCTTTTAGGGGATTTAAACAAGATCTGCAATTTTGTATTTCGCCTTCGTGAACATTGCTCTTGGAGCTCTTTCCACCAAACACCTAATTTGAGATTTTAGATGATGATATTTTACCCAAGTTAATAAAACTGATAAATTTGTCCCTTGAGTCCACAAGGGACAAAAATACACCACCACCCATGCTATTCTGTAGATTATGAGGTCAAAAATAAAACAATCCAAGAGCATGAACTTTTGATGGCAAAGAAATAATTACAAAAATATAATTAAAAAAAACAAAAAAAAACGCTGCCAACATGCAATTGTACAAAAAATGGCCTGAGAAACAGAAGATCTGCATTGAGGGGTGTAAGGGCAATATTTCCTGCCACTTTACAAGTACTGTTGTAACAATGTAACCTCTGCATACTCATGCGATCTGCAGCTTGTGCAAATTGCAAGGATATGGTAATTTTATAAAATGACTTGTGATTTCATGAAATTGTCTTGTGCACTTTCATCTTCATTCTTATTTATTTGTTTATCTATTTTCATACGTTTTTATAAAATGACTATTGTGCTGTATTTGATTTGAAGCTAAACAATTCACATTGTTCAGGTTGATTTTCTGTAAAACAGTGCCATAGCCTTTTTGAGTTTCCTGGCTTCAGAAATGAGCTATTGGTGATGTTATTCCTGCAAAAATTTCAAGAGGTTAGCATGTTATTTTTGTCAACTTTCACTGTTTTATTTTTGTGTGTACCCATATTATGTATGGTACACATAATGCCGGCATCCGGGTGGCCATCCGTCATTCGTCCATTCTTTGTCCATCCATCTGTCCGTCCGGCGCCCATATCCATTTCTTTGGCATTCAATAACTTGAAAAATATTGCTTGCATTGTCAAGTTACTTTATATTTGTGTTCAGGTTACTGATGTGCCAAGCTGTATAGTTTTTGGTGTAAATCTGATTATTTGATCCTGAGATATTAACCCTTTATCCTTCAAATTGAAAATTCCTCCAATCCCTTTGGCATTCGATAACTTAAAAATATTGCTTGGATTGTCAAGTTACTTTATATTTGTGTTCAGGTTACTGATTTGCCGAGCTGTATAGTTTTTGGTGTAAATCTGATGATTTGATCCTGAGATATTAACCCTTTATCCTTCAAATTGAAAATTCCTCCAATCCCTTTGGCATTCGATAACTTAAAAATATTGCTTGGATTGTCAAGTTACTTTATATTTGTGTTCAGGTTACTGATTTGCCGAGCTGTATAGTTTTTGGTGTAAATCTGATGATTTGATCCTGAGATATTAACCCTTTATCCTTCAAATTGAAAATTCCTCCAATCCCTTTGGCATAAGATAACTCAGAAAATATCAATCCGATTGTCATGTTACTTCATATATGTGTTCAGGTAACTGATGTGCCGAGCTGTATAGTTTTTGGTGTACATCTGATAATTTGATCCTGTGATATTAACCTTTTATCCTTCAAATTGAGAACTCCTCCAATCCATTTCTTCGGCATGCAATAACTCAAAAAATATTAATCTGATTATCAGGTTACTTTATATATGTATTCAGGTTACTGATGTGCTGTGCTGTATAGTTTTTTTTATGTAAATCTAATAATTTGATCTGGAGATATTAACCCTTTATCCATCAAATTCGGCACTCCTCTAATCCATTTCTATATGTACCTATACTATGTATGGTGTACATAATGTCGGCATCTGGGGTGGCCCTCCGTCATACAGCTTTCTACTAGTTGTGCGTATGGGTACACATCTGACGATTTTAATGGCCTATTTTTAAAGAATAACTTTTGTCGGTGAATATTGGATATGTGGTATGATAATTCTGTGATAAAACCATATGTAGACTGCTCCTCCTGCACTGTTGCCACTTTGATTTGGATTTGATGTTGACATCGGTCCCCCAATTGGAGATTTGAATCGACGATAGAAATTTCATGTCCGTGAAAATGTCACTGACCTCCATTAACTCCTTGCATGCTGACAGATATTCTCGCCCAGGACAGGATTTCTCTTGCCATTGAATAAGTATAATTTGGGCACATTATATCAAATTTCCCCAATGTAAATTGAATTGTTTTTTATGCTCCTGCCATAAAATGACTGAGGGCAGAGAATATCACCCTTGTCTATCCATCATTTCGTCTCTCCGAAATAAGTTCTCCAGACTTTTTTGACCATACATTGACATAATTGGCTAATTTCTGGTATGTTGCTTTGTAATGAGTACCTACAAATTTAGTTTGAGTTTGGATGCAGTTGGATGATTTTTTGTGGAATTATTGACCTTGAACTTCCAAAATAAGTATTCCAGACTTTTTCACCATATATATATAATTGACTATTTTTGATATGTGGCTTTGTCAAAGGTACCTAAAATCGAGCTCGAGTTTGGTCCTAATCAGATGATTTTTTTATGCCCCCCGACTTAAGTTGGGTGGCATATAGTGATTGAAGTGTGCATGTGTCTGTCCGTCCATCAGTCAGTCCGGGCCAACATTGGAGGTTTAGGGGATATTATTATTAGGGGCTGCCTCCAAATTAAGGTAGTGTTAGGGTTAGGAGTGGGGTGGGGTGGGGTGGGGTTAGGGGTAGCCCCAGAGTATGGCTTAAGGTTGGGGAGGGTTAGGTCCTGGGGGGAGGGTGGGGTAGGGTTGGGGTCAGGGGTGGGGTTTTAGTTTTAGTAGCCCCTAAACCGAAAAATAGCTCCTAATCCTATTGGTTTGGCTAGGGTAGGATTGGGTCAGGGGTGGGGGTGGGGTTAGGGTCAGGGTAGCCCCAGAGTAGGGCTTAAGGTTGGGGGGTTAGGTCCCGGGGGTGGGTGGGGGTTAGGGTCTTAGGGTCTGGGGTGGGCTTTTAGGGTGGAGGGGTGGGGTTAAGGTTAAATATAAGTTTTAGGGTGGAGAGGGTGGGGTTCTGTCCATCCATCCGTCCATGTTTGTGTGTGTGTCCGAGCCAATAACTCGAAAACTGTTAGGGCCACAGTCATCAAACTTCACACAATTATAAAGGACCATGGGAGGATGTGTCACACACCATAGCCGGGTTGTACCTTCAAGGTCAAGGTCACATTTCAAGGTCACACTAAAAATCTGTCAATATTTGTGTCTCAACCATAACTCAGAAACGAATCATAGTACAATTGTTAAACTTTTTACAAATGTTAAGGACAGTCAGAAGGTGTGTCGCATATAATAGTTTCCGCCACATCTGCAAGGTAAAGGTCGCAGGGTGGGGGGGGGGGGGGGGGGGCATGTGTTAACTTAGTAACATTCTTCTTGTTTATGCAGTTATCGACATTGAACTTAGTTTATGGCATGAAAATTCAGAGACTCAGTTTTCTGGACTTTTCTAGCTTGCAGAGGCATATGTGTTGTACTAACATATCTGTTTTCTCTGATGCTTCCTTGAGTTAAATTTAGATGAGTTTTTCATCAAATAAAGTCATGGCTGCTTCATAGTAGCCATGACTAGAGTTGATGAAAAATATCTTGAAAATACTCAGCAGGTAACAGTTAACCTCACTTTCTGTCAGCAATTTGTAAATTTTATGGTCAGGATGACTCCTACCCCTACTTTGTAAAATCGTAATCCTAAAAAAAACTGTTCGGTCAAATGCTCTGTATCATTGTGTAAAGATCTGTATGGATTAACCCTTTACCTAACAGAACTAGAAGATGACATTGAAAGATATTATTGAATAACTATAAAAGTTTTAATTTTTTTGCCTTAAAAACGTTGCTTATGACCCCTCAACAAAAAGACTTACATGAGCTCATTTCAATGAGGCCATAAGCTATGTGTAGGAAGCAAACAGAATGATGCTAGTCGTATATATCACTGTTTACATTGGGGTAAGGGCTGATCTTTGTCTGAAGAAATCAGCTGTAAATTGTCCTGAAAAATCTAAACATTACTCAACAATTTTTCTTAAAAATTTTAGGAGTTTCTTATTCCAGAACCATGCTTATGATAACTGATTTGAATGAGCTTACACAGGTATTCTTGAGCTTCAAGTGGATTAAGTTAGCAAAAAGTCAATCATTTCATTGTCAAAGTAAATCAATTTTTCTCAAAACCAGCCCAGTGACCTCATTTTAGAATAAGCTCCATGAGCTTGTTCCAGAATGGGGGTTGACTCTCTGCATGCTGCTGGCATATATTCCCACCCAGGATGCGAAGTCTCTTGCCACTGAAATAAATTTGATATGGGCATGTTGAACCAAATTTCCACTATGGAAACTGAATGGACTTTTTGACCAGTCATTTCTTGTGTTAAGATTGGATGAATTTTTCATCCGATTTAGTCATGGCTGCTCCATGACGAGATTTGATGAAAAAGATGAAAATACTCAGTGGGTTAATAGTTAAATGATGTGTTGGACGAAAATGATGACTCATTGAAACATGATCTTAGAAACGAGAGGTAAACTCTGATACAGCATTTTGTACATAAATATAATGGTAATGAATTTTTTATCCCCAGCAACGAAGTCGGGAGGGGGATATTGAAATGGTGTAATCTGTCCATCCATCTGCCTGTCCGTCTGTCCATCACAAACTTTGTCGGCTTAACTCTTCCTTCAGTTTTCAATAGATTTTTTATGAAACTTGGTCTGAAGTATCAGTATCAAATGTAGATGTGCACGTGGTCAGGAATTTCCGATGCAATGAATTTTGCATGGTTATGGCCCTTAGAAATAGCAAAATTTCCATCACAAAGGCTTGTCCACTTAACTCCTACATTTTTTGGGGGGATTTTTACGAAACTTGTTTTATAAGGAATATCATCAATGGGACAGTTTTAACTGCAACATTGCATTAATCCTTGAACCATTAACCCTTCTATCAATAAATTATACAAAATTACAGTTTCGGTTCTTAAATACTCGTTTTAAGCATGTTATGGTCAGAAAAGTCAGCGGGGGATATGGAAGTCAGGCTATCTTGTATATTTAGTAAAGTGAAAAACTGGATGGTGTATATGTTTGATTGCTGTGCCAAATTCAGTGTTTTGTAACTTGAAATGTACATAGCATTATTTTAATGAGCTCATACTGACTCCAAGGGAATCATGTTTGCAAAAAGTCAATCATTCCATTGTCAAAGTAAATGGCTTTGACCCCCGTGGGAACCCTGTGAAGTTAGGCAGTGCTTGTTTACTGTGGTAACAGTAAACAAGCAATGCTTAACTGGTAAAATAGGACCCAGTCACTAATGCTTGGGGTGCAAGTCCTCTAAAATAGGCAACATGGGGCATAAACAATTTACTGACCTTGACTTTTATCTCCATGTTGTGGTCACAATTAGCCATTATGCAGAAGTATGTGACCTTAAACACCAATAAATAAATAAATAAATGGCTTTGAAATTTTACAACATTTTTGTAAAATACAAGCTTGGTGACCCCTTCTTAGAGTAAGCTTCATGAGCCTGTTCCAAATAGAGATCACATGAGGTGTTGGAAAAAAATGATTTGGAAGCGGGTGGGGGAGACTGGAAGTATTTTTCTAAATATTGTAAATTTAGTCAAGTCACAGGTTTGTTAAAAAACTTGATGGTATACGTTCGATTGCTGTGTCAAATTCAATGTTTTGCGACTTGAAATGTATACAACATTACTCTAATAATCTTATATTGGTATCCTTGAATTCCAAGTGAATTAAGTTGGCAAAAAGTCCATCATTCTGAACTTTTCAATAATTTTCTCAGAACATCCACAATGACCCCTACTTTGAAAAAGCTTCATGAGCTTGTTACAATTAAAGGTTACATGATTTGTTGGAAGAAAATGATTTTTTGGTTGGAGGAGGTTGGAAGTATTTCATTAAATATTGTATTTTTATCAAGTATTAGCTTATGTAAAAAATGGATGGATTATATGTTTCATTGTTGTGTCAATTTTTGTTAAATGAAATGTATACAGCACTATTTTATTAAAAGAAAAATCTTATTTTTTATATTGAATATTTGGGTTTTTTTTAAATTATGTAATATACAGAAGCATCCATTCTAAGAATTTCACTGGCTATAACTAAGACAACTCTTAAATATTTCTGGTTGCTTGTGTAGGATTTCATAATAATAATAACTCTTTGGCCAGCCGCTGATTTGTCGCGGTCCTCATAAGAGAAGGCCATCATTCCCCCTGCACCCCACCCCCTCTTCCCCTCCTCTCCTCCCAGCATTCAGATATAAACTGCTTAATAGTGTCCCTCACTTCCTCTTTTTCAATTTCTTCAATAAGCATTCCTACCCTCTCCCTCGTGTCCCCCTTCAGCCATCTATCCTTTGTTTCTTCACCCCACTTCTGCATTATTCTTCCAGTAAATTTTATTCTATGAGGTATATACTGTGGGCATTCCAAGAGAAAATGTTCCAGGGTCTCCACTACTCCAGAGTGGCACATTTGGCATCCCTTTTCCCCATCTCTCCCAATTTTTCCCCGAAGCTCCAGTGATCTTGATCTCAGTTTGAACAGCAGTGACCCTCCAAAGGTGCCATCTAGGTACTTCTCAAAAGCTGGCTTTTCTTTATATTGTAACCCCTGCAGTGATCTTTTCACGCTAACCCCTGCTCGCCAGTTTCGATTGCAATCTTCCATGACTCTCTCTTTGACAAACCTTTTGCCTTCTTTCATTCCTACTTCTATGTTTGTGACCTCTATAGAGTAATTGTCCATTAGTTCCCTCACATGTTTTGACCACCCCGTTTCTATATTAGAATTCCAAATGGTATCGAGCATCAATTTGCACCACCGGTTGTCAGGCAGGTTTCTCAAGTAGTTAAAGTAACACAGTTTTCCCAAATCTACCCTGTCCTTGATTTTCATCCACCCAAGCTCCCCCCTTACTGCTTCCAAAGCTGCAGCATTACTCGACCCTGTTACCCATCTGCCGGCATCATTTTGAGTATTTTCCAACTTCTTAGTAACGGTTTGGTTTAATGGAATCACGTCCGTGCCATACGTTATACTTGGTAAACCCACCCTCTCCCACAGTGTTTTCCCCACAAAGACCTTGTTGAAACTATTTTTCCCTAAAAGTTTTAGTTGGTTCAGAATTCTTTTCCCCTTCAGAATCAGTTTGGCTGAGTAATTTCTGTACACCCCTCTTCCCGTTATATTTATGCTTACCCCTAGATACTCATACTCTCCCGTTTCTCCTACAGTGATTTGTTTGCTTTCCCCTTCGGGGATTGAGAACTCCCCCACTCTCCATCTCTTCGTCATATCTACCTTGCGTCCAACGGGTATTACCTTGCTTTTATTTTCATTTAGTTCGAGCCGCCAAGTGTTCCCATATCTACCAACAATTTCCAGCAGTTTCTCTAGTCCCTGTTCAGTTCTAGACATTAACACCATGTCGTCCGCAAAGAATAAGCCTGGTATCTTTATGTCTCCAACATTTACCCCCTCCGCACTCTGAATTAGTTCGTCCCCTAAATCTTTAACATACAATGCAAACAAAATCGGTGAAAAGATACACCCCTGCTTGAGGCCTATATCCATAGGGACTCGTTTTGTAGTGATACTCCCTAGACTGAGTTGGCTTTGCACATCTGTATACAGTGCTTTCATGATTCCCACAAAGTCACCCCCCAGTCCGATGCCCTCGAGCTTTCGCCACATACCTTCCCTCCACACTCGGTCGTACGCTTTTTTCACATCTAGAAATGCCAGAAACATCTTTTTCTTTTCAGCCTTTGTTGATTCTATCAGTTGGGTGAGTGTAAATAGGTGATCAGTGACTCTTCGTCCTTTCCTGAAAAACCTTTCTCTTCTATAACTTCCTCTAGCCTACCGTATATGACCTTACAGAATACTTTTCCGATGTTACTACTAACTGATATCCCCCTATAGTTATCTAGAAATTCCTTATCCCCCTTTTTGTGTATGAACGACACCTTACTTTCCCTCCACTCTCTGGGGACCTCTTGCTTTCGCAGAGTCAGGTTGAAAAGGTTTGTCAGGACTTCAATAAGTGCCTCCCCTCCATTTTTGAGGAATTCGTTCGGAATTTCATCAGTCCCTCCCGCTTTACCATTTTTTAATTTCGAGACCACGTTCCGCACTTCTTCTGCCGTTATTTCGCTACATACACGATTGGATAGGTTCTCCTCCACCAGTGTATTTCTTTTTGGTGGGGACCCACTGCCCCATCGCCTATCGTTTATCTTTTCCCAGTGCTTGACTAACTCTGAAGCGATACGGCCTTTATCTTCTGTACTTTCCCCATCCACTTTGATACTCTGCACAATACTTTTCCCCCGTTTATTTACCCAGTTCCAAAATACGTTTGAGCTCGAACCCCCCGTTTTCTTTATTGTTCTGGCAAGACTGCAATTGCGCTCCTTCCTATTATTATCCTTTATCTCATTCACCTTTTTCCGTGCCAGTTCATATTCTCCTTTCATTAGTCTCGTGTCATTGTTATCCACCCCTTTAAGCTTCCTACTTCTTCTGTAAGCAGCGCATTTTACCTTTCTTTCTTTTATAGCCTTTTTCAGTCCCTCGTTAACCCTGTATCCAAGCTCTCTCGTTGGGACCCTCAATGCTGCTCAATCAGTAAGTCATGGAGAGGAGAATGAATATAATGTCCTTTGACACTGACAGCAGATATGCAGGATTTTACTAATTGAAAAAATCATTCTTAAGGCCTAATGGTTTCTTTTTAGAACCAATCTAAACTTAAAAAAATAGTAATTAAATGGTTTTTGTCTGATATTTTACCCAAGTTAATAAAATTGATAAATTTGTCCCTTGAGTGCAACAAGGCTTTGCAGTGCTTTAGCATTGCAAAGCCTTCTTGCACTCAAGGGATGGAATATACCACCACCCATGCTATTCTGTAGATTATGAAGCCTAAAACACAAAACAAACTAAGAACATGAACTTTTGCTTGCAAAGAAATAATGACTAAAATAAAAAATAAATAAAAAAAAGTCTGCCCACATGCAATTTTACAAAAAAAATGGCCTGAAAAACTTTTTTTTTTTGCAGTGGGGTGTGGTCTAAAGTACATGTCTTCATGTTTGTTTCTTTAGAAAACTCTGAAGTGGATCAGTGCTTGTTTAAGATGGTAGACAAATTCTGCTGTACTGGTATAATAACACCAACAATAGGTCAGTCCTCTGAAGTGGGTTACATAATTATGAACAATTTGTTTAATTTAACTTTGGACAAGCAAGATGAATAGTTTTGCGCACCAAAGACGCGCAGAGACGGTGTGGGGGCAAGCCCCTTTCGACCCTCGATAGTATATTAGTTTTTATACGCCCGTTTTGAAAAAAATGGGTCGTATTATGGTATACCTCTGTCCGTCTGTCCATCCGGTCACATGTTGTACGATAACGCAAGAACGCTTTGAGAGATTTTCGTGATTTTTGGGTAGGTGTTGTATATCAATGGAGGGAAGCTCCCTTTCGTTTAGTGTCACTGTTCGATTAGTCATTCCAGAGTTATGGGACTTTATTACTCAGAAAATTGTTAATTTTTTACACGTCGTACGATAACTCGAGAATGCTTCGAGAGATTTTCACGATTTTTTGGTAGGTGGTTTATGTTGATGGAAGGAAGCTCCCTTTCATTTGGTATCGCCGTTCGATTAGTCATTCCAGAGTTATGGGACTTTATTACTTAGAAAATCGTTGATTTTTTCTTGAAGTTATGATCTCTATAGACATAAGATATATACATGAAATTCAAATAATTTTATTTCCAAATTATTCAACACAGTATGTTGTTGGTTATGATTATTGTACAAGAATATGAAAAAAACCTGACAAGTACACATGTATACTCATATTGTGTGCTTCCCTCTTGTAATTAATAATGGGCGTTTCATATGCTCATGGCACAGCTGTTTATTTCTCTATATCTGGGCGTGGTGCTGGAGGAGAGGGTTAAGGTACTCAGTGGAGCTTGTTCCTTTTGTGCTTCTTCTTCTTAGCAGGAGGTGGTTCTGAGAGAGAGGCCATGGCAGTTGATGTTTTTTGCTGTTTTCCATTGCAGCCATTTATGGATGAAGCAGTTGTGGACCTTGGATGCTTCCAAGTGTCCGGGTTTGTTGAGAAGGAAGTTGAGTTTTCTATCAGCCCATGCTTTCTGTGTTTTTAGGTATGCCAGGTATTTCTCCATGGTTCTGTTGAAATCCAGCTTGAGCTCGCCGAAATGCTCCATAGCAAATTCGTCCAGGCATTCTGTGTAGGTTCCCAGGGTCATATCTTCTACCTTCACAGTTTCATTTCGGCATCCAAGGTCGAACTGGGTTTGTGGTCCGATTGGTGGGGGTTGATAGGAGATCCAGGTATGGTTTGGATGTCTTTCATCTCCTCAGCCTCCACTTTCCTGCTTCTCTCCCTCCAACCTCTTTGGTGTAGAGCTATGGTTTGGAGGTGCAGGTGAGTCGACAATTGTCACATTTGCCTTCTGTTTCCCGGTATCTGCCCTTTTCTTCTCGATCCATGCCTCCATTCGCCTGGCGTTTGGTGGATGGTGACTTTTTCTTCTTTGGTGTAGAGCTATGGTTTGGAGGTGCAGGTGAGTCGACAGTTGTCACATTTGCCTTCAGTTTCCCGGTATCTGCCCTTTTCCTCTCGATCCACGCCTCCATTTGCCTGGCGTTTGGTGGATGGTGACTTCTCCTTCTTTAGCACCAAAACATCTCCATTGGCTAAAATTTTGGCACCAAAAAATTTTCTTTCACTTGTGAAGAACAGCCATTACAGCAGTGAAGATCATAGTTGATAATGAAAAAAAACAATTTTATTACTTATAATGAAATCATCAGTTGGCAATAAAGGCAGTAATAATAATCGATTTTCATGAAACACTCAAAACCAGTGAAGGTATCTATCGGGTGTTAGAAACAGAGTTTGGACAATCTTTACTTGGTTGCTCCTTCATTAATGGCAAGTGGCATGGGGCTATGTTTTTTCTTCAATAAAATATAGGTTATCAGCTTTACAAAAGGCAACATTCAATTAGATAAAAACTTCCCCACATCAACCTGCAAAGCTCTGTGGATTTACGGTCATTAGTTAATTACTGGTTGCCACTATCATAGCTTAAATTGTTACAAAACAGTTATTTATGAACAAAATCTTTCTAAATAAGTCTCCCATTGTTCTTGGCATAATAGCTTTGAAAAAAATATGCATGTTACAAATCACCTTTGAAAAATAATTTCGCATTCTACCAGTTAACCTGTTATTATCTAAGTGCAACAGCAGCAGGTACGTAGCCAGGATATATAAGTTAGGAGGGCAAGAGTAATATGTATGGGGGCCAGTTCAGCGATCTGAACGTAGTGGCTACATCCCTACAAAGGGGGATAGCCACTATTTTCAGATCAGTGAACTACTTGGGGGCATTCTGAATCATCCGAGCCACATAGCTCCGAGATGGGGATGAGCACAAGAGGGCGACATTCTCTCTCGCTGGAGGGAAGGGGGGCTTCCTGGGGAAAAATTTTGAAATTTGAGGGGGAAAAAAACAGCAATTTTCTTGACTCTGGGTCCGTTTGTGTCCATAATTAAAAGGCATCAATAATTAGGCCACATCACCTTTTGGGGGGGGGGGGGGGGGGGAGGGGGGGCATGGCTGAAATTTTGGAGGGGGGGGTATGGCTGAAATTTTGGAGGGGGGGCGTGGCACTGAACAGCAGATGTACCCACATCATTCAGCTTTACCTTTAACTGAATGAATGTCATAGACATAACGTGTAGGTGACCCTCCCTCTTGACCGACTAAGAACTACATCAGAAACTTTTATGTTCTGTTGCAAAGCATCACCACATGCATGTAAATTCTGCCCAAGCTACTTGCGTAAACACAAGTTGGATGTGTGAGAATGAGAGCCGCCCACAGGGAGCCCAAATATGGACTCAGAGACTTGGCTTGAACAAACTTGAATCACACCTCCCTGAGGATGCTGTATTCCAAATATCATAACATTTCGACTGCTGGACCTCCCTAAGGATGCTGCATACCAAATATCAAAACATTCCGACTGCTGGATCTGAACAAGAAGATTTTTAAAGAAAATTCCTCATATTGAACTAAGTTATAATTCAGGCTCCCACAGGGAGCCCAAATATGAACCCAGAGACTTGACTTGAACAAACGTGAATCTCACTCCCCTAAGGATGCTGCATACCATATATCAAAAGATTCTTACTGGTGGATGTGAAGAAGATTTTTAAAGAATGTTCCTCATATTGAACTAAGTTACAATTCGGTCTCCCACAGGGAGCCCAAATATGGACTCAGAGACTTGGCTTGAACAAACTTGAATCACACCTCCCTAAGGATGCTGTATACCAAATATCAAAACATTCCGACTCCTAGATCTGAACAAGAAGATTTTTAAAGAAAATTCCTCATACTGAACTAAGTTATAATTCAAGTTCCACAGGGAGCCCAAATATGAACCCAGAGACTTGGCTTGAACAAACATGAATCTCACTCCCCTAAGGATGCTCTGTAGCAAATCTCAAAAGATTCTGATCGGTGGATCTGAAGAAGAAGATTTTTAACCCTTTACTCAACGAATCGGCCACATCCGCCCGTGTAATATGCAAATTCAGCAGTTGAAAAAATATTATTTTTCAAAAAATTTCAACAAAACCATATCATGTGATCCCTCGATGGAACGAGCTCGTCAAGCTCGTTCCAACGAGGGGTCACATGATATGGTTTTGTTGAACTTTGTGAAAAATTTTTAAAAATGATATTTAAAATAATAAATTTTGATACCGTCTGGGTTGGGTAAAGGGTTAAAGAGTATTCCTCATACTGCACTAATTTAAACATTTGGGCTCCCATAGAGAGCCCAAGTATGGACCCAGGGATCTGATTCCAACAAACGTGTGAAACAATCTTTCAAAGATGTTATATGTGAAATTTGAAAGATTTTGGAGCAGTGGTTTGGGAGAAGAAGAGTCTTTAATGTTTTCCCCATCACCCACAGTGTTAAATGAAAGTGTCACTGACACTGTAGCTCAACTTGTGTAAGACATGTACATGTATAGTAGGTGACACAGCAATGACACACACCTGATAACAAAGGTACATATAAAGTATTGTAATGATCTGTACATAAATGCTGACTGCATGTAGCCTGTAACAAATGGAATGGAATAGTAAAAAAAAATTACTATCGGTTTTACAATAGGGTACTTTTTCGGGACTTTGAAAAAATGCTGAGTCAGCATTTTCTGCTCAACTTTGACGTAGTCAAATTTTTAGCTCAACTTTGACGTAGCCAATGCCACGAGGAAAAAACCCATATAATATATGATGTATTCGATGTTACTAAACATTCATACAAAAATTTATTCAAATCAGAACTTTCATATAGAAGTTCTGTACAAACAAGAGGCCCCAGGGGGCCTTAAGGTGCTCACCTGACATGGTAGTCTAAATATCAAACCAGGGACTTCACTTGAATAAGCTGCATACGTCCCTCCTAAGAAAAGCATATACCAACTAGACGAAGCTATTGTGCCCACACAATACACAGGATTTTCCTTCTATTTTCAGTTCCTGCACTTGCATGTCCCAAAACTGAGCTAAACACATAAAAAACAAATTTTTTTTTATTTTTGTTTGGAAATTTTCAAAGTCCCAAACAAAATTTTTTAGACTAAAATTTTTTTTTCTTCTTAAAATGGACCAAAACACATAAAAAACCAAAGAACTAATTTCCGGATTTTGGTCCAAAATTTTCTAAAGAAAATTCCTCATTTTGAACTAAGTTACAATTCAAGCTCCCACAGTGAGTCCAAATATGGACCTAGGGACATGGCTTGAACAAACTTGAATCTCACCTCCCTAAGCATGCTGCATACCAAATATCACAAGATTCCTATTGGTAGATCTGAACTAATTTAAACATTTGGGCTCCCATACAGAGCCCAAATATGGACCCAGGGAATTGATTTCAATAAACATGTGAAACAATCTTCCAAAGATGTTATATGTGAAATTTGAAAGCTGTTGGAGCAGAGAAAAGTAGTCTTAAATGTTTTTCCCATTACCCACAGTGTTAAAAAATGCTGACTCCCAAAATAGTACCGATACAATCGATAGCAATTTTTTTTTTCTATCATTCCATTCTGTTGGTCCTAAGGAAGCTTCACACCAAATAAGAATTCTCAGTGCCATGTAGTTTTGGAGATATGGGCGTTTTAATTCTTTTCTATTTTTAGCTTCTGCGGTTCCCATGGGGCGACGGGAAAAAAAATTTTTTTTTGCATAAATTAAGTACTTATGACCCAATAGGCCCTCATATCAAATTTGGTTCAAATCTGCCTCTCGGTTTGGAAAATAGAAATTTTGGGACTGGCAAAAATTCTTGCCCCTCCCATAACGAAGGCAAATATAGCTCCTCGAACTTCTCTTGAACAAATCTGAGTCTACACCTCAAAAGGAAGCTGCACACCGAATATCAAGTCTCTGCTACTGCTGGTTCATGAGAAGAAGATTTTTTAAGATTTAAGCACACTTTTTAGGCGTGGCCCTACCGAGGGGCGGGTCAACTTGATTTGAACAAACTTGAATTGACATATGATAGGGTACATGCACAGCAAATTTTGTTGAATTTGGTCCAGTAGTTTGTTAGAAGAAGTCGATAATGTAAAGTTAACGCCGGACGGACAGATGACAGATGGAAAGTGATGAGTAAAGCTCCCCTTGAGCTTCGCTTTGGTGAGCTAAAAAAACTGATTGCTCTAATTTTGGTACAAAATGGCTGCCGGTGGCCATCTTGAATTGCGGACCGTACCTAAAAACACTCGTTCTTGTCCCACAGTGATAACAAAGGTACTCAAGAAGTTTCGTAAAGATCGGTTCATAAATACGGCCTCTATAGAAGTTGTGTACAAAAAACTGATTGGACCTAATTTCGGTACAAAATGTCTGCTGGCAGCCATCTTGAATTTTGGACCGCACCCAGCAACACTCATTCTCATCCCAAGGTGATAACAAAGGTACCCAAGAAGTTTCGTGAAGATCGGCTCATAAATACAGCCCCTAGCCCGAGCCGTATTGACATGTGTACTTACTGGGTGTAAGTAGCACTGAATAAATCGAAGTTCATCTAATTTGCAGAATTTCTGCACGAGAAAAAAACCTGTGTTATATGTGATGTATTCCATGTTACTAAACATTCAGACAAAAATTTATTCGAATCAGAACTTTCATACAGAAGTTCTGTACAAAAAACTGATTGCATTAACTTAGGTACAAACTGGCTGCTGGTGGCCATCTTGAATTTTGGACTGCACCCAAAAACACTCGTTCTCATCCCATGGTGATAACAAAGGTATCCAAGAAGTTTCGTAAAGATCGGTTCATAAATACGGCCTCTAGCCCGAACTGTATTGAATTGTTGACTGACGGACGACGGGCCATGGCATTGACTATGTCAAAGTTGAGCTAAAAGTTTGACTACGTCAAAGTTGAGCTAAAAATGCTGACTCAGCATTTTTTCAAAGACCGAAAAAGTACCCTACTGTAAAACCGATAGTAATTGTTTTTGACCATTCCTTTCCATAAGGAAGCTTCACACCAAATAAGAATTTTCAGAGCCGTGTAGTTTTGGAGGTATAGGCATTTTAATTTTTTTCTATTTTTAGCTCCTGTGGTTCCCACAGGCATTTTGAAAAAAATTTTGGCATAAATGAAGTACTTATGACCCATTAATACTTCATATCAAATTTGGTTCAAATCGGCATCTCGGTTTGGATAATAGAAATTTTGGGTGGGGCAAAAATTCTTGTCCCTCCCGTAACGATGACAAATATTGCCCCTCGAACCTCTCTTGAACAAACTTGAGTCGACACCTCAAAAGGAAGCTGTATTCCAAATATCAAGTCTCTGCTACATCTGGTTCACAAGAAGATTTTTTTAAAAGTTGAGGCATTTTGGCCTCACCCCCTCCTCAATATGAGCAATATAAACACAATTTGAAGAAAAACACAAATACCTCTATATAACCACTACTCAGGTGAAATTTCATTTAAATGTGGCTAGTGGTTTGGCAGAAAAAGATCCAAACACCACCTTCACAATGGATGATGAACAACAGACAAAAAGTATGAGAATAGCTCACCCTGACTTTCAGTCAGGTGAGCAAAAATACTATCAATGATCAATTGTTTTTCACACATCACATATTTGATAAATGTGCTAATTAGTTTTTATGAAAACTTTCCAAACCCAAGATTTCAACTGTTTTAGTGTTTCAAGTTTTTTTTTAAATCAAAAGCCGATTAAAACTTTGTTCTTTCTGATGAAATCTATTTATTTACAGACTACAAAGGTTCTCAAAGCCCCTTTGACTGTAACTGACATAAAAGAATTTTGTCACCTTAACCTCCAACCTGAATAGCAGCTGACATAAAAAATTCCTGAATAACTAAATATTTTAATTTTTTGGACTGAAAAACATAGCTTATGACCCTCATTGGAACGGGATCAGGACAATTCCGTCCAAGGACAATTCTGACCAAGACAACTCTGACCAAGACAACTCGGACCACTTTTGTCTTCAAAAGTGGTCCAAGTTGTCCTGAAAGTTGGGCCGACCTGTCTTCAAAGTTGGTCTGAGTTGTCTTTAAAGTTGGTCCGAGTTGTCTTCAAAGTTGGCCTCAAAAGTGGTCCGAGTTGTCTTGGTCCGAGTTGTCTTTGGTCCGAGTTGTCTGTAAGTCCATTGGAACATGCTCAAGAGAGTGCATGGTGGCTCATAGGACTTCAGATTCGAAAAATCATAGGTTTGATCGAATTTCACCTTCTGTGTTGTCCCCTTGCAATCACACAAGACACTTGATCCCGATTGCCCAAGTGGGAGCATGATGGTACAGTGTGGTATGATAGTACACAAGCCTACAACCCATGCTATCCCTGCTTGTGCTGGGAAAAGTGAGTTGCATAGTCCAACAGTTACTCACTGTTAAATGGTTCTCTTCAGGAACCCCAACAAAAAATCAAGATTCTTCAGAAATAGAGGGTGTTACAAATAATAATAATAATAAATACAGTTTAGAGCCATGAATCCACAAAATTGCGCTTTCAGGCTTTACAATGCTCTGCTGCTTTTTTGTACCGCACATGTATTATAAAGTTGATACAAAGTTAATGAACACCAAAAGCGTGGGTGAAAAGGTGGGTTTTCAGTGCCTTTTTGAAGCTTTCTAGCATCTGAGGTGCCTTTAAGTGATTGGGCAGCCTATTCCAAAGAGTGGGGCTAGCCACAGAAAATGCCTGATCGCCTGCCGTTACAAGGATGCCTGATTTGGATATCAGGGAGTTCGAAGCTGTTGAATGGCGGAGTCGAGATGGTACATATTGTTGCAACAAACTGCCCAGATAATCAGGAGCCAGACCATTCAGGGCTTTGAATATCAGTAGGAGCATCTTATACTTGATCGTCTCTTCAACTGGCAACCAGTGCAGATGAGAGAGGAGGAGAGTGATGTGACATGATTTCCATTGGATCGATTTTCAGTCAGCAAAGTTGGCAAGGTATCCAAACACTCTCCAGCTACATCAGTGTGGGGTTAATGCTGTCACAATATACGATTCTCTTGGGTGGAGGACATAAAATGGCTGTCCATTGTGCAGAGAGACACACTCCATGCATGCTAAAGATCCCTTTGCAGTAATTGAAAAGAGCGAGGTCATACTAGTATTAACACAATAGAGGACATCCCGATTGGCCCAGGAGAGATGTTAATATAAGTTGAATGGTTTGCTTGTCAATTGGGGTAAAATGAATAAGCTTAAGACAATTAATTAAATTGAAACTAGTGTCTGAGATATAACATACAGTTGTTGATTATGTTTGTGATGTAATGATTTGCAGAGGGGGAGGGGGGGGGGCAGTGGCTCAGTAGGTAGAGGTGCAAGCCCAGAGGTCCTCTGTTCGAATCTCTCCTGCGGCAACCGCGTTGTGTCTTGGGCAAGACACTTCACACCCATTGTCCATGTCGATGGTGCACCTGTCTTCAACCAATGCTAACCCTGCCTGTGTGAAGTTAGTATGTTGGGGAGCTGACAGTTGCTTGCCATTGCTTGGTGGTTCTCTCTGGGTACTCCAGCTTCCTCCACCCATAAAACTGTCGTGGTTATGATTAGCCATTGTGCAGAAATATGTGACCTTAAACACCAATAAATAAATAATGATTTGCAGAAATGTTTTGAGTTCTTTAGGAATTTGCTCATCCAAATCGAAATGGAAAATTTGCTGTCATTGAATTTTGAAAATTTGTGAAACGTTCCTCTTTCAGGTACTTTCTTTTAAGAGAATATTGGTAATGATATTGATGACTGCTTATTGTTTAATGCAAGTTGGGTATTGGGAATTAGTAGCTTGTAACTGGGAATACGTCAACTGCATTGCATTGGGAATGGGTCCTTTAGTCGAGTGCTAATTATTTTACGAAGTGATTTGTAACAAAAGAAGTTTTTTTTTCAAGATAACATATGACCAGTGAGAGAAGCCCCAACTGAGCAAGGTATTGTTCTTTAACCCTTAATGGCCTGGAGATTTTTATACATTTTTGCTTTACTTTGACAATCCACATCCTATGACTTTGCAGTTGTTTCTTGGCAAGTCTTGGCTGCCTATGCAGGCAGCCAAGACTTGCTTAGAAACAACTGCCATGGCACTTCGAATGTAACTCACAGGCTTACCCCCAAACTGCATGTTGAGGCACCTTTTTGGTGTAGACAAATGGTATTAAAGTCGGAATTAGGCCCCTAAGGGTTAAAAGTTGTTTTGTTACAATGTACTGGAGTGCCTGTGCCACTGTCCAATAACTTGTAACAAAATATTTTCACTCAACAATTTCTGTTTCTGCTGCTTAGTAAACAACAAACCAATGCATGTAGTGGAAATCCACTAAAGTCGCTTTCACCACCTTTCTACAGAGCCATGATAGTGGCTTCTAGCACTTAACCAGTTATACAAGATCCTAGGTGGATAACATAAAACAATCTCTTCTCTCTTAGTTTTTGGCAGTCTGTGCTGGATATCTTTTATGTTACAAATTTTGCACAACAGTATATTTCTATTATGAAACTGAAGTGTTGAATTGGTGCACTGACATTGTTGCTGTCGACATTGGAAACAAAAATGAACTGGAAGCTCTTCAAAACATGTGAATATCCAAAACAGTTCCAGTTGGCTCCTTAACCATTTACCAATAGCACACAATATTAAAATTCAGTACCATATGAGAATTAAGTGTACTAAACAAAATTGCATAGAAAACGTAACCAAAAAGAACACACTTCTATAAAATTGCAAAAGTACACAAGGTTCACAATTTGCAAATTCAACATAGTAGCTAAAGTCAGATCATAAATCTTTCCCAGAAAATGGAAGAAGATAACTGACTATAAGGTGGTTGTTACAAAAAGAATGTTCCTCAACTCAGTGGTACCCAATGACCATGGTCGTCAGGTAACCATATCTGAATGAATTTCCGGTAAAAAAAAAAAACTCGAAAAAAGCCAAAAATTTAGGAAAATGAAGGAATATGGAAAAACACTGAGCAGATACAAGAGAAAGGGGAAGGGAGGATATGAGTGGACACACAATAATTAAGGCTTGAAACAAATAGGTTTAGAAGGAAAGTCCTGATCTTTTGTAATTCTTCTTTGAAAAGTTCCAGGATAAACATCACATCCTTATATGATCCTTCCTTGAACAGTTTTGGCCACCGACATTTTTAGCTCAACTTGTCAAGTATGAGCTATTGGGATGGGTTGCAAACAGTTGTTTGTCTGTATCTCTCTCTCCATCCACAGTTCCTTTAGCACACTCTACAGGCCATATCTCTAACATAATAACACTTTGGCCAGCCGCTGATTTGTCGCGCGTTTCTCGGACGAGAAGACCTTGGTTACCCCTGAACTCCCAACTGCCTCCCTGTTCCCACGCTTCTCCTCTCCTCCCAACATTCAGATACGAACTGCTTGATGACATCCCTTGCCCCATTCTTCCCAATCTCTTCGATTAGCACATTAACCCTCTCCTTTGAGTCTCCCCCTAACCACATGTCCTTCACTCTCCCATCCCACTTCCCCATTATACTCCCAGTGAATCTCATTCTTTTAGACTGATACTTTGGGCATTCTAGAAGGAAGTGTTCCAGGGTCTCCACCATGCCCAAGTTACACATCTGGCACTCCCTTTCACTGTCTTTCCCAATTTTTCCCCTCAGCTCCAGGATCACGACCTCAGCTTGAACAGCACTGACCCCCCAAAGGTGCCATCAAGGTACTCTTCAAAACCTGGCCTCTCTTTATCACGCAGGCCACCCAAAGACCTCTTTGATTTGACCCCCTCTCGCCAATTACGGTTACAATCCTCCATGACCCTTTCTCTGGCGATTTTTTTACCCTGGTTTGCCCCAACGTCCAGGTCCGAGATCTCCAATGAGTAGTTCTCTACTAGCTCCCTCACTTGGACCATCCACCCCGTTTTGATATTTGAGTTGAAAATTCGCAGGAACGTTAAAAAATTTATAGTAATTTATATATTTTTTATACTTATCAATGACCCAGACTTAGCTGGTGCTAACTCCAACAAAACCAGGGCCAAACACAAATTTTGCCCCCCAATCCCCAAAATTTGCATCCAAAACAAAAAGAAATCATGTCCTAAAGGACCTCCATAGTACGCCTCTACTGCGCATGCGCAGTGACGCAGTCGTCCCGAAATTGGCGCCAATTATCATTCTTACTGGCAGTGCCTGGTCAGCGCTATGTACTCAGCGGGGAGGCAAGAGTTCCCAACTCCAGGGAGGGCCATCCCCGTCTGGGTCATTGGTAAGTATAAAAAATATATAAATTACTATAAATTTTTTAACATTTTTATACTGTACCAATGACCCAGACTTAGCTGAATAGTAAACAGGCTGGAGGGCCTAGGACATAGAGGAAAATCCAATAAGCTCAACTATATAGTAAAGAGGTAACCCCTTAAGGAGAAAAGGAGTATTAGGCTTTACATGTATCTTTCTTATTTAATATTAAATTAGAAAGATACACTACCCTTAATAATTGAGCACAATAACATTCATGTTCTCTATTAACATCCAGTATAACCCTTATACTAATTATTTTTAAAGCAAGCCAATAAACAAAGTAGTCCAGAGAATTGAGACTCTTTATAATCATTTAAAAGTGTCCGAGTATTGTATATTAAAGCCCGTTTGACACTTGACATATACAAATGCTTCACACCGAGCTACACTTTAAAAATAAGACATGAATGAAATTAAACATTAATATTACACTTTAAAACCATCCCGGAAGCGACTCAGAAATACTGACTTGGAGGAGGCATTCCCTTGCTTTTTACTATAAAGCAGGTGACCTAAGGGAACATCCGCCCCCCCCCCCTTCCCCTTGCCCTGGGTCAAATAGCCCAGAGCGAAGAGGGCAGCCGGACGGAGTCACTGCCGGAACAGAAAGCCTGCATAACTATAGTTGCAACTGTTTAGTGGACGACATTCTGAGCAACAGATAACGGATCTAAACAATGCAGGTCTCCAGAAATGGACTCAATATTTCTGAGATAAAAATTCGTAAATGTGGATGGCTGAGACCAATAAGCAGCCTTCATTAAATCTGTAATAGCAACACTATTAGCATAAGCCCAGGAAGTAGAAAGAGCTCTTACTTCATGAGCAGAAATCTTAAGCACAGACTGCTGAGAAGAAGATAAATCTTCATAAGCAGTACGGATAGTTAACTGAATCCATCTAGCAATAGAATGGACTGAAATGTCCTTTCTATTAGGCATCAAAGACAGAAAGAAACGTTTCCGTCCCTTTCTGATACACTGAGATCTCTGTTTATAGATACGTAGTGCTCTAACAGGACAGAGTAAAGGCCTACGCCCGTCTGAAGACGGAAGAGCCTTAATAACAATAGGTTCCGGATATTTATTAGGAGCCTGATTCTTAGCTAAAAAACCCACATTAGTAGTGAAGGTGATAGTGTTCCCAACACTATGATAATGAGAATCATCCACCGATAGTGCATGAAGCTCACTGACTCTTCTGGCAGAAGAGAAAGCTAAGAGAAAAGCTGTCTTATAAGATAAGAATTTGAAATCTACTGTCCCAAGAGGTTCAAATGGCTTTTCCTTCAATTTAAGGAGAACCCAAGCTAAATTCCACTTAGAAATTAATCTAAGAGTTCTGGGTCTATTTATCGAAAAGTTTCTAAACAAACTTCGATAAAGAGACATTAGATCCAATTTGTAAACTATCATGATGTGCATAGGTATCAGATAACATAGATCTATAACCCTTTATAGTAACAGGCTGCAGTTTGATTTCGTCAAACAAGTATACAAGAAAGTTTGCAATGTCTGGTATAGAGGGATCAAATATATCTACAGAATGATCCCTACACCAACGACGAAAAACCTTCCACTTAGCCGCATAGTTTAGCGAAGAGGAGGTCCTCCTACAGTTAGAAATCGCGTCCACTGCTCGTCCTGTAAAGTGCTTGCCATGCAAGAAGGACCGCACAATGGAAAAACGTGAAGGTTGAGACCTTGCGGGTTGTGATGGAGTTGGCGCGATTTCCCCTGCGAAAGAAGATCCTCTCGTGGAGGAAGCTTCCGCGGTAGGTCCCACAACAGACACCTGAGTAGATTTATCCACGGTCTCTGTGGCGACAGAGATGCTACCAACAGAATCTTGCATTGAGATTGTTTTATCTTTAGCAATACTTGTTGAATTAACGGCGCTGGAGGATACGCATATCCTATCATTCCGTCCCAAGGGACCGACAGAGCGTCTACTGCAAATGCTCTTGGATCCGGACACGGAGACACATACGTCTGCAACTGATTGTTGAGATGTGTCGCAAATAAGTCTATCATTGGCCGTTCCCATTGGTAGCAAATCTGATTGAATACTTGTTTGTTGAGAGTCCACTCCGACGGCAACAAGCGACCCTTTCGTGAAAGGGAGTCTGCTAGCACATTCAGACGACCCGGTATGTGACGGACCGAAAGAAGAACGTGATGTTCTAACGCAAACAGAAGGATTCTTTCCGTTAGATTGAACAACGGAACTGAATGAGTGCCTCCCTGATTCCGTATATACGCCACTACTGTCGTATTGTCGGATAGGATTTGGACATGAGCATCGTGAATAATGTCCATCCAGTGACGTAACGCAAGCCAAATTGACATCATTTCCTTGATGTTTATGTGCTTGCACAGGAATTGCGGATCCCAAAGACCCTGGCATCTCGAATCCGTTGGGATTAATGATGCACCCCAACCTGTTTGACTGGCATCCGTCATAACGGTAAAACTCGGATCCGGCAACTGCAGCGGAACTCCTTGAGTTAACCACTGAATGTTTGCCCAAGTCTGAATCTCTTGTTTCACTTGATCTGACAAGAGAACGTCTACATCGAGCGAATGAATTTTCACACTCCAATTCTGAGTCAGGAAAATTTGAAGAGGACGTGTGCGTAGCCGCCCCATCGGAATGAGATCCGCGGCGGCTCCGCACAGACCTATCAGTCTCATAAATTCTCTCGCCGTGACTTTGTCTGCGTGCAGACAATAGCGAGCGTAACAACTGACTAATTTCGCTCTGGTTAACGGCAGACGAACGAGATTGTTGTGCGTCTCGAAGCTCATTCCCAGATGAGTGAATGACTTGGACGGCACCAGATCCGACTTCTCCTCGTTTACTATAAAACCGAGACGTCGGAGCAATAGAAAAAGATTCTGAACATCGTTCTGAAGCGTTAACTCGTTGCCGTACCTCTGAAGAATGTCGTCCAGGTAGGCCGACGTTACCGCAGACGAATGAGCTCGGAAGTAGATCATTACCGAGTTCATTACCTGAGTGAAAGCCCAGGGTGCTAGATTCAATCCAAAGCACATGGCCCGGAACTGATACACCACTCCTAGGACTGCGAAGCGTAGATACTTTCGGAATGTCGGATGTACCATGACGTGAAAGTACGCATCTTTGAGATCTATGCTCGTTGCATAATCGTTCACCCGAATACTCGCTCTGACCGATCGAATCGTCTCCATATAAAACTTCGGAGCGACGATCAGCTTGTTTATCCAGCTCAAATCTATGACTGGACGGAACGAGCCGTCTGGTTTCGGAACCAGAAACAGATGGCTGTAGAATCCCAGAGATTCCTGGTTTTCTACGACCTCTACCGCGTTCTTCATTAAAAGAGACTGCACCTCTGATAACAGAGCGTCTCTTTTCTGTGGATTTGACGGAAGATGAGTCCACTTTGGACTTCGAGTTAATGGAGGCTTTCGTTTGAAGGATATCTTTAGACCTTCCGAAGTCACTCCTCTCACCCAAGGGTCGTCCGTAATCGACGCCCACTCTTGTGAAAAACTCGACAACCTTCCGCCAACCGGAACGCGATAGAGGTTTAAGCCATCACCTCCTGGACCTGCGAGGCCTGCGGTAGGAGAAACCACGTCTTCCACGACCCGCACCTCGCCTCGTCGACCTCGGGGCGTCCGCCCGATTGTCCCGGCCTGAAGGACGTCCCGAACGAGAGTCGCTATCCTGACGGTCTCTCGAATAAGACCAAGAGGACGCACCGGAACCTCTATAGGAACCTCTCTTGGGCGCATTAGACCCAGAAGTGCCTGTCTTATTCGTGTCTGCTGTATCCGACTTTTTAGGAGCCGATCTGAACAACAGAGAATCATTAGCTTTCTTTTTAATTTTATCATAAATAGCGGAAAGCTTGCCGTCAAAGAGAAGTTCTCCTGAGACCGAAGCGACTCTAAGAGAGTTCTTCACCTTAGAATCCACTAGTGTGGATGTAGCTAGGGCTGCGTCACGTCTAACCAACTCCAGATTTGCCACTGAAAGGGCGGAGTTACACGTGGAATAAGTTACTGCCCTTGAAAGAAGTCTTAAAGAGGATTGTATATCCTGAAACTCTTCCCCTTGAAGGCGCAGTGATAACGCCTTAGTAAGGTGATCTGCGTAAGATAAGGCATCTAAATTGGCTCTGTTAGACGCAATAGCAGTTTCCAACACCGCGGTTGGAATAGAAGCTGACGACGGTAATGATAGCTCTAAGTCTTCCGCCTCGTCGTCCATACGCAGAGGAACTCTCGGTATACCCTGTCCTGCCGTATCGAATTTATTCCTTGCATTAATGAAAGGCAGGTTAAGAGTATTAGCGGACAAGAAACCTGCATTCCCCGTCCTGGAAGCAAGTTTAAATATAGCGTCGTTCAATAATTCAAATGTCCTTGCAACATTATTGGACTGCGACGGAAACTCGGGAGCGATGTCCCTGAACCGCTCAAAAAATTCAGAGTCCAATGACGCTATAATTCTCTTGTCCGGAAGCGCAGCAGTCTGGCCCGACGGAACAACTTGAGGGAGAAAGTGCCGGATGAAGTCCACGGCAGCTTTATGTTGTTCCGAAAGGGATAGCTCCAATTCATCCGTATCCCTTTCACCATCCGGTCGGACCTCCCGATGTTCCCGGTCGTCCGCCCCCGATGCTTCGGCGGAGCGTACCGACCCAGCGCCGTCGGATAATTCTCGATCCGACACCGTTTCTGTTGGCTGCTGGGATGCTGCGATAAGCTGTGCTATCTGCACAAGAATGTCCGACGTCGAGACCTGCGGAGGCGCAGTCTTTCGCTGCTTCGCCGAGGGCAGCTCCGCATCAGATGGCTCCCGCATACTTTTCCTATGCGAACGTCCAGAGTCCATCGGTCTCGAATCCCTGGCTGCCGGATGGTGTGACCTGGTCGCCGAAGAATCCTTCATCGGCGAAGCTGGTAAAATATCGGAGGTCACGCAGCCAAGGTGCGGTCGTGTGCGCTGACGAGAAGAGGAAGCCTTAACAGTCTCTGCGGACTGCTTATACAACGGAGCGTCCCGAGCGACGGACGTATGCTCCGCTAAAGACACATTTTGTACCACAACATCTGGTCCCAGATGTTGTTGTACGAGAGAGGGACCTCTCTCGCTCGCGGCCCGGCTGGACCTGGACGAGCTAGGAACCGGACTAAAAGGCTTCCTCAGTTCTCGTTTACTATCCGCCGTCACTGGGTGTGCATCTATTATGTTTATAGTGCTCGCATCACCCAAAATTTCCTCTTGGACCGCATCGGACGAACCCGGCTGCCGAACCATTCGGTGAATGGACGCTACACCGGGCGAGCTAGCGGACGACATTTGTCTACTCTCCATGAGCACTTTTGCCACTAGCTCTGAATTCATTTGTGACGACGGACGCACACTTGAAGAAGATAACATGGAAACATCACCCTGTTCTGGTTCCTCTGAAATAGAAACTGAGAGAGTAGAGTGACCTTGTGGAGAAAGAGCCGGCATCGCGCGTTCTCCAGAAACAACATATCGTGACACACGTTTCCAATGTTTCTCATCCCAATGTTCACATATAGGACAGGGATTAATGCGAGAACACTGACTACAATTAATACAATGATCATGAAAGTCAGAGGAAGATTTCTTCCTATTACAATTTGAACAATGTCCCTTCATTGTGAAAGAACAACAATAAGTCCTAGTTACTCGCAAAAACCCCTGACACAAAGATACATAATAACATGATCCATTAATAAATGAAAAAACAATTGCAAAACAAAATAATTTTGAAAAAATATTTTTTCAGAGAAGCCCAAGTTGCTGAAAAGTAACGTTGAGCCCCGATGGATCCGATGGCAAAGTGTGGTCAAAAATTTTAAATTTATATAAAATAATTAATGAGACACTTTCGGATAATATAAATGTATCTTATAATGAGATAAACTACCACAAAGGCAAACAGCCCCCCTCAAAAAAGGCTGTTGCCAATGAAAACAAACAGTGTGTTTTAAACACACTAGAAAACATGACTCCAGGCACTGAAAAAACTGGCCCGGAATCAGTCATCAATTACACTCTATCTGATGCAAAACAGAGACTCCCAGGGGAGAATCTGTAGAACATCAGATGGAAGATGCAGAACACAAACGTTATACACCCATGGGTGAAAACGTAACTATGGGGAAAATAACAGAAAACATTCTGTAACCAAGCAGCTCTCCCAGGAAATTTTAGAAATGAAACTTCTCAAAAATATGCCAAAAGCATGGGAGAATTGCCAGGGGGGACTTTAGAAGGCTAGGGGAGAGGAAACACTGAATAAGCAGTGCAACAATTAGCAAGAATGACAACAAGAGGCCCATGCCTCGAAAATAGGCAACTTAACATAATTTCATCAAAAAATTTTAAGTACAGCCCTGATTATTTTTTGCCACTTCTTTTTCCTCTCCTCCTTCTATCCTCCTTAGAATCACATTTTCTCCAAAAATTACGTGTCTGGCATCCTTTAAACTGAGATTTACAAGCACAAAGATCAGTGAGATGTTGACTGATGAAGGGCCAAACAGAGAATAATAATTGGCGCCAATTTCGGGACGACTGCGTCACTGCGCATGCGCAGTAGAGGCGTACTATGGAGGTCCTTTAGGACATGATTTCTTTTTGTTTTGGATGCAAATTTTGGGGATTGGGGGGCAAAATTTGTGTTTGGCCCTGGTTTTGTTGGAGTTAGCACCAGCTAAGTCTGGGTCATTGGTACAGTATAAAAATATTACTTTACACCATCGGCTGTCGGGGAGATTCACCAAATAATTAAGATAACCGAGTGTCAACAGGTCTATCCTGTCCTTGATCCTCATCCACCCAAGCTCACCCCTGATTGCTTCTAGTGCTGTGGCATTACTCGACCCTGTTATCCATCGGCCTGCATCGTTCTTTTAGATTTCCAAGCTCTTTACGGCCGTCTGGTTTAGGGGTACCACTTCCGTACCGTATGTTATACTTGGCAGTCCCACCATTTCCCAAATGGTTTTCCCCACGAAAACCTTATTGAAACTGTTTCTCCCTGTAAGTTTCATTTGGTTAAGGATTCGCTTCCCCTTCAGAATCAATTTATTTGTGTGGTTTCGGTAGATGCCTCTTCCTGTAATGTTTATATTTACCCCCAAATACTCGTAATCACCTGTCTCTCCTACACTGAGAAGTTTGCTGCTCCCTTCCGGAATGCAGAACTCACCCACTCTCCACCTTTGAGTGGGGTCCACTTTGCGGCCCACAGGTATAACTTTGCTCTCGCTTTCATTAAGTTCGAGTCTCCATTTGCTCCCATATTTCCCAACAATTCCCAGCATTTTCGTTAGCCCCTCTTCGCTTTCTGACACTAGAACCATATCGTCTGCAAAAAATAGCCCTGGTATCTTCCAAGTCCCCAACTGCTACCCCCTCGTCGCTACGCAGGAGTTCATCTCCTAAACCTTTGATGTACAATGCAAACAGGATTGGCAAAAGGATACACCCCTGTTTTAGGCCTATCTCCATAGGCACACGTTTTGTTGTAATGTTTCCCAGGCTAAGTTCACTCTGTACATCTTTATATAATGCTTTCATAATTCCAACAAATCGCCTCCTAAGCCCAGAGCCTCCAGCTTGCACCACATACCCTCCCTCCATACTCTATCGTATGCCTTTTTGACATCCAAAAAGGCCATAAACATCTTTTTCTTTTTTGCTTGTGAAATGTGATCAGTTTCAAATTTCATGTGGGTTTGGGGTAATGTCTAAATGTGAGCTATCAAATTTTTCTAAATTTTGATGAAACTGGGATGGTTTGCAATATGTTGTCAATCCATCTGTCCATCCACAATCCTTTAGCACACCCTACGGGCCATATCTCTCACCTGATCAGTTTCAAATTTCACACGTGGCTTTGAGGTAATGTCTAGATGGGAGCTATTGAATTTTTCTAAATTTTTTTGAAAAACTTGGCCACCAGTGGCCATCTCGAATTTGGCATATAAATTGTCCAAAATTCCATAAGCCTACAGGCTGCATCTCTTGCATGATCCTTTTCATATGTAGCTTTGGTTTGATGTCTAGATGGGAGCTATCAAATTACTCTGAATGTCATTGAAAAGCATGGCTGCCTATGGCCATCTTGGATATGGCATATAAATTATCACAATTCCATAAGCACACCCTACAGACCACACCTTTCACCTGATCGTTTTCAAATTTTATATGTAGCTTTGGTGTAATGTCTAGATAGGAGCTATCAAATTTTTCTGAATCTCTTGAAAAACATGGCTGCCAGCAGCCCTCGATTTGGCATATGTATTGTCAACAATTCCATTAGCGCACCCTACAGGTTGCATCCCTCACCCAAAATTATTCAGATTTCATATGTAGCTTTGGTGTGAAACTTGAGTGGATGACCTGGCATTACTGGAACTTTCTATTTAGTTCAGTCCCTTCTTTATCAAGTTGAGCTGCAGTGTCATTGACACTTTCGTTCTAAAATGATGAGAGCAAGTAAACCACAACTGTTTACGTAGAGTCCTAACAAAAGAATGAAGTGTTGGCAGGAATGGACAATACTTCCAATCTTCTGCACATGCACAGGCAAGTAGGGTGTGCCATCCATTACAGGACTTTAACTTTTTGGTTATTCTGTTTTATTTCCTGGGGTTCTGGGGGGAGAATAGAATCATTTGGCCTAGTCTATTAATTAAGATAGTTAGCATAGCATGTTGGTGACAATGGTAATGGTGGAAAAATATATAATACATTCCTTCAACCAATGCTAGCCCTGCTTGATGGGGTTATTGTTAGTAAGTTGGAGAGTCTAACAGTTACTCACTGCTGCTCGGTAGTTCTCTCCAGGTACTCCAGCTTCCTTCCCCCATAAAGCTAGCTGACATGCTATGACCCTGGTTGTTGAAAGTGTCAATAAATAAATAGCACATAGTGATCGACCAAAGTTCGGCATTAACATTCTGCATTGGCCAATCATGATCCAGGAGGCCATCGGCAGTTGACTTTCAACATCGATGTTTCCTTTTGGAAGTAGAAATAAACGTTGGGTTGTTGTTTGCTGATCTAATTTCGATAATATAAACAATTTGGACTTGTAACTTGTCTATTATGTCTAACATCGCCATAATACGACTCCATTCACTGTCCAGTTCCTTGATCCCTTATTGGACCGCTCACCTCATTTTGAAGTAATGAACTCTGCTTCATGTCATCATATGCAATACATAATGGATTTACAGCATCAACAAATATCACGTGGGGAATAAATGCACGAGGTAAAGAACACTGTATAATTTTTATTCCTCTTTTATTTCTTTTATTTAATATGAGATAAATATGACCGAAATAAAAAAATAAAAATAAACCAAAACCCTTCACATGTTCTGTTACTCACCTATTTTTATGCTGTGCAAGCCCACTCATTGGCCACAGTTGTTCTTATGTACTGGCTTTTATCACAACCGGGGCTGTGACTTATACAAAAGTAATAGCCGCAGGGGAGATATTTTGGCTGAAAGCATTGGTTGTGTCTTGTATGTGGGGGTAACTTATGCATGTACATATACAATGCTCCACTAATATTAGACAAACAATAAAAGGTCAAATTTGTACTATAAATGGACTTTTTGCAATTAATAGAGGTATTTAACTAAGAAATATCTAATTAAGTTCCCACCTTGGACTGAAGGAATGGCCTTAAATTCAACAATGTGTGGTTCAAGTACTTTAAATCCTCGAAAATGGTCAAGGGAGCCTTGAAAATTCTTGAATTTTTCCGAAATAAAAATGCGCCAATGATATTGGTAATTAAAAGCCTCCAAACTTTTCTGGTTTTACAGTAACAGCAGACAAGATATAAATAGCTCAGTTAACTGTGAGAGAAAAATCAATAATCTACAAGGCAGTGCAATGCATTATGCATTCTGATTGGACGTCATTTCTGACCATAGCCAATCGAAAAGCACAATGCATATTTCCGTGTAGTGTCTAAAATGTCTCTGAAAGTCTGAATTTAGAATTTTTGTGAGATTGTTTTTCCATGATTATTAGTAAATAGCAATGGGGAAGTGTTCATTCCAAGAAGGCTGGATGAAAACAGAAAAATATGCAGAGTGGTTAGGCTCCATGGTTGGCGATAGGTATTCGGCAAAGTGCAAATTGTGTTAAAAAACATTCAATGTTGCCAGCATGTGAAAAGCTGCACTTGATTCACACGTGAACTCGGACAAACACGTTAAAAAATCGAAGGACAAAAACATGACTCTCCAATTAACATTTGGAGTAAAAATGGATCAAAGCTTGGAGTGTTCTGATTCAGCTTCAGGTATTGTTGCACCCATTAGTAATTCTGTTGTTTTGGCTGCCGAAATTTTGTGGGCAACAAAATGTATGACGAGTCATTACAGTTTCAACACTTCTTCAGTGATGTGGGAATGCTCTTCAGACTCATGTTCCCGGACAGCAAGGTAGCTGAACAGTTCACTTGTGGGGAGAACAAATGCTTGTATACTGTCACATTTGGAATGAGCCTATACCTCGGTGAACTCATGATTGGAAAGGTGAAAATGGCCAAGCATTTTGTTATATTGTTTGTTGAATCACACAAGGACTCTTTAGAACTCAAACAAATGGATGTACATGTCAGATACTGGGATGATGCTCGGAATCAAGTAGTAGTAAAGTATTTAGATTCCTCATTCATGGGGCATGGCCGTGCAGATGATCTGATGACAGCTTTGTCTTCTCCAACCAAAGATTTAGAACTTTCCAGCTCAAAATTCCTCCAGTTAAATGTAATGGAATCAAACTCTTTGCACACGACTGGGAAGAATAAGCTTGCTCTCAGCAAGAAACTTTCAAAACAAATTGAAAACCCAAGGAGGAAGTGAAAAACTGATTCCTGTTCAAAATCAAAAGTTAAGTTGGAAGTTGACTCAGACTCCTGATCCAGAAGTTATCTTCACCTGCACTGTCCCCACGGGAACCCCGGGAAGTGAAGCAGTGCCTGTTCACTACAGTAAACAGGCTATGTTTTACTGGTAGAATAGGACCCAGTCACCAATGCTTGGGAGGTGCAAACCCTCTCTAAAATGGGCAACTTGGCTTATTAATGCTCACCCCTGGTCTTGAGTTGATACTCATGTTGTCATGATTAGCCATTGTGGAAAAATATGTGACCTTAAACACCAATAAATAAATTCACCTGCACTGATTGTGTGAGTATCAAGGGAAAAAGTTTTTCATCACCTTCATATTGTTTTTTTTTTCAGAACCCAAAATAAATCAGTTTAATATACTTGGTATTTTTTAACAGCGTATGTCTGCCATCACTTAGTACACTAGTGATCATATATCATCATTCATGGTGGTAAGGCCTTGAAAATCAATGAATTTGGTTGCTGTAAGACCTAAAAAAGTGCCACAAAATGTCAAGAAACGGCCTTGAATAACTGCCAAAAATTAGCATTCAATTTTTATTTTTTGTCTCAAAAACATAGCTTATGACTCCTCATTGGGACAAGCTCAGTTAGCTCATTACAATGGGGAGTCATAAGCTGTTTTTTTAACACAAAAAATGACAAAAATTAGTTATTTTCGAATTTGCTTTTCAAGTGCCATCAGTGGCGACGGCAGAATTACAGAAGTGAAGGGGTACAGTTGGGTACTGCCCGCCTTGGAGCGGTGGCCTCGGCGCGAAGTGCCGAGCCGGGGTGTCCCTTCCCGAAGTTGAGAAAATTTTTAAAACTTACGTTGTAAATGGTGTTCTCTGGAGCATTCTAAGACAATTAAATTAAAACAGTTTTATCCTTTTGAAACTTATTGGTTAGGTCTTTCAGTTATAGAAAATATCGTACATGGCGATATTTTAAGGGAAAATCGCTGTTGTAAAGTGCGAGCACAAAGCACCAAACAACACTCAGATCGAAAATGAAAGTAGGCTGCATTCCAAATGGATGCGATGCACGCTCTCGATTCTAGCATTCCTCAAATACTCTTAAGCGGTATGTTTCAGACCGTTTGAACGCGGCACGCCTTGTTGCAATTTGGGCTCTCGACTTTTGTTTGTTGTTTGCAGCTAATGTGTGTGTGTGTGTGGGGGGGGGGGGGGCACACACAAACATAATTTAAAAACTTCTCTGATTTAGTGCACTTGGGAATATGGAATTAAGCATACCCACCATTACACCGCAACGTTCAATACAAAAATTAAAATGATAGTATTTTTTTACTTCGCTTGGCGAAAAAAGTGGAGGGGTAAGTACCCCCTCCCCCCATACCCCCCATGGTGCTGCCACTGAGTGCCATTAGTCTTTTGTGTTAGGTAAAGGGTTAAAATATATATATTGAAGACATTTATAAAGTCAATAAACCTCACATGAAAATGATCTGAAAGACCAGTTAGTTTCACCATTGATATCATAGAATGGGCATGTTCATGTCAATTTTGTGATATGTTCTTGATGAATACATTATCTATTTTGGGGTAAATGAAATTTTTTTGACAGCGGAATCAAAATATTAATTCATCTAACATATAAATTGATTGGGTGCCATTCAATGCTATAAAATTAAAACCTATTCTGGTACCAAACTGCAGAACAAAGCAGTTGAATTAAAATACTGAAATTTCAGAAAATGAGTAAATTGTCTGATTTCTGTCATCCCTGAACAACAAGCATTCCAAATAGATACATCTTGATAAAGCTCATACCACACTGATTACAGTCAAAATAAGTTCAAAACTGAATGTCATCAAGTAAAATATCTGATTGATCAAACTTTGATCAAACTTTCCTTTGGATGCCTGAACATTATCATTCCAGCAATAAATGTGCTCCCAGTCAAAAGTCAGCTCTTGTTACATTTATAATCTGTTGATGCATTTTTATTAAATCTGTATTTCTGAAGCATCATCAACTCAAACCATCTAGTTGCTGTTGCACTGTCTCCAACTGAAAAATAAAACATTTTATTAATATATCGGGTACTTCCACTAAAAATATTAGGAGACAGTAAAAACATAGACTTAGTCTTGACCGAAACATGTCAATTACAAATCCTATTTTTCACTGTAGGTACAACTGGCAAATCACAGTGAAAATAGTATCACCAAACATGAAATAAACTCACTAAAATGTTATGAAAGTGAGAGATGTGTACTATTCCATGGAGAAAAGTTGTTGTTATTTGTAGCATTAAATCAATATCATATCCATTGAAACCAAAGGAAACTATTTTGTTTTATTGCTAATTTCATTGCCAAAAGCAGTTCGTTGGCTATCTGCCAATGGCTTTTAAGCTGAAATAATTGTTACTTTAGGAGCAATTTGTTTCTATTAATTTGGGTTGAAACAAGATGTATTTTGAATAAGCAACGCATATATACAACTCAAAGTTTGCTAAGCTCCATATATTTGGCACATCATTGTGAAATTTTCTTGTGGCACATTTGCGATATTTTTGGTGGATATGATTGAGGAATGTATTGAGATGGTCCCCAGTGTTTACATTAGCTCTCTTGACAGGCAGACTTTCCGTGACCGTCGTGGAAAGCATGTACCCCTTGATTTTCATGATGTTTTCGTGTACTGTCTACATGTACATGACCTGTGCAGGGTATTCAATCTTCATTTCAACACAAACCCTTGTGATTTAATGATTGAATATGGCGAATGCAAATATAAGAAGACATTTGTCTGAAGCAGAAATGTGGCTGGCTGTAGGGATGGGGGAACAAGGGGCTACCCATCGTCAGGTTGGTGAAGCCCTTGGTGTGCACCATACGGTGATCACCAGAACCTGGGAAAGATTTCAGCAGTACGGCACACCAGTCAGATGACATGGTGGTGGCAGAGACAGGGCAACATTTGCAGCTGAAGACTGGTTTTTGATCATTCAGGCCAATAGGAACCGCTTTGACACAGCAACCCAGCTTCACAGTGACCTTCAGAATGCGTCCGGGTTAAATGTTTCGACGCAGACTATCCGGGTAAGGTTGCACTAGGTGGTCGCTGATCGAGAAGACCATGTATTCGCATTCAGCTGTCCCAGAACCATCACCAGGCACGATATTAATGGGCCACGGATCGTGTTGGATGGACCAGAGAAGATTGGCAGCCTGTCCTTTTTACAGATGAGTCAAGGTACTGCCTAGACAACACGGATAGGCGTTCTAGGATATGGAGAAGACCAGGAGAGCGATTCCATGCAGCCAACATTGCTGAGCATGACCGCTATGGTGGAAGGTCAATAATGGTCTGGGGTGGCATCAGCTTGGATGGACGTACAAAGCTGTGTCCTTGACCTTTGCACATTGACTACACAGCGGTATATTGATGAGATCCTGGATGCCCACGTCAGATTGTATGCATGTGCGATGGATTATAGATTCATTCTGAGGGACGATAATGCCTGTCCTCATGTTGCCCATGCTGTCCGGGAGTACCGAGAGAGGAAGGGGATTGAGCATATCGACTGGCCAGCAAGATCCCCTGACCTCAATCCAATCGAACATATCTGGAATGAGTTGCAGCTTGCAATTTTAGTCTGTCCAGTCCAAGCAAGAATGGTCCAGGAGCTTGGTTCCATGCTGGTCCAAGAATGGAACAACATCCCACAAAGGACCATCTGGAACTTGATTGGGAGCATGAGAAGGCATTGTCAAGCTGTAATTAACAATAATGGGTCTCCTACTCAATTTTGAACCCATATCAGTTCGCTCCGTCAAATTTTTGGCAAATTTGAAAAATTTCCTCTTTTACCAATAATATCCATTTTCCATGGTTATCGTATTCAAAAACTAAAAAATAATGTCAAACACAAATCATAATAATGCTTAAATCATTAAAGATATAATTAAATAAAAAATATATACACTTTCCATAACAATATTTCAACTAAAACATAAAACAGGTAGTTGGATATACTTGGTGCTTAGCAAACTTTGAGTAGTATAATAAAAAAATACCTATGGTTTTTTGAGTGGTTACCTTAATTCTTTCATAAGTGATGCAGGTTGCTCACTGAAAATTTGTCATTGAAAAAATGACAAGCTCACTCGCTATACCTCAAAATTCATCTATATTAGGTTGGAAAAGATACCAAAGTTATCAAATATTCTCTGGAGGATTTAGATGCATGGGGTTGATGCAACTGGTTTGGATGGTAAAATGGCTGCCACTTGGATCAAAGAGAGACACATTTTGTGCATGCTCAGGTCTTGTTTCCTATTAAAAGGTCAAATCCGGGGTTATTAGGTATCCTGACCAAATGACTATTTTGGGCCATAATTTTATTTTGTGATGGTGTGGATTTAGTAAATAATGCTCATTAATGGTGATATGACCAAAATAATCTGCTGATAATCTTGATTAGAACTGTGTAGAGTCGGCTGCATTTCAGTTGGAAGTCAAGATCTGAAAATCTCTCTCATGACACTTTTTTACCTGGAAATTAGTTCACTGACACTATTTTTCACTTGTGGGACTCAAATTTAGCAAGCTATATCTTGTTTCACAGCGCATTGTCAAACAAGATATCGCTGGTTAAATTTGCATCTGCAACGTGTGAAATCTTTACTGCTGAAAGCATTGGTTTTTCCACAGACTAACTGACATAAGGAGTTCAATAAAAAATCCCCCACGGGAACCCTGGAAAGTGGAGCAGTTCTTGTTTACAGTGGTAAACAAGTTCTAGTTTACTCTTAAAATAGGACCCGGAACCAGCCTGGGATGGAAGTCCTCAAAAGTGGGCAGCATAGGCATAAACAACTGGCTAAACTTGACTTTATACCTATGTTGCAGTTCTGATATAGCCAAAGATGCTGAAGGTTACCTTAAACACCAATGAATGAATAAATAAATCAATCAATAAATAATCCAACCTATTTTCAGGACTGTATTGTGAATTAACGAAAAAGCCTCCCTCCCTCATCATTAAATTGAGGAAAAATTGCTTGAAAAACAAGAATTCTGTTTAACACGCCTTAATAAAATCACCATACCTGATTGTAAAAGTCATAAAGTTCTTTATGTGTGAATTCCATTTGAACATTTTCACTTTTCTGAAATTGGAAAAAACAGTTTAACTATAAAGTGACGAAACAATAATCGGAATCAGCAAATTGGACTGGATGATAATCGGAATTGGTAAAAATTTAGTAGAATCCTGATAATTCTTTAATAACACACCCATCTAAAATTTATGTTTCTTCACTACATTCCAAAGGTTTTGCACTTTTGAAATTTGTCAATACCAGAATGGAACCAATCATACTTTGGGGGATACATGGACCCATTCCACTCCATGGTACATTTATTTTGATGCTGTAATGTGTACAGTATGTGATTGCCAGCAGGCAAAGACTGATAAAACTCAAGGCTATTCAAGGCAGCTCTTCCGACATATTTCAACATTTTTCAGGATCCTACAATAGCCAATTTCAAGGCCTGCCTTCTCTAGTCATAACTAGGACCCTCCAGTCATTACCCCCTCCTCCCACTTCCCCTCTGGGAGGTGGGAGGAGGGGGTAATATGACCAAAGGTCCTGGTTAGGACTATGCCTTCATGAAGTCTGGCATATAAAATTATACAGTTTTGATCATGTGCTTCGTCAACATTTTTATTTCATGAATTTTCAAAGCCTTAAATGACCCTTAGTCCAGTCTTTCGATTTTGAAAATAGTAGGCGCGTTATACATCGCTCGCTACTATTTGAAGGGAGACGCACTATCCTGTATCCAGCCCCGTCGAGTAATGGTCGTGTTGTTGGCAAGAACAATTAACATGCAAATTGCAATGAAGAATGCATCCAGTAATTGACAGCACTGTGCATTCAGTACGGTATTTGGGCACATCCATATTGAACGGCAACATGGAAGCTGGACGATTTGGTGCTTTCATGGTTTTCATTAACCCTTTACCTAACGCTAATAGCAGACGACACTCGTAAAAAAATTCTCATATAACTAAAAATTTTCATTTTTTGCTTCCAAAACATAGGTTGTGCCCCCTCATTGGAACGAGCGTGACACGCTCATTCCAATGAGGGGTCACAACCTATGTTTTGGAAGCAAAAAATGAAAATATTAAAAAACAAGAGGCCCCAAGGGGCCTGAGGGCGCTCACCTGACATGGTAGCCTAAATTTATATCAACCCAGAGAATTGATTTCAACAAGTTGCATCTGCTCCTCCTAAGAAAAGCTTATACCAAATATCCAAAGATTCTGACCAGTGGATCTAAAAAAAAAAAAGATTTTTAAAGAATATTCCTCATATTGAACTAAGTTATAATTCAGGCTCCCACAGGGACTTGGCTTTAACAAACTTGAATCTCACCCCCCTAAGGATGCTGCACACCAAATATCAAAACATTCTGACTGCTGGATCTGAAGAAGATTTTTAAAGAAAAGTCCTCATTTTGAACTAAGTTACAATTCGAGCTCCCACAGTGAGTCCAAATATGGACCTAGGGACATGGCTGAAGAAGAAGATTTTTAAAGATAAGTCCTCATTTTGAACTAAGTTACAATTCGAGCTCCCACAGTGAGTCCAAATATGGACCTAGGGACATGGCTTGAACAAACTTGAATCTCACCCCCCTAAGGATGCTGCATACCAAATATCAAAACATTCCGACTCCTGGATCTGAAGAAGATTTTTAAAGAAAATTCCTCATTTTGAACTAAGTTATAATTCGGGCTACCACAGTGAGCCCAAATATGAACCCAGGGACTTGGCTTGAACAAACTTGAATCTCATCCCTCTAAGCATGGTGCATACCCAATATCAGAAGATTCTGCCTGCTGGATCTTGAGAAGAAGATTTTCAAAGAAATTTGCCTGAAATGCACTAAGTTCAAATTTGGGCTCCTATTCTGAGCCCAAATATAAACCCAGGGGGCCGATTTGAACAAACTTGAATCAGATCCACCCCACAATGTTGCATACCAAATATCAAAAGATTCTGCCTGCTGGATCTGGAGAAGAAGATTTTTTAAGAAATATGCCTGAAATGCACTAAGTTAAAATTTGGGCTCCTATATGGAGCCCAAATATAAACCCAGGGGGCCGATTTGAACAAACTTGAATCAGATCCACCCCACAATGTTGCTTACCAAATATGAAAAGATTCTGAAGCTGGATCTGGAGAAGAAGATTTTTTAAGAAATTTGCCTGAAATGCACTAAGTTCGAATTCGAGCTTCTATAGTGAGCCCAAACATGAATCTAGGAAGCCGATTTGAACAAACCTGAATCAGATCCACCCCACAATGTTGCATACCAAATATCAAAAGATTCTAACTGCTGGATCTGGAGAAGAAGATTTTTTAATAAATTTGCCCGAAATGCACTAAGTCCGAATTCGGGCTTCTATATTAAGCCCAAATATGAATCCAGGGGGCCGATTTGAACAAACTTGAATCAGATCCACCCCGCAATGTTGCATACCAAATATCAAAAGATTCTGCCTGCTGGATCTGGAGAAGAAGATTTTTGAAGAAATTTGCCCGAAATGCACTAAGTTTGAATTCGAGCTTCTATAGTGAGCCCAAATATGAATCCAGGGGGCCGATTTGAACAAACTTGAATCAGATCGACCCCGCAATGTTGCATACCAAATATCAAAAGATTCTGCCTGCTGGATCTGGAGAAGATGATTTTTTAAGAAATTTGCCTGAAATGCACTGAGTTCGAATTCGAGCTTCTATAGTAAGCCCAAATATGAATCTAGAGAGCCGATTTGAACAAATTTGCATCAGATCCATCCCACAATGTTGCATACCAAATATCAAAAGATTCTGCCTGCTGGATCTGGAGAAGAAAATTTTTTAAGAAATTTGCCTGAAATGCACTAAGTTCGAATTCGAGCTTCTATAGTGAGCCCAAATATGAATCTAGGAAGCCGATTTGAACAAACTTGAATCAGATCCACCCCACAATGTTGCATACCAAATATCAAAAGATTCTGCCTGCTGGATCTGGAGAAGAAGATTTTTTAATAAATTTGCTTGAAATGCACTAAGTTCAAATTTGGGCTCCTAAACTGAGCCCAAATATGAATCTAGGAAGCCGATTTGAACAAACTTGAATCAGATCCACCCCACAATGTTGTATACCAAATATCAAAAGATTCTGCCTGCTGGATCTGGAGAAGAAGATTTTTTAAGAAATTTGCCTAAATGCACTAAGTTCGAATTCGAGCTTCTATAGTGAGCCCAAATATGAATCTAGGAAGCCGATTTGAAGAAACTGGAATCAGATCCACCCTACAATGTTGCATACCAAATATCAAAAGATTCTGCCTGCTGGATCTGGAGAAGAAGATTTTTTAAGAAATTTGCCTGAAATGCACTAAGTTCGAAATCGGGCTCCTATACTGCGCCCAAATATTAACCCAGGGGGCCGATTTGAACAATCTTGAATCAGATCCACCCCACAATGTTGCTTACCAAATATGAAAAGATTCTGCCTGCTGGATCTGGAGAAGAAGATTTTTTAAGAAATTTGCCTGAAATGCACTAAGTTCGAATTCGGGCTTCTATAGTAAGCCCAAATATGAATCCAGGAGGCCGATTTGAACAAACTTGAATCAGATCTACCCCGCGACGTTGCATACCAAATATCAAAAGATTCTGCCTGCTGGATCTGGAGAAGAAGATTTTTGAAGAAATTTGCCTGAAATGCACTAAGTTCGAATTCGAGCTCCTATAGTGAGCCCAAATATGAATCTAGGGAGCCGATTTGAACAAACTTGAATCAGATCTACCCTACAATGTTGCATACCAAATATCAAAAGATTCTGCCTGCCGGATCTGGAGAAGAAGATTTTCAAAGAAATTTGCCTGAAATGCAGTAAGTTCAAATTTGGGCTCCTATACTGAGCCCAAATATAAACCCAGGGGGGCCAATTTGAACAAACTTGAATCAGATCCACCCCACAATGTTGCATACCAAATATCAAAAGATTCTGCCTGCTGGATCTGGAGAAGAAGATTTTTTAAGAAATTTGCCTGAAATGCACTAAGTTCGAAATCGGGCTCCTATACTGAGCCCAAATATGAACCCAGGGGGGCCGATTTGAACAAACTTGAATCAGATCCACCCTACAATGTTGCATACCAAATATCAAAAGATTCTGCCTGCTGGATCTGGAGAAGAAGATTTTTTAATGTTTTTCCCATTGCCTACAGTGTTAAAAAGTGCTGACTCAGCACTTTTTCAAAAGTCCCGAAACTGTACCCTATGATAAAACCGATGGCAATTTTTTTTTACCAATACTTTCTGTTGGTCCTAAGGAAGCTGCACACCAAATAAAAATTCTCAGTGCCGTGCAGTTTTGGAGATATGGGCGTTTTAAATTTTTTCTATTTTTAGCTCCTGCAGTTCCCACGGGTCTGCGGGAAAAATTTTTTTGCATAAATCAAGTACTCATGACCCAATAAGCCCTCACATAAAATTTGGTTCAAATCAGCTTCTCGGTTTGGAAAATAGAAATTTTGGGCGGGGCAAACAATTTTGCCCCTCCCATAACGACGCCAAGTATAGCCCCACAAACTTCTCTTGAACAAATCTGAGTCTACACCTCAAAAGGAAGCTGCACACCAAATATCAAGTCTCTGCTACTGCTGGTTCATGAGAAGAAGATTTACAAAGATTTTGGTGCCCCTTGGGGGCGTGGCACCACCCAGGAGGAGGGGCACCTTCATTTGAACAAATCTGAATTGGCATTAGGTAATAAACATTTAGCCAACATTTGAGTAAAATTGGGCTAGTGGTTTAGGAGGAGAAGTCGATAATGTAAAGTTAACGCCAGATGGACGATGACGTACGACGGACGCCGGACGCCGGACAGAAAGTGATTAGTAAAGCTCCCCTTGAGCTTCGCTCAGGTGAGCTAAAAATTAAATGGTGATTTTCATGTATAGTGCTGCCCGGTTTTGGCCGTTACGTTAGGTAAAAGGTTAAATGAATCCCAACTTCTGGGTCATGACGATGTATTATGCTCCAAGTAACAAAAGAAAAGAGCACACTGCGGCTGTAATTTATGCCGAGCTAATAAATTTGCTCCATTGGTGAATACTGAATGGTGATTGGTCCAGGGAGCATGAACCTCTCAGAGAACACCAGGTTTTTCCAAACAGTAGAAATAAATAGGATTTATGCTGAATACATTCACACTGTTACTAAAACCCACTGCCAAATATTCGTCCATTGTTACCTAATAAAAAATAATTGGCTGTTCACACAGAAATGATATCTCAACTGGAATGAAGTTAACATTGCGGGCGCCATGGCACGCAAGAGCGATAGCGCGCCTCAAAATTGAAAGACTGTTAGTCAAATTAAAGGCCATTCCTTGAATCCAGGGCTCTGCAGAAACCCTGTGGGTCTATAAAAGACCCTACCAGAGTTTGTGTTATTTCTGTATAAACTCAGGTACTATATACACCAACCAAGCATAAAAATAAACTTTTTAATTCTACTGTTTTGCCAAACAACATTCTGAATATTGACAGAATGATTGTAGTGGGTTAAAGTACAACATGGCACTTGCAGACAAGCAGTTCAAATTATGAAGAATTCTGACAAAATCTTAAAATGGTCTTCAAGTGATGTCACTTCACTTCAAACGAATGACATCGCAAGTAAGTTTTTAGATCACCAAAATCCAAATACAAAACAAAGTGTGTGTCGAATGACTGCATGTTGATATTCATTGTACCTATGTTAACCCTTTACCTAGTATATTGGCCAAAACCAGTCAGTTCTATTCACAAAAATCACCATTCAAGTTTCATAATTTTTTTTCATTTTTTGTCTCAAAAATATAGCTGATGACCCCCTCAATTGAATGAGCCCATTCCAATGAGGGGTCAGAAGCTATGTTTTTGACATAAAAAATAAACAAGAGCTACACCTAGCGAAATATGTTCCAAGTGGAGAAAGCTCCAAGTCGGAAAAGGTCTAAACCTCATGCAAAATTTGTATTGATTCAAACCTGACTTGTAGTTTGGTATAATTGAGTCAAATAAGGAGAACTAAAGTTATCGTCTGGTAACCAGAATGTTGGCAGAAATAAGCAATTTCTAAAGAACTAAAGTTATTGTCCAGTAAACAAGAATGTTGAGGAAATAAACAATTTCTCAGTCAAAAAGGCCCATAACTCTTGTAAAAAACATCAGATCAAACCCCAATTTGAACTTAACCTTTACTTTGATATAACTGAGGCATAAACCAAGTATAGTCCTGATCTATAAATCCAAACTCAAGTTGCCATCTGGAAACAGAAAAGTTTATAGTTGAACGGATGGACAGACAGACAGACAGACAGACAAATCACATAATATGCCCTGTTTTCTTCAAAACAGGCATATAAAAAAATAGTTATTCAAGAATTTTATTTGCATGTGTCATCTGACTTTCATGTAACACAGACTTTAATGAATGATGATGATGATAGTGAATAATGCATTAATTTCTCTTGGACAGTAAGGAAATAAATTCAATTTACATGGAATGAATCAACAATGACAACTATAATCTTGACTAAAATCTTAACTTGTAAATTAGTTGAATAACAATAGCCATATGGCAGTCTGGAAAACATGTGAGTTTTTATTATTTCTTATTGAAGTATTTCTCTGAATTTAAGGTACATTTCAGTGAGCTATTCCAGCTTACTTGGTTTACTATTTATTCCATGTAAACCTAAACTGTAGAGATGGGCGGTTAACCGAAAATTCAGTTTGGTTTCGGTTTTGATTTCAAAATCAAAACCGAGACCGAAACAATCACAGAAAACCAGTCATCTCGGTTTTCAAATTCAGTGCTGAAAGAAACTCTAATCAGGTCTTCACTTCTCAGAATAATGAAAAAACTACAAGAAGTGACCTTTATTTTGAAAGTTTAATGTCGTGATACCTCTTTTAAGAACAACTACACGAACTGATATTGTGTCCGAGTGTTGCATTTACTGTGAAAGTTAAAAAATTTATAGTAATTTATATATTTTTTATACTTACCAATGACCCAGACATAGCTGGTGCTAACTCTTAAAATATAGGGCCAAACACAAATTTTGCCCCCCAATCCCCAAAATTTGCATCTAAAACTAAAGAAAACATGTCCTGAAAGGCCCTCCACACTTCGCCCCTACTGCGCATGCGCAGTGTCAAGGACGTTCCGAAATTGGCGCCATTAATCATTCTAATAACCAGTGCCTGGTAAGCGCTATGTACTCAGCGGGGAGGCAAGAGTTCCCATCTCCTGGGAGGGCCATCCCCGTCTGGGTCATTGGTAAGTATAAAAAATATATAAATTACTATAAATTTTTTAACATTTTTATACTGTACCAATGACCCAGACATAGCTGAATAGTAAAAAGGCTGGAGGGCCAAGGACATAGAGCAAAATGGAATACGCTCAATAAAATAAAATAGAGTCATCCCCTGTAGGGAAAAAGAAGTAATAGGCCTTACATGTATCTTTCTTATTTATGATAAATTAGAAAGATACAACACCTTCCAAAATTGAGCTTCATACATCCATGTACTCTATTAATATCCAATATAATCCTTATACTAATAATTTTTAAAGTAAGCCAATAAATAAAGTAAGTCTAGAGAATAGAGACTCTTATACTCCTAAAAGTGTCTGAGGATTGCATAATCATGTCCGTTGACATATGCAATATTCAAAAGCTATACTTTAAAAACTAAGACTTGAATGAATTTTAAAAACCTAAACTTCTCACTAAACAACCATCTCAATAACAGCTCAGAATTACTAACTCCGGAGGAGGTATCCCCTTGTTTTCATAGTAAAACAGGTGACCCAAGGGAACACCCTCCCCCCCCCCCCCCCCCCCCCCCCTTTTTCTTGCCCTGGGTCAAATATCCCAGAGCGAAGAGGGCAGCCGAACGGAGACACTGCCGAAACAGACAGCCTACCTAGCTATAGTAGCAACTGTTAAGTGAATGACATTCTGAGCAGTAGATAATAGACCTAACAATAGAGGCCTCCAGAAATGGACTCAATATTTCTGAGATAAAATTCATGAATGTGGATGGCTGAGCGCAATGAGCGGCCTTCAAAAATCTATAATAGCGACACTATTAATGTAAGCCCAAGAAGTAGAAGAACTCTTACTTCATGAGCCGAAATCTTAAGCACAACTGCTAAGTCAATGATATACCATAAGCAGTACCGATAGTTAATAGAATCCATTAACAATAAAATGGAGCGTAACGTCCTTCTACTAGACATGAAAGACAGAAGAAGCTTACGCCCATAGTAATAAACAGATATCTGTTTATAAATACATAAACTGTACCCGGAAAGAGTAAAGGCCTATGCCCATACGAAGACGGAAGGACCTTAAAATAATAGGTTCCGGATAATAGGAGCCTAACTCTTATGCAACAATCCACCCTAAATAGTAACGGAAGTATTGATTCCGAAACTATGAAAGTGAAAATCATCCATCGATAGTGCATGAAACTCACTGACTCTACAGTAAAAGAGAAACCAACAGAATTACTGTCTAAAAGGTCAGAATTTGAAAACTACTGTTTCCAGAGGCTCAAATGATTACTTAGCTAAATAAGAACCGAAGTTAAAATCCGTATAGGAATTTAATCTAAAGATTCTTAGTCTATTTATCAAAAAGTTACTAACTGACTTAGATAAAGAGACAAAAGACTTAATTGTAAACTATCGTAGAGTGCATAGGTATGAGGTAACATAAACCTATAACCTAAATAATAACAGGCTGCAGTAGATCTTGTGAAACAAGTATACTAAAAAATAGCAATGAGTGGTATGGAGGGATCAACAATATGAACATAATGATCCCTACACCACGACGGAAGAGCCTCCACTTTAGCCGCATAGAATAGCGAAGAAGAGGATCTCCTATAGTAAGAAATCGCGTCCAAAGCTCGTCCACTACAGTGCTTACAATGCAATACGGACCACACAACGGAATACATGAAGGTTGCGACCTTGCTGGTTGTGATAAAGATGACACGATTTACCCAGTGAAAAAGATCCTCACATAGAGGAAGATTTCACGTTAAGACCCACAGTAGACAAGAGAGTAAATTACTCATGATCTCTGTGAAGATAGAGATGCTATCAACAGAAATGTATTGTGGTTGTTTATCTTAGCAATACCTGCTAAAACAACAACGCCGGAGGATACGCGTATCCTATCATTCCGTCCTATAGATCAATAGAGCGTTAACAATATTAGCTCAGAGATCTGGACAAGCCAACACATACGTCTGCAATTGATTAGCAAGCTGTGTCATAAATAAATCATCATTGGGCGCTCCCATAGATAGCAAATCTGATTGAATACTTGTTTGTTGAGAGTCCATTCTGACAGCAACAAGCGACCCGTAAGAGAACGGGAGTACGATAAAACAATCAGACGACCCGGAATATGACGGACCAAAACTGAACTTGGTGTACTATAACCAACAGACGGATTCTTTCCATTAAATTGAATAACGGAAACGAAAGAGTGCCTCCCTGGTTCCGGAGATACGCCACTACTGTCGAATTAAAGGACAGGAATTTGGGCATGCGTTTCTGAATAATGTTCATGCAATGACATAAAGCAAGCCTAAAAAACATTATTCCGCGGAAGAAAACTGATTGCTAAAAGACTGCGGAACCCAAAGACCCTGGCACTTCGAATCCGTAGGGATCAGTATTATATCCCAATCTGTTTGACTGGCCACCGTCATAACAGCCACACTCGGGTCCGGCAACTGCGGCGGCACTCTCTGAGTCAACCACCGAATGTTTGCCCCAGTCTGAATCTCTTGTAACACTAGATAGACAAGAGAACGTGTAAATCGAGCAATTCATGGATTGCCGAAAAGTTGCCGCCGAAGAGAAGCTCCTCCGAGAACGAAGCGACTCTGAGAGAGTTCTTAACCTTACTATCCACGCGTGTGGATGTAGCTAGGGCTGCGTCACGTCTAACTAACTCCAATCAGCCACTGAAGGGCGGAGTTATACGTGAACAATCTACTGCCCTCAAAAGAAATTACATTGAGAATAATATCCCGTAAATCTTTTCTTGAAGACGTAATGATAACGCCTCAGTAAGGCGGATTACGTATAATAAAGCGTCTAAGTTAAGTCTACTATACATAATGTCGTTCCCAACATTGAAATTGGAAAAGACATAAACGGCGAAAAAGAATATATGCAGTCTTTAATCACACCGTCTAGACGCATATGAACTCTCGGTATGCCCTGCTCTGCCAAAATAAACTATTTGTATAAATGATAAAATGGCAGAAATGAGCAACGCGGACAAGAAACTAAACTATCATGCTTAGTAGCAGGCTTGTATATATATATATATAGCGTCGAAAAATAAAACACATGTTGTAATGACAATATTGGACTGCGTCGGTAAGTCAGGGACAATGTCCCTGAACCGATCGAAAAATCCGAGTCCAATGATGCTATAAGTCTCTTATCCAAGATCGCAGCAATGAAGTCCGAAATAATAATCACTGGAAGATAATGCCAGAAGATATGAAAGGCATCTTCCGATACTACTAAAGGGAAAACTCGAAATCTTTCGAATCCCTTTCGCCATCCTGTCGGACCCTATAAAGCGTTCGGTCGTCCGTAGCTGATGCAACCACAGACCGCACCGACCCAGCGCCGTCGGATAATTCCTGATTCGACCGAGAAACTGTCAATTGCTGGGATGCTGTGAAACAACTGTGCTAACTCGGATACGATGCATTGCCGCTGGAAGCTCCGTGATCGTTACCCCCGTGCATACTACCAATATGCGAGCGAACGGAGTGTATAGGCCTCGTGTCCCTTGGCTACCGGATGGCGCGACCTATTCACCGTGGAATCACTGAATGCCGAAACTGATCGGATACTCGAGGTCACGTAGCCAATGTGCGGTCGTGTGCCCTGCTGTGAGGATGAGGAAGCATTAAAGACAGTCTCTCGGACTGTCAATATAACGGAGCGTACCGACCAACGGACATATGCTCCGAATGTAAAATATCTGAACCACAACATGCGGTCCCCTATGTTGTTGGGCGAGAGAGGGACCTCTCTCGCTCACAGCCCGGACGGACCTGGACAAGCCAGGAACCGGACTAACAGGCTTCCTCCGATCTGTCCTCAATCTGCCGTCACTGGGTGAGTACTAAAGTAATTAAAGTGCTCGCATCACCCAAATCTCCTTCCTAGACCGCAACGGACGAACCCGGCAGCCGAACCATTCGATGAATGTACGCTACACCGGGTGAGCTAGCGAATGTCACTCCGTAGGCGATAGACATATTCCATGAGCACTTATTGCCGCTAACTCTTCATTAACTATGACGACAGAGGCACACTTTTGAAAGACATCTCCATAACTCTTCGAACAAGAAACCAGAAATGCTTGGTTAGCAAGCATAAAATAATAATATATATAGCGTCGTTCAATAATTCGAAAGTTTGTGTGACATTATTGGACTATGTCGGAACTGAGGGACGATGTCCCTGAACCGAACCAAAAATTTCTAAGTCCACCAACGCTATCAGTTTCTTATCCGGCATCGCAGCATTCTGGTCCGACGAAAGAAGCTGTAGAAGACCAAGTCAGATGACATACACAACAGCATATGTTGTTCCGAAAGGGAAAGCTCGAAATCCTCCGAATCCCTTTCGGTATCCCGTCGGACCGGATGAAACTTTCGGACGTCCGTACCCGCTTCCGCGGAGCGTCCCGACCCAGCATCGTCGGATAAAATATATGCGACAGATTCAGTTGATGCTGGGATGCTGCGATAAACTGTGCTATTAAGGAAAGCACGTCCGTTCCCGAGGCCTGTGCAGTAGCGGTCTTACGATGCATTGCCGCCGGAAGCTCCGTGTACGTTGACTCCCGCACACTTCCTATGCGAACGTCCGGAGTCTGCAGGCCTCGTGTCCCTGGCTACCGGATGGTGTGACCTGGTCGCCGAAGAATCCTTGATCGGCGAAGCTGGTAATATATCGGCGGTCACGCAGCCAAGGTGCGGTCGTGTGCGCTGACGAGAAGAGGAAGCCTTAGCAGTCTCAGCGGACTGCCTATACAACGGAGCGTCCCGAGCGACGGACGTATGCTCCGCTTATGACACATTTTGTACCACAACATCTGGGGCCAGATGTTGCTGAACGAGAGAGGGGCCTCTCTCGCTTGCCATCCGGATGGACCGGAGCGAGCTATGAACCGGACTAAAAGGCTTCCTGCGTTCTCCCTCCGATCCGCCGTCACTGGGTGTGCATTAGGTTAATTTATAGTGCTCGCATCACCCCAAAATTCCTTCTAGACTGCAACGGACGAACCCGGCTGCCGAACCATTCGGTGAATGGACGCTACACCGGGCGAGCTAGCGGACGTCAAAGGCCGTCGAACCTACTAGGGTCCTCTTAGGCAATTGGCGTATTTACATGAGCACTTTTCCGCTAGCCCTTCATTAATTGTGACGACGGAGGCACACTGTTGGAAGACATCACAGATACATCACCCTAATCTTGATCGTCTGAAATAGAAATTGATAAAGTAGAGTGACCCTGCGGGGAAAGGACCGGAGTGTCCAAATCCCCAACAACATACCGTGACATACGCTTCCCATATTGTCATCGAAATCATACGATACAGAACAGGAGTTAATGCGAGTACACTGACCACATATAGAATGATAATAAAGTCAGAGGAAGACTTCCTCTTAAAACAATTGATCAATATCCTTTCAATGTGAAAAGAAAACAAGTCCTGGTACTCGCACTAACCCCTGGCAATCAAAATACATAAATAATAATATGATCCATTAATATAGAAAAAATAATTGAAATCAAAATATTTTGAAAAAATATTTTTTCAGAACAGCCCAAGTTTCTGAAAAGTAACGTTGAGCCCCAATGGATCCCAAGCCTAAGTGTGGACAAAAATTTTAAAAATATTTTAAACAATTTATTCAACACTTACGAACAATAATAATGTATCTAGTTATGATTAAAATAACATCAAGATATTATTTTTTAGAAATCCCCCCCTCACACAGAGGGCTGTTGTAAATGTAAACAATGAGTGTAAAAACACTAAAATAAGACTCCAGGCACCCAGGCCCGAAATCAGTTACCAAAAATACACTATCTGATGCAAAACAGAGACTTCCAGGGAAGAAACTGCAGAACATCAGATGGTAGATGCAGAACACAACGCCTAACCAGCCGTAGGTGAAGACGTAAACATGGGGAAAGAACAGAATTCATTCTGTTATTCAGCTAAAACTCCCAAGAAAATTTAGTAATAATAATTACAAAAACTATGCCAAAAGCATGGGAGAATAGCAAGGGGGAACTTAAAGGACAGGGAGAGAGGAAAACACTTAAAAAAAAAAAACAGTGTAACTAAATAATCAGAATGACAACAAAATGGCTGCTGCCTTGAAAATAGGTAACTTAACATAATTTCATTAAAAAATTTTAAGTTACAGCCCTGATAATATTCTGTCACACATTCTTTTCCTCTCCTCCTTCTCTATCCTCCTTAGAATCACCATTTCACTAATCTTTATGTGTCTGGCATCATTTAAACTGAGATTTATAAGCACAAAGATCAGTCAGATGTTAACTGATGAAGGGCCAAACTTAGAATGATTAATGGCGCCAATTTCGGAACGTCCTTGACACTGCGCATGCACAGTAGGGGCGAAGTGTGGAGGGCCTTTCAGGACATGTTTTCTTTAGTTTTAGATGCAAATTTTGGGGATTGGGGGGCAAAATTTGTGTTTGGCCCTATATTTTAAGAGTTAGCACCAGCTATGTCTGGGTCATTGGTACAGTATAAAAATATAGGTGACACAATTGACTTCTAACGCGTCAGGTTTTTATCTGAGTTTACTAAAATCATTAGCAATGTTGCAGACAATTCAAACTTGAATGTTTTCCTGTGATATACATATAACCTTATAACAGACTCGGGGCAAGAAATCACTTTTTTGAACTTGAAACTCTTGAGATAATTGAGACAAATGCATTGCGCTCTGGAAATTGGATGATTTTACAATTTACACACATGCGTTGCCATGGAAATGGAGTCCTTACCGACAATGACAGGAGAATAAATAAATTAACACCTGTATTCACAGTTGCTTGAGTAAATATGGCGGAGACTAGTCAGGCTCAAAACCAGAAGACTAAAAGAACCAGTGCAGTCTGGGAATACTTTGTTCGCACCAACGAGCAATATGCAACATGTACTACTTGCAAGAAAACAATCAAAGCCGAGCATGGGAACATGAGTAATTTGAAGAGGCATATTGAGAAAATACACCCGAAAGAGTTTGAGAACCTGAAAAGCTTGGAAGAAAAAATCAGAGGCTCTTAAAGCTAAAAAAACAAAAGTGAGTAAATCTGAGTAAGACCCAACATTGTTGGTAGAGAGGGAAGTGTGTGGGGGAATGCATATCATTTTAATGATACTGATTCACTTGATTGCTGAAGAAGTGCTTCTGTTTTCAGTATTAAGCCACTTGACAAGTTGACATGACTACAATAGTCATCTCCACCCCATGGGCCCACACCCCCAGTTGCCACAGTTTGGTGACAGACCCCTGGAAGGTTCCAATCTGGCTATGCCAGTGGCTATTGGCCAACGTTAATAGCAGCCTATCCAGAGACAGAGAGGTGTAGAGTCTATAGACTATGGGGAGGGGGGATCGGGGGAGATGTAGTACTTTAAAGAGAGAGGAGAGAGAGGGAAAGAGAGCGAGAAAGAGATTAAATGTACTAACAACTTGCAAGGTGCATGACTGCTTGAATGGCAAATAGATTGTAGGGTGGGGGGGGGGGGTGTAGGTCATTGTCTCTGTGAGTGGGTTTTCCAAACGTTTGATTTTAATTTTGATTTAAATGATTTTGATGAAGAGTGAACTTCGGTGATGGTGGAATCTGTTTCTGAACACAAGTGGAGTTCAAAGTTTCTACAGGCAAAATTTCGAAATTTTTTGGGCAAATCAAGTTGGATTCGCATGGGAACCACCCTACGTGAATCACGGGAATCCAACTGTTGGGGCATGAAGAATAGCCATGATTTTGTTGAAAGCCTATAATCTGCAAGAACTTTACTAACGTCTGTTCTCCGCCACACATAAAAAACATTCAACTCGAAACTGAAAGTTTAAAAGAATAGAATTAACCAGTTCGTTACCTCTAGGGCTGCAACGGTACACTTACCTCACAGTTCGGTACGTATTGCGGTTTTTCGGTGGCGGTGCAATACGTATTGACGCAGTACATTTTTTCTAACATTAGCCAGACACCATTCTCATCTTTGTATGAGCAAAAGCCAAAGGGTTTCCAGACGAGATTTAAATTTTGCAGGTGGGCTGACGATACCTTCGTTGTTATTGGCAGTATTTCTGTCACTCATTTGGATGTACTTCAGATCTGACATGTGTGCATGAAGGCAAAACAGAAATACTCAAATAAACAACTCAAAACTTGATTGGCGAATTGTTGAATAATTAGCCAATAAATAATCATCTTACTTCTCCTGACACACATTCGGAATTACCCAAAGCTCAAGTGACATCAAGTCGGTTATATATAGATGCACGACATGCTGTTCTGATTATGTTTGCAAACTGTTTGCTTGTATCGACACTTAGAAATTTTCATACAGACCCAATTCCCAACAGCCGTCCATTAAAACTAACAGCATGCTTCTATGCATCGCATATTTGGTAGATTAAAGCTGAAATGTTGCAGCCAGGCAGCCCGTTAAGCGGATGTAGAAATATGCCCCCTTGACTTGGCAAAACAGGACAGAAAAAACACATGGTTGACCACATGCTAAATGTCTGACATCAATATGAAAATGAGTGTTGTTTGTCACGATCCAATAGAAACGTATCCTCAAATCACATGATCAACATGGTCATGAATATTGAATATATTTATCGCCTTGTCTGAACTGCACCAACTTCGTGGAAGACCCCCACCACATCCGATTGTTTTATGGACTTGAAATTCCACACTTTCATTGTCAAGTGATTTGAATAAGTAAAATTTTTAAAATAAATGTTAATGCGATTATTTGGGAGTTGAAATTTGCAGTTAATCAGGTGTCTACATGTTTGCGATGTTTTAGACGAAAATGCAAAAAAAACAAAACTTTATTCCCAATTTTTGCGTGAATCCACCGAGATTCACGCACTTGGTATTTTAGGCGAATCTTCACGCGAATCGATTCGCGTCGAAATTCTGTCCCTGTTCTAAATCCAAATAGCATTGAAAAGTTGGAGGGGGGGGGGGGGGGGGGGGGGTGTGGGGGGGCAAAGTGGAATGGAATTTTATTTGGCGTTTACAATTTTAAGGTGGCAATTTTCTTCCTGGACACCTACTATTGTCGAGTTCTGCTGGGTACTCTAACGGGCAAAACTGTCTTAATACAATCATTGCAATGGGCCAGTATGGGCAGTAGTCTGATTGTCCGTCCGGTGCCTGCCAAAACCTGACTGTCTGTCCATTTAATCTCACTCTTTTACTCTCAATAACTCGATGTAATGTCGAGGGTGTTTCTTGAATCATTGTGTCATCTCATTGCATCTCATTGGAAACATCTGGCCATGAAGAATGTGCTGCGATACCAAAGCAGCCAAAGCTAGATGCATTTGTGCAAAATTGCACAAAATGGGGACTACATGATAATCGACAAAAAGACGGCGATAAAAAACTGGCAGAGATGATCTGTCTTGACGTACAACTGATAAGTGTAGTTGATGACCAGGGATGCAGGGTATTTATTGAAACAGTACAGCTGTGTTACTGCCTGCCAACCTGTTTAAATGTGAAACACATGCCTGAAAGTCACACTGCAGAAAATATTGCTGACGTATTGTTAGACCGTATAAAAGCATGGATACCCGATTACAGCGACAAGGGAATGCCAGTATATGTTGTCTTGGACAACGCATCAAATGTCCAAGCTACCATGAGACGCTTACCTCCCCAATTTAGAGGGCTCAGCTGCTTCACTCACACCCTGCAGCTCGTTATTGATGAATCAATAAAAAAGTTCCCAGTCTTAGTCCAAGTGATTGCAAAAGCAAAAAAATATTGTCTCACATTTCCATCATAGCGCCCAATAATCCACTCATAAACTTACCGAGATGCAAAAGATGTTGAATGCCCCCAACATAAACTAAAAAGTCAATGTCCAACCTGTTGGAATTCCACGTATTATTTAATAGAGAGACTCATCGAGCAAAAAGAGCCCCTTAAAGCTGTTCTTTCCAGCATTGACAAAGTTATGAATCTTCAAGGGCATGAATGGAGAACAGCCACAAGCTATGTCTCTGTCCTACGGCCATTTGAGGATGCAGCTAAGATGATGAGTGCATCCAGATATTCTACTGTATCTATGGTTATCCCTATATTGAATATCTAGTGTGAAAGAATGAAGACAACTGAAATGGATTGTTTTGGACAGAAGTTTTACACCAGATTGAGAGGCGCTGGTCAGATTATGAGTCAAATGAACTTTTTTCAGTTGCTTCATTCTTAGATCCAAGATTCAAGCAATTTGCTTTTTCAAGTGAAAGTTCCAGGATTGCCGCATCCAAAACTGGTATGACCTCAGACATGTTAACCTCCAGAATAATTTTTCAGGGAACCTGAGGGTGATTTTAAGGGAAATGGGATGGATTTCAGGGAAAAGTTCGCGCAGGGACAAAATAAAAGAAAAAACTTGAAAATTTTCAGCTCATGGACCACTATTAACACCAGGTTATATCCAGAACTAATTGTCAACTATGCTGATGCATTTATGCTATGTTAAAAAATCATAAAATAACTGTTGATTTGAACCCCCCCCCCCCCCCAGGATCCTCTTCTTCATTAGCCCCCCCCCCCCCCCTACCCACCCACACTGTCCCACAGAGCACCTCCACCTGTGGTTTGCTCTTATCAAAGTCTACTTAGCAAGTAATTTCCCAAGTCTGGAAATGTTAACAGGAAAAGATGTGCTAATGTTCAGTTACTTCAAGAACATTAGTACTTAGAAAGTATCTTTAATCAAACTTCATGCATGTGGGACGTTTGTGCCCTACACAAAACTTTTCTTTTCATCATTGGAGCATTTTTTTTTTAATTCCATTCACAATTTTCTGGGTACAGATGGCCAACAGTTAACAGTTCTGTAGTCAGCACAACAGAACAAATGTAGTGTTAGAAAATAAGTCCATTGTGTTTTCGGCATCCTAAGTGACTTTAACCTACTTTTAAACTGTTCTAAATAGTTGTTGTTTACATTTTGATTTTGGAAAAGGGATGAAAATTAAAGCTATTCTATGAAGGAATAAATGAATATATATTATTTAATTCCTTTTCATATATTTTAATTTCCAAATACTGCATTTAAATGAAGGTGGAGTTTTCAATTTTTTGAAAGTAAGTCACCTATTTTCACTTCGACACTCGCACATTGATCACGAATCTCCGAAGAAAAAACCCAGAAATAAACATGAACACAGTTGAAATATATATCATAAAATACCCTTTTCTTAAATAAATTTAACTTAAATCCATATTTTACTGCTTCGTGAGTTTTTACCAGAGTGCATGTGATTTGACTCCGAACGTTTTTCATAAGTTGCAACGGGAACGAAATATTTGACTGTTGTTTTCCGGGATTTTTGGTCCAAAACTGATTCCCGTCTGGAAGGCCGGGAACTACATTGAAATTCGGGGATTTTCCCGGGCATTCCGGGAGAGTTAACATGTCTGTATGAGCTATATGATATCAAACTATGAAAGTTTGAAATGTACTTCAAAGGTTGACAGTCCAGCTGTTACTACTTTGCAAAAAACAAGTAACATTTCTGTACATGGGTGTCCCTCGGGCACACAGCTACAAAAAAGCACGATCTTTGGGCAATGTTCAAAGATATGATAAGTAAAAAGCAAATGAAAGAAGGGGCAGTTGAAAGAGCAACATCCGTTGAATCAAAAATGGATTATGAACTGAAACTTTTTTGTCTCGAACCACCAGCTGAACCAAATGACTCCCCCTTTGAATGGTGGAACACACACTCAGCACAATTTCCAAACCTGGCTAGATTAGCTCAGATCTACTTACCAATACCAGCTACCTCTGTGGCTGGTGAAAGAATTTTTAGTAAAGCCAGTTTGGTTGCTTCGCAACGTCGAATAAATATGAAGCCCTCCAATGCTGAGCAACTTATGTTCCTCAGTCATAATTTACGTTAATGAGCAAGTATTGGTCTAAAAACTCTGCGAATAACGATTCATCTCAAATCGCAGTTTTTCATCGTGTTTTCCCATGACATAATAGCAAGGAATGGTAGTCTTTTTTATATGATACAGTACCAGAGTACTAACTGAATTAAGTTTCTTGATATAGTAGATAACCACTATAAAATTTCTCTCCATTTTTCTTTGATAATTCTAAAACTTGTGTCACCTAATTCGCATTACATTATTTCATGGCAAACTTTGACTGTTACTGTAAGACGGTCATGGCTTTTGAAAAAATGATGTAAGGTCACAGGTGTTGAAATTGAGGTTATCCAACAACTTATTTCCTCCACTTTCAGGTGGTTTTGTAATACAGAGTACAGACAGTAACAAATCAATCAATCAATCAGAAATCAATTTCAAATTATTTAGGTAGTCCATAGTCGTCTTGACTCTTGGATTTCCTTTTGTTTCAGGCTTTCCCAAATGAATACCAATGCTGAGCAAAGTGGTTGGGTGATCTTTAGTTCTTATTATAACTTCTATTTGTCACATAGTTATGACGTCACGCCTTTGTTAAAAGTGTGTGATATATTTCGAAGAGTTGGTTAGAGCATGTGTGATATTCAACATATATCGCCACACTTTTACCAATCAAGGAACAATAGACAGTGATTGTGTAACCTGTCAGTTCTAATACAAACACAGCCGAGAGGAAAGATTAAGGGCACCTGTGCTAAAATGTTTTGAACAGAGAAACGAGAATTTACCTGACTTTTGATTTTATTGAAAGAGTTAAAGAAAGAAATCCACACCCGGGTGTAAATGATAAATGGAACGTTTAATTTCTCGCTCAACCTTTTGAGCGCAATAACGAAACGGAAAAAATGAAGTAATATCACTTGCTTTCCATCAATCTTCATGTGTCTTGCAAGTTTGGCTTAAGAAATTAACTAATTGATTGTTCGTGTTTTGATTGTTTGTGCAAACATCAATGTGACAAGTCGGTTACAGCACAAAAACTCGTGATATTGAACATACAATCGCTCGAGCTAGTTACTCGGACAAGTCCTCGTTAACTAACTCTTGCGATTGTATATTCAATATCACTCGTTTTCTATGCTGTAACCTATACTAAGTAACATAAATCATTGTAATTGACCAAATGATCTCTTGACATGTGACATACACTATACAGTACTTGATAGGCTAGTGTAAGATGCTAAAATGCTGGATTGTGGAATGTAGATTCGTAAGTTCGTATGTTTGATGTTAAAGAGTTACTACATAATTAATTTATAACTTGTTTCAATATGACACACTGCAACTTCTGTAAGTAGGCAGTCTGAACCTTGTTGTCAAACAAAGACATTAAATAAATAAACTTTGTTCAAGATATTGTTTTTATGAAAGTGGTTTCCAAAAAGCAATGTGTAAAATTGGTATTTTTGTAATTGTAAAGAGAAAAGCAAAAAGAAAATATATGATAAATTCCCCTGTGCCTACCCTACATGTACATTACTGGGAAATATTTTCTGCCCAAAAATATGTTTAATCTTTTCATAAAAGCAACAGAACTTCAGAAGCACTGCAAACCTTCAACCTCATAGACTACCAGATTGTATTTTGTACATGCTGATCCACGAGATGAAAGTTTGCAAATACTTATTGTGTTCTCTCAGAAATTTTGAATAATCGATCGCAGAGTGGAAAATGTATCTGGCTGCAATTTAATAATAATTCACAATTCAGAGTTCCAGACCCGTATCCATTTACATGTACTCTTCTTCATACTGAAGTTCCATCAGGTGAGTAAATTGCAGTTTTGTGACAGGCTCCAGACCGGAAAGTGCTACTATAAAAGATTGAATATGACTTGGATATCTCGACAAAGTGTCATGTTCTGTTTTATTTCAAAAATGAGTCCATTTGAAGTTTTTAATTATTTGATGCAAAATTGCAAATACATGCACCACAAAATAATCTTCTAATATGTAGTGCATTCCCAAATACACTGCATAATGGAAGATTATTTTGCATGCATTGTTATGTTTGTCATTTTGTACATTGAAAACCGAAACTGAAAACACGACTCTTTAAATGAAACCGAAACTGAAACTCGAACCGTCATGAAATTTGAAAAACACCCATCTCTACTAAATTGGTTTGATAATCCCAATGGAACGGTACATTTTATGAGAATACTATTCCACGTGAATACTGGTTTGCTGTCACTAATGAAATGTGCAGTATGGATGTATTGTTAGGAGGAGGGATATCCAAAGCATGGGAAACATATCCTTACTTCCATTTTTAAACAATCTCAGAAAACCATCATTAGAAAGGCCCTCTTAAGAAACTTTTCTACAATAGGGTCAGAAATTGCTTTACCGCTATCATGTAAATAAAATGGCCATGAATGGTCTTTTGAAAGTTGTAACACAATTTTTCTGAAATAAAAAAAAACATTCTTTCAGTAGAGAACCGAATATACTTGAAAAGCTGCTTTCATGGACTAAATAAATGTTATTAACTTTTTTATAACTTTTCTCTCTTTAGTTATTGCATTTTTCCTGTATCTGGCACTGTTCATTTATTTTTTGACACACAATATCAGAATATCTTTTCATTGTTGTTGTGCGAGATCTAGAACCTTTGTGTGCATTCCATTGCACATATCAAGAATAGAGTGATAAACCTGATAACCCTGCTCTCAAGGAGATTTGGACGGTTTAATTAAGAATGATATTCAAGAATATATACTGTTCAGTGAAATGACCTGGTTATTATTCTGTTCATCTGCACATGCTCACAATAAACCAAGCAAACCATAATAGCTCACTGAAATGTACCATTATTGTAATGGTGACTTTTTAGTGGGGATCATATTAACCACTCACAAATTCTGTTGTAAACGTGAGGCCTAATAATAATAATAAAGATGAAAGTGTCAATGACACTGCAGCTCAAATTGTCCAAGAAGGGACTGAACTAAATAGAAGATCCACTAATGCCATGTCACTCACTCAAGTTTCTACATAAAAGACAAAATACCAAAGCTACAAATGAAATCTGAAAAAAAATCGGGTGAGAGATGGGGCCTGCTGGGTGTACTAATGGAATTGTTGACAATTTATATGTCAAATCCAAAATGGCCATTGGTGGGTATCTTTTTCAATGGAATGCAGAAAAATTTGATAACTCCCATCTGGACATCATACTAAAGTTACATATAAAATTTGAAAAAGATTGGGTGAGAGGAGTGCCCTATAGGGTCTACTTATGGAATTGTTGACAATTAATATGCCAAATCCAAGATGGCCACTGTCAGCCATGTTTTTCAACAAAATTCAGAAAAATCTGAAAGCTACCATCTAGACATCACACCAAAACTACATATGATATTTGAAAAAGACTGGGTGAGAGATTCGGACTGCAGGGTGTACAAATGGAATAGTTGACAATTCAAATGCCAATCCAAGATGGCTGCTGACAGCCATATTTTTTTAATGGAATTCAGAGAAAATTGATAGCTCCCATCTAGACATCACACCAAAGTTATATATGAAATTCAAAAAAGATCAGGTGAGAGATGCGATAGGGTGTGCTATTGGAAGTGTTGACAATTTATATCTGAATCCAAAATGGCTACTGGTGGCCATGTTTTTCAACAAAATTCAGAAATAATTGATAGCTCCCATCTAGACATCACATCAAAGCTACATGTGAAATTGGAAAAAGATTGGGTGAGAATGCGGCCTGTAGGGTGTGCTAATGGAATTGTTGACAATTTATATGCCAAATCTAAGTTTTGTAATGAAATTCGCAAAAATTGTATAGCTCCCATCTTGACATTGCCCCAAAGCTACAGATGAAATTTAAGACTGATTGAATGAGAGCGGCAACTTGTAGAGTGTGCTAAAGGAATTGTTGACAATTTATATCCAAATCCAATATGGCTACTGGAGGTCATGTTTTTCAACAAAATAAAAAAAAAAATCAATAGCGCCCATCTAGACATTGACTCAAAGCCACATATGAAATTTGGGACAGATGGGGTGAGAGTAACAGCCTTTAGGGTGTGCTAAGGAATGGATTTGAACAACCTTGAACCTAACCTCCCCTCCCCTTCCTGTCCCCCTCCCCTTTTGAGAATCCAAATATTAAACCAAGGACTCGAATTGAACAAATTTGAATCTGATACCCCTAGAGATGTTACATACCAAATATGAAAGGATTCTTCCTGGTGGAATCTCCTCATTTTGCACAAAGTTAAACTCTGGGATCCAATAGAGAACCCAAATATTAATCCTGGGGCCCCAAGTTGAACAAACTTGAATTTGCACCCCCCCCCCCCCCCCCCCCCCCCCCCCCCCCCCCCAAGATGTTGTAGACCAAATATCAAAGCATTCTGAGTGGTGGATTTGAAAAAGAAGATTTTTTAAAGAAATGTCCTCATGTTGCACCAAGTTAAAATTAGGGCTTGGTTTAGAGACCCCAAATATTAACTTAGGGACTCGATTGAACAAACCTAAATCCCCCTCATATCCCCCACATCTGACCCCTCCCCTCCCCAGAGATTTTGTATACCAAATATGAAAGCATTCTGACTGCTGGATCTGAAGAAGATTTTTAATGAAAATTCCTTGTTACACCAAGTTAAAATTTGGGCTCCAGTAAGGAGCTCAAATATTGATCCAGGGACCTGATTTGAACAAACTTGAATCTGACCCCCTAGAGATGTTGTATACCAAATATGAAAGCATTTTGAATGGTGGATCTGAAGAAGAAGATTTTTAAAGAAATTTCCGTTACACAAAGTTAAAATTCTGGCTCCTATCGGCAGCCCAAATATTAACTCAGGGACTTGATTTGAACAAACTTCAATTTGACCTCTCTAGGGACGTTGTGTACCAAATATCAAAAGATTCTAATTGATGGTTCCGGAGAACATTTAAAAATAAATTTTTTTCCAAATATATGGGTACTATCAGAGTTATGCCACCTGTGGCATGGCAACTTTATTGGAGCAAACTTGAATTGACATATGATAAGGAATATGCACACCAGATTTGGTTCAATTTGGTCCATTAGATTATGAGCAGAAGTTGATAATGTAAAGTTAATGTTGGACAACGGATGGATGGATAGACGAAAAGTGATCGGTAAAGCTCCCCCTGAGCTTTGCTCAGGTGAGCTAAAAAAAATGGCTGTATGTATAGAACATGCAGAACTTTCCCAAGAGATCACAGGCCTTTGGATTGGTGTAATTTGGGGGGACAACAGATCCATCATAATTTAGGAGCATTCCCACCCAGCCACAGGTTCTGGTCCTACCATGGGCGTTCTTCACGAATCAAAGTGCATGGTACAGAAACTGTTTTTTTGTTTACAATGGAAACACACCAACAAAACCAGGTTTCTTACCCAAATCACGTTCAATCTGTATTTTGGACTCACATTTCCGGTTCAAATATTTGTGTTACTCGGTGATCAATTGTAAGATTTTTATTAAACTTTTTTTTCATTGTGGGGGAGACAAATAACAGCTAGTTCTTACCTGACTGTTCTCATTTTTCAATGAAAGATTAAATACTGCATTTGGCAACTTCATTTTGGCTGCTGATGACTGGGCCATCTGTATGTTCAATCTCCAGTTCACGGCACTCAGCTGGAAGATGTTAAGAACAAAGCATTTAATATCTTAGTGCTTGAAACTACTCACATGTCACCACTGAAAAGGGCTTGTACAGTGGGACACAGTTAACCCTTTACAAAATGCCAAAACTATTCACAAAAATTGCCATTCAATTTTCAATATTTCTTAATCTTTTTGTCTCAAAAAACATAGCTTATGACCCATCACTGGAACTAGTTCCAATGAGGGGTCATAACTTATGTTTTTAACACACAAAATGGAAAAAAATTAGTTTGTCCACAAAGTAGATCTGTTTCTTAAGCCATTTTTTGTAAAACTGCATGTGGGCGGGAGGTTTTTTATTTCATTTTTTATTTTTGTAATTGTTTCAAAAGTTCATGTTCTTGGTTTGTTTTGTTTTAGGCCTCATAATGTACAGAATAGCATAGATGGTGGTGTAATTTATCAATTTTATTAACTTTGGTAAAATATCAGACATAAACCATTTAATTATTATTTTTTTAAGTTTGATTTGGTTATTAAAAGAGAGTATGCAGCAGCCAAAAGACCATGCAGGAGGGCCTTGGAAAGAGATTATTAAATTTTTTACGCCTTATATAAAAATTTTGTCTGCAAGTGTTTGTTGTCTGCCTTTTGTATCAGGTAAAGGATTAACTGAATAATTGTACTTCTTGTGCTGCAGTAAGTGTAGGCACAGGATAACGATTATGAAGAACAGGTAAAAGAGTATATAATATATAACAGAACATCTGTAAATAATGAGAGAGTAGGCTTTTAACCCTTTATCTAACATGAAAAGCAGACGACCAGGCTTGGCAATTTAGGAGAGTGATTTTTTTAGCTCTCCTTACTGCCCTCCTGAAAGAATTAAGGAGAGCGAAAAATTGCCCTCCTAAATATTTTGGTCTGAAATGATTGAGATTACATGTATTATGCTCACATTAAATTTTTGTTGTAAAGCAAAAATGTAATTTAACTTCGAAGTCACATAACATCACGTAATTTCATTTTGAAAGTAGTTTAGTGGTAAAAGGTAATGGCTGCAACTGTGTTTGGGTATGTACTTTGTACATACCCAAACACAGTTGCAATCATTTGAAGCAAAATGGGTCACAGCAATATTTTTTTTTCTGTCAGTTTCAACAACTGACATCACAGTTTGAAGGGTAATTATTCAAGGAATATTGACACTATAATATACTACCATTACTACTAACCTGTCACTTGAAGCACATGCACCAGGTTGTGACTGTAGATTCAAGCAGACCTGTTGTCCAAGAAGGTCATATGCCTACTACTACCACCTTCATCCCCCTCCCCCACCCCACCCCCCCCCCCCCCCACCCCAACTTGGGCACACACACAGGTCTTGTCAAGTGTGTGTTCGGTTGTTGAGTGAGACATCTAAATGTCTAAGAGATTTCGCTTTACCTTAGTAAAGTTAATAAAATCACTGATGTAATAGTCTGTTGGTTTCAGTTTCAATGAATTCATTCAACTGGATACTTAAAATGCTGTGTAAAGCTAATTGCTCTCCTTAGCTGATTGAGGAGAGCGATTTTTTGCCCTCCTGCATTTTTCAGAATGCCAGGCCTGGACGACACTTGCAAACAAAATTCTTGAATAACTATTTTTTTTCATTTTTCACCTCAAAAACATAGGTTATGAATCTTCTTTGGAATGAGCTCAACAAGCTCATTCCAAAGAGGCGTCTTAACCTATGTTTTTGCAACAAAAAATGAAAAAAATAATGAAAATTAATTGGCGATTTTTGTGAATAGTGCTGCTCGGTTTTGCCGTTAAGTTGGGTAAAGGGTTAAGATGATCAGATACAGAATAAATATAACATACTCCATAGGGTTATAATGGTGGAAAAATCTTCTTGACCCTCTCCAAATAATTAATCTTTCGCCATTCCCCTATAACAAGAGCTAAATAATTTTGTAGCCATATTTGTTGTCATGTAAATGGTACTGTGAGGTCTGTGGTTGGAAGGCAGTTTGTCTTTGAATAGTAATGTAACAGTATGGATAATAGTCGAGTATGTGTATGGTCTATCTTCTAACCCGATCTCAAGATTAAATAATTACTTCAGTCAGACAAAATCAGTACATTACAGATTGTTTCACTTCGTCATTTTAACCCTTTACCCAACGCAGACGATATCAAAATTTATTATTTTAAATATAATTTTTTCAAATTTTTCAAAAAATTTCAACAAAACCATATCATGTGACCCCTCGTTGGAATGAGCTCGACGAACTCGTTCCAACGAGGGGTCGCATGATATGGTTTTGTTGAAATTTTTTGAAAAATAATATTTTTTCAACTGCTGAATTTGCATATAACGCGGGCGGATGTGGGCGATTAGTTAGGTAAAGGGTTAAAAGTAATGTGGCAATGGAACTCTTTATTAATAAATTCTACAAAGTTACTTGACAGGTTTAATAACTGTAGGTTTTCTTAGAACTGGAAATTTGAGCTTCTAGCAATTGCACCGGCGGCCTTCCGCCATTTACAAATGGAAGACCAAGACCAATGTTCCTATTTTTACAACCTGATCAATGGTCTACAAAAGCAACTAATGATGGGGCTGACCAACACAATGTAAGACACAACCAGTTGTGTTAGTTGCCTGTACATTCCAACCCAGAAAGTTGGTCACATATATCATATGCCCTTGCGGTAAAACAGTCACACATGACTGCAACAACAATGGCCACCTAAAATAACACTGGATTGCACTGAAATACATTTTAGATTATAATTGAAGATTTACATATAAAGAATCATTATTTTATGTGAATACAGACCAAATATGTTAACCCTCACTATTTTAGAGGGAGGCTCACAATTTTCCAGAATAAATTTTTATTAAACGAGCCTAAAATTGGGATTTTTAACAGAATCTCACTATTAAAGTCAATAAGTTTTACTCTTTGAGCCATTTAAAAATTAAACTCTCACTATTTGTGCTCAGAAATCTCAATATTTTACAATTCATCTGTTTCACATGTCTGATATACATGGATTTCGAATTACAGAAGACAATAAAAATGAAAGTGTCAATGACACTGTAGCTCAACTTGAGTAAGACATGTACATGTATAGTATGTGACACAGCAATGACACACATCTAGGTAATGACCTGATAACAAAGGTACATATAAAGTATTGTAACGGTCTGTACATAAATGCTGACTGTAGCCTGTAACAAATGTATAGGTAAAGTATTGTAAAGGTAGGCAACAGTTAGATGCTAAATCAGAAAAGAAATCTTTGAGTCCCAGAGTGGGTCTGACTGAACCCCAAAATATTTGTTCTCATAGCACAGTGATAACAAAGGCACCGCAAAACACTCGTTCCTGTTCCAAGGTGATAACAAAGGTACCCAAGAAGTTTCGTGAAGATCAGTTCATAAATACAGCCTCTAGCCCGAGCCATACTGACATGTGCACTTGCTGTGTATAAGTAGCACTGAATAAATCAAAGTTCATCTAATTTGCTTAATTTCTGCACGAGAAAAAAACACGTATTATATCTGATGCATTCCATGTTACTAAACATTCATTCAAAAATTTTTTCAAAACAGAACTTTCATACAAAAGTTCTGTACCAAAAACTGACTGTACCTAATTTTGGTACAAAATGGATGGTGTGGCCATCTTGAATTTTGAACCACACCCAAAAACACTCGTTCTCGTCCCACGGTGATAACAAAGGTACTCAAGAAGTTTTGTAAAGATCGGTTCATAAATACGGCCTCTAGCCCAAGCTGTATTGAATTGTTGAGGGACAGATGGAGATGGACAGACGGTCGGATGGGCCATGGCATAACCTCAAATTTGACTTACGTCAAAGTTGAGCTAATGATCACATCAACAAGAAGGTGTGACATTAACTGGCTGAGTGCTAGAAGCCCACTATCATGGCTCTGCTTAAAAGTGCTAAAAGCCACTTTAGTGGCTTTACAATGTATGCATTAGCCTGTCCTTTGCTCAGCAACAGAAAAATAATGTTCCCATAAAAGTGTTTTGTTAAAATTTACTGGAGAGTGACTGATGGCACTCTCCAATAAATTTTAACAAAACATATATTTCTTTAACAAAATCTTGCTAAACTAAGGCTCCTCTTGCTGGTAGCATGGTATCTTTTAAAAAATGAACTCGCATTACAAATCCTCCTTGAAAACTAAACTAGAGATACTGTGAGCAAGCTCACAAAGTGATACCCACCCCCGCGCCTGAAATGTATAAGTTAGATTATCTCCCCTTGGAAATGTCAGAACGGAATTATATTGCTTCATGCACATCTTCATATGGAGTTCTTCCATTGTGTAAAGTTTCATGAAAATTCTTCAAACGGTTTAGGAGGAGTTGTGCTTATAAGGATGGACAGACGTATAAGTTAGATTATCTCCCCGAGAAATGTCAGAATGGAATTATATTGATTCATGCACATCTTCATATGGAGTTCTTCCATTGTGTAAAGTTTCATGAAAATTCTTCAAACGGTTTATGAGGAGTTGCGCTTATAAGGATGGACAGATGGACAGACAGACAGAAGCTCCAACATTTCGGGTTTATGGGCTACCAAAAATACATTTTGTAAGTCCAAAACCTCATTTCACCCAGAACCCCACCCCCTTCACCCTAGAACTTATATTTAACCCTAACCCCACCCCTCCACCAAAAAACCACACTCTAACCCTAACCCTACCCTACCCTGACCCTAAACCCTAAAAACCCACCCCTGACCCTAACCCCAACCCACCCCTGGGACCTAACCCCCACCCACCCCTGGGACCTAACACCCCCCCCAACCTTAAGCCCTACTCTGGGGCTACCCCTGACCCCACCCCTGACCCCACCCCACCCCTGACCCAACCCCACCCTAGCCAAACCAATAGGATTAGGGGCTATTTTTCGGTTTAGGGGCTACTAAAACTAAACCCCCCCCTCCCCCGAGACCTAACCATCCCCCAACCTTAAGCCCTACTCTGGGGCTACCCCTAACCCCACCCCACTCCTAACCCTAACACTACCTTAATTTGGAGGTAGCCCCTAATAATAATATTCCCTAAACCCCCAATGTTGGCCTGGACAGACGGATGGACGTTCTAACAAATGACTACTTATGTGGCTATTTTATGGACATATTAGGTGGCTAACCTAAAACACATGTCCAGCATAATAAAACAAGTTTGGGGGGGGGGGAATTTTGGGGGGTCAGCTAACCCTAACCCTACCATAACCTGACCCTAACCCTACCGTAACCTGACCCTAACCCTACCCACCCCTAACCCTAAGCTAGCCCTAACCCTAACACTAACCATAACCCTAGCCACATAACTCTAACACCCCTTCACTGACCCCCACCCCACCCTACCCCACTCCTAAACCCCACCCTGGAATGAACTAACCCTACTCTACATTTATCAAAACAACCCCCCCCCCCCCCATCCACCTCACCCCACCCCCCACAATAAGAGATTCTGTTATGCGGCTAGCCACGTAACAGACTTTAACCACTTAAGTATCCTGTTTTACTAACTCGTAACCACATAAGTAGTCATTTGTGTGTGCGGACAGACGGATGGACGGATGCTCCAACATTTCGGGTTTATGGGCTACCAAAAAAACATTTTGTAAGTCCAAAACCTTATTTTACCCAGAACCCTACCCCCTCCACCCTAGACTAGAACTTATATTTAACCCTAACCCCACCCCTCCACCCAAAAACCACACCCTAACCCTACCCCACCCTGACCCTAAACCCTAAAACCCCACCCCTGACCCTAACCCCCACCCACCCCCAGGACCTAACCCCCCAACATTAAGCCCTACTCTGGGGCTACCCCTAACCCTAACCCCACCCCTGACCCAACCCCACCCTAGCCAAACCAATAGGATTAGGAGCTATTTTTCGGTTTAGGGGCTACTAAAACTAAAACCCCACCCCTGACCCCAAACCTACCCACCCACCCCCCTGGGACCTAACCCTCCCCAACCTTAAGCCCTACTCTGGGGCTACCCCTAACCCTAGCCCCACCCCACTCCTAACCCTAACACTACCTTAATTTGGAGGTAGCCCCTAATAATAATATTCCCTAAACCCCTAATGTTGGCCCAGACGGACGGACAGGGTGATTCCTATATACCCCCCCAAACTTTGTTTGCGGGGGGTATAATAATTTAGCACTCAACCAGTTAAGAAGTTTTAACAAAAATCTCACACGAAGCTGTAAAAAATTTGGCGAAACATTGTACAGATGAAAGATGATCATTTTAACTGCAGAGAGTATGAAATGATACTTTATAATAACAGACAATTATTAAAGTTTACAGTGGGTGAATACATAGAATAAATAGGTAATAGGGATGGTAATCAGATATAAATCGCAAGTAGGAGAAGAGTGTTACCCATGAGGCTCTGCCGAGTGGTTAAAACCCTTATTCAATGAGTGGTTTAAATCTGATTACCAGCCCTAGTACCTATTTGTTTTATTTATACCATGCTCTTAATAAATAATCGACTTTATCACTTAAAATGGAGAAAAAATGATACTTTTGATTGCAAAACACCTCTAGATTTGCAGACAAGCGAACAAATGTGTTTGTTTTGTTTACATCTGCACTGGTGGGCAGTACTTCCGGCTACATGTGAATGCTCGCTCGACAGCTAGACACATCGTCAAAGTTTGAATTTACCTTGCTTTTTCAGTCAAATTATTATTATCAATACTTAAATTTTATTTATGCAGCCATCATGGATTGGAAAACCAAACTTGCGATGAGCAATTAATAAGAACTAATGTATGTGTTTTAGGACTACACTGTAAATTACTAATGTAGATTTTACTGTTTGATATATGTATCATAAGTACAGTGTAGCCAATAAAGGAGTAGTAGAATAATTATAATTACTGCTCTATGGGGAGTTTCATTTTGGAAAATGTTGCCCACGTTGTGGGCGGTATGAAAAAACGCCCACACAACATAAACAGTACCCATACTGAGGACACTGGACAAGCTATATCAGTGCAATGAATTTACAAAGGTGTTGGTTGGGGAGGCGGGTGGAATTTTGATTGGAAATTCACCACCTGACCCAGTCGTTTCGATGCAATTCACAGACTGACTGGTCACAAATAAACAGCGAGAAATCAAGCACAAAATGTCCGGAGTGCTGTCATAATTAACTTGTGCAAACCAACCCAATCGGAGATAACTGAGGTCAGTGAAATAACTCAAGGATGACAAAAAGACAGATCTGGGATAATTAACCCTGAACTAACCATATAAATGTAATATGATTGCTGCCTAAAAACTACCATAATTCTTCTGTATTGTATTTATGCAGCCATCATGGATTGAAAAACCAAACTTGCAATGAGCAATTAATAAGAACTAATGTATGCGTTTTAGGACTACACTGTAAATTACTAATGTAGATTTTATTGTTTGATATATGTATCATAAGTACAGTGTAGCCAATAAAGGAGTAGTAGAATAATTATAATTACTGCTCTATGGGGAGTTTCATTTTGGAAAATGTTGCCTACTTTGTGGGCGGTATGAAAAAACGCCTAAAATGCATCCCTTAACCGGACCCACCTGTGGCATCCGTGTTGAGGGATGCATTCCGCCCACAAAACAGCAGGGAAGGAAGGAAAATGGGAAACAAAAAAGGAGTAGGAATTTAAGACGAGAAACTCCCCCGACAAAAACTCGCAAAATATAAGGAGACAAGTACATGAATGAAATAAGCAAAGCACAAAAATGGGAAGAACAGTGTCCCCACACTGCAATAAGAGCTAAGAGCAGCAACTGAAATATCAGCCGAACCTGATCATTGATATGAATGACAAGTCTTACACATTACATGCAGCCAAAGCTCATGAAAAGCCATGGGCAGGCAACAATAATTCGCCACCGTAGCACAACCCTACGCTAGCAAGGAACAAATAATGAATAACGGCCATGATGAACAAAAAATAACATAAACATAAAATGAAAGAGTTTAATGCCTTCGCCCCCGCTACGTCAGGAGTGCGTAATAATTTGCTATGTACAATATAACTGGACAACGCCCCCACGCTGATCCCTAAACAAGCAGCCAGGAATGCTCCAGCATCCCTGGACGCAACAAGACAATGTATATAATAGTATTAATGTCCCATAACAACCAAAGGGTTGAACAATCCATGAGAACCAATGTCTGCAGAAGGGATAACACCATGGACATAGACATGCTAACTACCATCAACCCTAGACCTACCGTAGACAGTATGAGCAACCCTGCCCCTGCAATGTTGACGCAACGGAACTAAGTTAATGCAGACTGGTACAAATTCCGATGGATGCCTATATCATATGGAACTCCAATTGCTGCCCCCGCAGAAACTGAGGGGAAAATTGAAATAGAAGAGGTCACCACCTCCACTTCCAGTGCCAATACTCCCGGCTTGAAGAAAGAGATCACGTCAGAGGAGAGCTGCGGATGTAACTGCGAAAAGCATTCGACTTCCATCTGCCCATCATCCTGATTTAAGAATCAGTAAAACCCCTACTGGCTACCCAAGTGGCAGCGCAAATACGGAAGCTGTGACCTTTGAAGGCGGATGTGTCCAACTGACATACATTTAAGCCTCGTTGCAAAACAGCATTGAATGTATGACGTAAAATAGGTGATCCATCAGGATAAGCAAAAAGGGGACCATACATCGGGCCCCTCAACACAAGAAAAATCTTCAAGAATGCAACAGGACAGACAGAAGGATCAGACTGCAGTGTGACCCTGACGTAGTGGGGATGTACAACCCAAATTGTGTTTAAAATGTCGAAAGATGAGTAAGAAGCCCGCCGACTGACCCTCAGAATGATATTGGACATCAGATAATTGCAGAACTTTATCTGTATCTTGTGACCGGAGTGGACAGATCCCCCCAATCCTCACAAAGGCGAAAAAGGCTAAGGAAAAAAGTGACTGGAATAATTTGCATTGGTAATCACTCGCAGAACAGATGGAGAGAGTAGTAATGAGCCTGCCTAAAACAGGCAATGTTATGGAAAGCCTAACATCCACAGAGGGTCGTAGACGTTTGATACCCACGAGCAATTTCTTGACCACAAAATTATCTGATGGATCACACAAATGATGAACTTTATGAATGTACGAAAGGCCAGAAAGCAAAGACACGATATATTTTGAGGAATATCCAACATTATACATATGGGCAATAAACAAACAGAATCTATCAACAGTAATGGGCAGCGAACTGCGCAAGCGGAATTCTGCACAAAAACGTGCAAAACGATGGAAAGAGAGTTGGTAAAACCGACTAGTTGATGGTGCTAGCGCATTGTCCATTAATGTCCCAAGGGTCTCAACAAGGCTGTTAAGCTGAAGTGGTGTGGAATGGGAACAGGATGCTGCTGACAAGAAGGTGCAAGTCTCTTGAACTCCTGAACCTGTAACCGAGAAAGAGCATCTGCTAATTTGTTAGATTTGCCAGGAACGTGCTGAGCTTTAAAAAGAATGTTATATTTCAGACAGATTAAAACAACCTGACGTAAAAGTTGCAGGAGAACTGAATCACGGGAGGTTTGAGTGTTAATGCACTGAACCACTACCGAATTGTCACAATAAAAAAGAATGCGTCGATCACATAACCGGGACCCAAACAAATGTAATGACAAAACTATGGGACACAGCTCAAGAACAGCAATGTTGTAATGTTTATCAACCTCAGACCAAGCACCATAAAACCATTCAGTCACGAAAATACCACCAAAACCGAAGCTACCGGCAGCATCTGTGTGAAAGGTAAGTTGCTCATTATCAGTCCACTGCAGCGGCAAAAAGACAGATTTACCATTGAAACTATCAAGAAACAACAACCACAAGCGAAGATCCTGCTGTACCTGCTCAGAAACACGAACTGTATGATGAGGCCGGGATAACCCAATAGGAAGATTAATCATACGTCGTAAGAACACCCGACCTGGCACAACCACAGTCCACAGAACAAGCAAAATTAAGCGGGCCAATGATAGACTGCAGTTCTTGCAATGAAGCCTTTTTCCGACCGATCATAGCTGTAATAAATGATCGACATTTAAGCAATTTATCAGAGGGCAAACGGGCAACCACTGCAACAGAATCTAACTCAATACCCAAGAATGTTAAACAGGATACAGGTTCAAAGGTCTTCTCACGTGTGATAGGGACTCCTAGCTCATTGCACATCTTCAAAAACTAATGTAGATAAAATTGGCAGGTTGCAAAACTGGTTGCAACAAAGAAAAAGTCATCCAATACATGCAGCACCTGTTGCACAGAGTACTTCCGTTCGGCCACCCATTGCAACGCGGAGCTAAAACTCTTAAAAATTTTACAAGAGGAGGCACAACCCATAGGAAGGCATCGATCGTAATACATCTTATTCCATTTAAAACCGAGGAGCGGTTGATCAGCAGGATGAACGGGTATTAAGCGAAATGCAGACTCAACATCTGTCTTCGCCATATAGCAACCCTTCCCCAGTTGACAAACAACCCAAATTGCGTCATCAATAGAGTGATAATGAACTACAGATTTTTCTTTGGGGAAACTCTCATTAACCAATGCGCCATATGGAAAAGACAGGTGATGAATCATACGGTATTCTCCTGGAGCTTTTTTTAGGAACAACACCGATCGGTGATATAATAACAGGACAAGAAGGCGGTTCGGAAAAGGGGCCATCGAGTCTGCCCATTTCAATTTCCTTATCGATTTTCTTCTGAACAATGCCCGGGAAAGTATGAGCGGAGTGCAGATTGTCAGATTCCCCATGTACAACAGGTGTCCCCACACCAATTCGAAAGCCATGCTGGAATCCGTCAATAAGAGTGGCACCAGCAGATGTATCAAAACCCTGTAACAGTTTACTTAGACCTTTTACTCGCACTGACGTTACTATGGTACTGAAAATTCCCTGGTGAAACCCCTCCTGGAAAGACCTGTTCAGTGGGGTGATTGGCAGTTCTGCCCACACGAAAAATTCTGCCTCGAATTTCCGGACCTTCTAAACACTTAGCAGCACAATGATCCTGTTGACAACGGTAACAGAGGTGCGAAAAACCACATTTGCCCTGGCAGGATCGACCAGAATGAAACTTATAACAAAATCCATTAGGAATACCTGAACGCCCTTGCTGTGACTGCCTACCTTTGAAAGAGTTGACCCTGGGACGAATCTGGTTTTGACTTTGATAACCGACTGAAGTCCTGGTAGAGGGCATGGCTTTGAGATATAACTCCCAATGGAGACTATCCCATTGGAGAGAAAGATTAGTTTGCCGAAGTGTTCGAAATTCCCGATCATAAAAAATCCAGTCATAGCCAATTGATGACATATGACGAATATTGGACTGGTATTTAAGAAGAGCTTGAATCTGATGTGGAAATTTCTCTGCGTAAACAGAACAAAAAATCTCAAAAGCACGGAACCATTGAGCCAAGTGGGTGATAGATTTTAGAGGTTTGGGAACAAAAACCAAAGAAGGACCTTCGTCACCACCCTGCATCGCCATGGAATAAGTAGCTTCATGCTCTTGCTGCGGAAGAAGGGCTGCCAAATTAACATATTCATTGGCCCATATTTGAGATTTCAATTTTGGACTGACATGGTGTGCTAACGGAACTGAAGAAAATATATGATCATTACCTTGCCCGCTATTCGGCTGAGTAACCATGGACTGATGAAATGGATTGAATGACATCACATCCCCATTGGACAATGGATCGGCCCTCGGAACGATGGAATCCTGTACCGGGTCGAAACGGGAAGGATCAACTGTCATCATACTGGCACTGGAAGTAGGAATGGTGGAAGACCCTGTAGCCTGTAATGCTGCAGTAACTGCTTCAGAAACAGTCTGTATACCCTGTCCATGATTAACCTGTAACTGTTGCACAATGTGACGCGGTAAACGTACTGTTAATAACTCGGAATCAGGAGACACTGGTGATCCAACCGAAGGTAAAAAGTTCGCAGAAGAATGAACGGTGGTATGTCCCAGATTTGATATACTTGTAACAGGAATGTTAGTGGAGAAGCTATCCGAATTACTGTGCACAAAAGTAGGGTTAGCCCCCTGCGCACTGCCCCGAGAGTCACAATTGTATGGAGCTGTAACCACTGGTAGGGGAAAAGGTGAATCAAAACTTGGTACGAACTCCTGCTGACGTGAAACGACCGTCGAGTTATGAGCAACATTAATATCTGTTGGACTGGGGGGACTAACCCTATCAGCCCTACTATTTCCGGATCTTATCTGTGCAGAAGAACGACCATGCCCAGATTTATTGTTGCATCTCTTAGCATTCTGGGAAGGTGGCCAAGGCCTACTGTCTGGAACAGCAGTGGAGGTGGATGCAATAGGACTGTCAATGATGTCCCCTGGAGCACGAACAGACATCCTAGGCTGTCCAGTACTGACATGAGTGGTGGTACTCGCAGCGTGAACCCTAGGAATACTGGGCCTTTTGGCATTGGATGGTTGAAATAATTCTGAAAGACCATCAGTCAAATCATTATGCTGTTTGGGCATTCTGAAAAGAAAAATGAATAAAAAGTAGGATAAACTCAAGCAAGCAGTCACAACATCGGGTAAGGCTCGCCGATCTGGATATAAAGCTCCCACTTCTTCCTGAATGCACCATTATGTACCCAACAGAATATACATGTAACATACCAGAGAAAATCTGGCCAAAGAACGACAAATGGTAGTCGTTCAAGAAGATCTTACAGTAAGATCAACAATAGGTAACCCCTATAGGAGCTACAAATAAAAGTTTGTCGCCCCTGAAACTGACGGCAGAGCCCAGGGAGCCATACCGCAAAAAGATATCAAATCAAAGGCAATTCATGTCATGGAATCGTACAATGTGGAGAATAAACATAAGACATGGTACAGCTACCCCGTGCCCAATCACAATTAACAAGATGAAGCTACCAATTGATGCACAGAATGTACACAAAGCGGGCAGCACAACAGCTTGAACCAGAGGCAACGACAGAGTAACATAGACGTACGCCGCTAACCTAAGCAGTTGGAAGTTAGACTTAAGAGCCTAAAAAGGCAAAACAATACCCAAGACAGGCAAGCTCCCCCTTAAAACTCAATCTATGTAAAGTATAAGTATTGAATCATGTATCCTAATCAAGGTCAATGTCAGCCACCGGGCCGTAACATGACACACCATACATGTATGTAATAAGTAAAGTTTTGTTAGACTAAACGTCAATAATATGCATACAAGACATAATCCCATAAAATGTAATTATTTTACTGGAGGCCTACCTTATTGAAGAAAAACAAGATACAGCCGCGTAAGCTGCGACAATATTTTTTAAGCCCTGCCTCAGTAAAGTGAACCCCGTCACACAAATGTTGTGTGGCAATAGAATGTAGCCGCGTGTGTGTCCAGAACTTAATTTTGAAGGATGAAGAAGGCAATACTTCCTTTAAATAATTATTTATTGTATTGACTCTAGTGTAATATTCAACAACGTATATTGTGGGACATTTCGTTGATGGACGAACGTATGTGCAATGAAATAATTGGCACACAAAAACAAATTGGACATGTCACTGTTTCAGAATGTCGGTCGCGAGGTCATCAATATTACTTCCCAGTGAAAGTGGGTCATGTTCTGCTACATCATTACCCCCGATTTGTAATATTACAACATTGGGTTTAAATTCCTGGACATAGCGTATTGCATATCCATGGAAAGAGGTCATAGTAGCACGAAAATCATTGGTCAAGTTAGTGTGGTGATGCGCTGTCCTGTTCAAAAAACGCGCAAGTTGAGAAATCATGGAGTGGCCTATGATCAAGATTTTGGAACATTTATCCATATCTGACATGTCTTAATAGAAAACACACGAAATATATATACTGGCAAATGGGGAAAACTAAGAACTAAATACAGACGTATTGATCCTCCGTGAAATACCAGTACAGCAAACCACTCAGACCGTCGACCACCAATCCTAATTTTGATTGGAAATTCACCACCTGACCCAGTCATTTCGATGCAATTCACAGACTGACTGGTCACAAATAAACAGCGAGAAATCAAGCACAAAATGTCCGGAGTGCTGTCATAATTAACTCGTGCAAACCAACCCAATCGGAGATAACTGAGGTCATTGAAATAACTCAAGGATGACAAAAAGACAGATCTGGGATAATTAACCCTGAACTAACCATATAAATGTAATATGATTGCTGCCTAAAAACTACCATAATTCTTCTGGTATTGTATTTTAAATATTTAATTGTAGGTATTTTAAACTTAATAAGCCATTGCAAATAGTGTAGATAGTACTGCAAAATGTCGAATGTTTGAATGAAACATCACGAAGTGTGAATGTATTAAAGTCGGCAAATTGGGTCATGTCAAAGCTAAAGGTCAAGTTGGATGTAGTTCCTACTACAGGTGTAAATTTTTGTAATACAATTCCTATTGAAAAGATTTTAACCATGGTAGAAGCTTCACACTAGTAGTGGGGTGAAAAGCTAAAATTTAACATACAGGCTTTTTGCAGGTAGTAACATAGGTGAGCATGAATTTAACCAGGGTGACAATATAACTACTGATGTTAAAACACAAAAATTAAAGCTCACAGCACAACAATCAGTAATGCAAATAAAATGTGATAAAAATGATAAATTTAAAGAAATCTGTATAATTTTTATACTTACCAATGGCCCAGACTTAGCTGGTGCAAACTCGATTTTATCCAGGGCCAAACACAAATTCTGAATCTCCCCAATCCCCAAAATTTGCATACAAATCCGAAAATTAAAAGTCCTATCTGGTCCTCCATACTTTTGTGTACTGCATATGAGCGGTAACCAGGAAGGTACCGAAATTGGTGCCAAGAATCATTCTTTCTAGTTGTGCCTGCTAAATGTTATATATCAGCGGGGAGGTAAGTATAAAAAATAGGCCGATGAAATCGTCAGATGTGTACCCATACGCGCAACTAGTAGAAAGCTGTATGAAGAAGGGCCACCGTGGATGCCGACATTATGTACACCATACATGGTATGGGTACATATAGAAATGGATTGGAGGAGTGTCTAATTTGATGGATAAAGGGTTAATATCTCTGGATCAAATTATCAGATTTACATAAAAAACTATACAGCACAGCACATCAGTAATGTGAATAAATATATAAAGTAACATGACAATCGGATTGATATTTTTTGAGTTATCTCATGCCAAAGGGATTGGACAAATTTTCAATTTGAAGGAGAAAGGGTTAATATCTCAGGATCAAATTGTCAGATTTACACCAAAAACTATACAGCTCGGCACATCAGTAACCTGAACACAAATAAAAAGTAATTTGACAATCCAAGCAATATTTTTTGAAGTTATCGAATGCCAAAGGGATTGGAGGAATTTTCAATTTGAAGGATAAAAGGTTAATATCTCAGGATCAAAACAACAGATTTACACCAAAAACTATACAGCTTGGTACATCAGTAACCTGAACACAAATATAAAGTAACTTGACAATCCAAGCAATATTTTTCAAGTTATCGAATGCCCAAGGGACTGGAGGAATTTTCAATTTGAAGGATAAAGGGTTAATATCTCAGGATTAAATTATCAGATTTACACCAAAAACTATACAGCTAGGCACATCAGTAACCGGAACACAAATATAAAGTAATTTGACAATCCAAACAATATTTTTCAAGTTATCGAATGCCAAAGGGATTGGAGGAATTTTCAATTTGAAGGATAAAGGGTTAATATCTCAGGATCAAAATAACGGATTTACACCAAAAACTATACAGCTTGGCACATCAGTAACCTGGACACAAATATAAAGTAACTTGACAATCCAAGCAACATTTTTCAAGTTATCGAATGCCAAAGGGATTGGAGGAATTTTCAATTTGAAGGATAAAGGGTTAATATCTCGGGATCAAATCATCAGATTTACACCAAAAACTATACAGCTCGGCAAATCAGTAACCTGAACACAAATATAAAGTAACTAGACAATCCAAGCAATATTTTTCAAGTTATCGAATGCCAAAGGGATTGGAGGAATTTTCAATTTGAAGGATAAAGGGTTAATATCTCAGGATTAAATTATCAGATTTACACCCAAAACTATACAGCTCGGCACATCAGTAACCTGAATACAAATATAAAGTAACTAGACAATCCAAGCAATATTTTTCAAGTTATCGAATGCCAAAGGGATTGGAGGAATTTTCAATTTGAAGGATAAAGGGTTAATATCTCAGGATCAAATTATCAGATTTACACCAAAAACTATACAGCTCGGCACATCAGTAACCTGAACACAAATATAAAGTAACTTGACAATCCAAGCAATATTTTTCAAGTTACCGAATGCCAAAGAAATGGATAAGGACGCCGGACGGACAGATGGACAGACAGACAAAGGATGGACGAACGACGGATGGTCACCCCGGATGTCGGCATTATGTGTACCATACATAGTATGGGTACACATAAAAATATCCAAATTACTTCAAATTTATCATATTTTTATACTAAAACCAATGGCACAGGCCTAGCTGAATAGAAAAAAGGCTGGAGGGCCTAGGACTTAGAGGAAATATACTATCTCTATCAATCTAATTTAAAAAAAAATAGCTCCTACAGGAGAATAGGAGATGACAGAGGAATTACATATTATATTTTAATTTATAAACGCTCATGTGATACATGACATATACATAATGCTTCACAATGAGCTAAACTTTAAAAACAATACATAAATGAAACATAATTGTTGCTTCACACCAAGCTACACATTAAAACTATCCAGCACCGACGCTGGACTACATTCCCTGGATGAGGTATTCCCTTGCTTTTCACTATAAATCAGATAATACTATGGGAAAAAACGTACCCCCCCCCCTCCCCTTCCCCTTGTTCTGAAGGAAGAATCCTCAGAATGAAGAGGGCAGTGGAACGGCATCAGTGCTCGAGCAGACCGCCTGAGACAACTGAGAGATGTAATATTAATGGACAACATTCTGTGCGACAGAAAGAGGACCCAAGGATCTAAAGTCACCGGAGATAGACTCTAAATTTCGAAGGTAAAACTTAGTCAGGCTGCCTTCATAAAATTGGTAATGGCAACACTATTTGAAAAACCTCAAGAAGACAGCGCTCTAACCTCATGCACTGAAATCTTATTGACAGAACGTTGATCTAAAGATAGATTCTCATAAGCAATTCGTATTGCTAATTGAATTCACCTAGCAACTGAATGAACAGAAATATCCTTTCTGTTGGGCATAAGAGAAAGAAAAAATCTCTTTCTTCCCTTCCTAATCAAGCTGGATTGATGTTTATAAATGTACATCACTCTCACTGGACACAACATTGGCCTACAGTTGTCAGAGTATGGAACAGCCTTAATAATAATAGGCTCTGTGACCGATTATCCATAATCTGGTTCTTAGCCAAGAATCCCACTTCCGTGGTAAGAGTAATAGTATTACCTACACTATGGAAATGGGAATCTTCATCTTTAACAGATAACGCATGAAGCTCACTAACTCTTCTAGCAGAAGCAAAGGCTAAGAGAAATGCCGTTTTATAAGTCAGGAATTTAAATTCTACATCATTTAACGGCTCAAAAGGAGCTTCTTGAAGCTTCAAAAGAACCCAAGCCAAATTTCATTTAGGAATTAATCTGAGGGTTCAAGGTCTATTGATACAGAAATTTCTAACTAGCTTGGATAAGGAAGGATTTGGTCCAATAGCCAAGTCATCATGATGAGAATATGTATCTGATAACATAGACCTATAGCCCTTAATCATGACGGGCTGCAGTTTTAATATGTCAAACAGGTAGACCAGAAAATTGGCAATTTGAGGTATAGATGGATTATAAATATCCACCGACTGATCCGTACACCAAGGAAAGAAAACTCTCCACTTCGCTGTGTAATTCAATAAAGAGGAGGTCCTCCTAGTTAGAAATTGCGTCCACTGCTCATCCTGTAAACTGCCTTCCATGTAAGAAGGACCACACAACGGAAATATGTGAAGGTTGAGACCTTCCGGGTTGTGATGCATTGTGTGGGACTTTCCCTGATACAGAAGGTCCCTGAGAGGAGGAAGCTTCCGAGGAATGTTCCATAACAGACACCTGACAAGATTGATTCAAGGTTTCAGAGCTGACAAAGGTGCTACTAGCGGAATTTAGCAATGAGACTGTTTGATTTTTAACAGAATCTGCAGAATCAGCAGAGTTCTATGAAATCGATAGAGCGTTTACTGCATACACTCGATGATCCCTGGCAACACGAATGTTGGATGCTGATTGTTTAAGGTCGTGGCAAAGAGATCTATCATGATCATGGGACGATCCTACTGGTAGCAAATCTGCCTGAACATTCATTTGTTAAAGAGTCCACTCCGATAGCAACAGGCGACCTTTTCTTGAGAGCGAGTCTGCTAGTACATTCAGATGACCTGGAATATGGCGGACTGAGAGATGAATGTGATGACTCAGAGTAAATAGGAGAATTTTCTCCGTCAATTTGAATAAAGGAATTGAATGAGTGCCGCCCTGGTTCCAGAGATAAGCCACTACTGTGGAATTGTCCGACAAATATGAACATGGACGTTCCCTATGTGAACTATCCAATGCTTACGGCTAGCCAAATGGACAACACCTCCTTGATGTTTATGTGCTACTCCAGGAACCAAGAGTCCCAAAGACCTGACACTTAGATCTGCAGGAATCAGGGAGGCAACTCAACCCGACTGACTGGCATCCGCCATAATAGTGAAGACCGGATCTGGTATTTGAAGCGGAACACTGAATCAACCATAAAGGTCCGCCCAAATCTAAATACTTAGTTTAACTAGGTCTGTTAAAACAATCTGACTTCCGAGCGAATGAGTTGACACTCCAGTTCTGAAAACAGAAAATCTGGAGAGTACGCTGTGCGAAATCGACCTAGTGGAATCAGCTTTGCAGTTGTTCCGCACAGTCCCATCAATCTCATAAACTCCATTGCTGAAACTGTAAAAAAATTTTGGAGAAAATGAGCATAATAACTGACCAGCTTCGCCCTGGTGATGAGAAGACGGACCAGATTGCAGTGAATATCAGAACTCATTCCCAAGAGAATGAAGGACATTGACGAAGACAAATCTGACGTCTTACATTTACAATGAAACCTAGATGTCAGAATAACAAAAGCACACTCTGCATATCTCTCTGAAGCATACTTTCGATGCTGTATCTAGAAGAATGTTGTCCAGATAAGGCGACGTTATCACTACAGAATAAAATCAGAAATAAGACATGATCGATTTCATAATCCAAGTGAACGCTAAAGGGTCCAGATTCAGACCGAAACACATCGCTCTGAACTGGTAAACTTCTCCTGTATGGCAGAACGAAGATACTTCTGAACACCGGATGGACCAAGACGTGAAAGTATGCATCTTTAGGTCTATGCTTGCCACAGTCAATCACTCGTAGGCTTGCTCTTACCGACCGGATAGTTTCATGTAGAACTTCAAAGCTATAATCAATTTGATTATCCAGCTCAAGTCTATAACTGATCGGAATGAGCTGTCTGGCATCGGCACAAAGAATAAAGGAATTAAATGAGTGCCGCCCTGGTTCCTGAGATAAGCCACTACTGTGGAATTGTCTGACAGAATCTGAACATGGTCGTTCGCTACATGAGCAATCCAATGTTTTAGTCCTAGTCAACCAAGGGTCCCAAAGAAGACCCTAACACTTCAGGTCTGCAGGAATCAGGGATGTGCCTCAACCCATCAGACTCGGGTCTGTCATAACAGTGAAGACTGGATACGGTACTTGAAGCAGAACTCTCTGAGTCAGCCTTTGGAGATCCGCCCAAATCTGAACCTTTTGTTTTACCAGGTCCGTTAAAACATCTGGCTTTCGAGTGAATGCGTCTTGACACTCCAGTTCTGAATGAAGAAAATCTGGAGAGGACGCGTGCGCAAGCGTCTGGCAGACAAACCAGATTGTTGTGAGTCTCGAAGCTCATTCCCAAGTGAATGAAGGACTTGGACGGAGCTAAATCTGACTTCTTTTCGTTTACAAGGAAACCAAGAAATCGGAATAACAGAAGCACACTCTGCACATCATTCTGAAGTGTGCTTTTGTCACAGTATCTCTGAAGAATCTAGTCCAAGTAAGCCGACATTACTACTGCCGAATGAGCTCGGAAGTATGACATGACTGAGTTCATTATTTGAGTGAAAGCCCAAGGGGCCCGATTCAGACCGAAGCACATCGCTCTGAATTGGTAAACCCTCCCTTGGACGGCAAAACCCAGATACTTTGTGAAAGCCGGATGGACCAAGACGTGAAAGTCCGCGTTCTTTAGGTCTATGCTTGACGCAAAATCGTTCACTGGAGTGCTCGCTTTTACTGACCGAATGGTTTCCATGAAGAACTTTGGGGCTATTATTAATTTGTCTATCCAGCTCAAGTCTATCACTGGTTGGAATGAGCCGTCTAGCTTCGGCAAAAGAAACAGGTGACTGTAAAATCCCAGAAAATTTGGATTTTCCATGACCTCTATTGCTTCCTTTACTAAGAGAGATTGAACTTCTGCAAGAAGAGACTCCCTTTTTGAAGGATTTGCCGGAAGATCTGTCCAACGCAGACTTCTTGTAAATGGAGGTTTTGATCGGACTGATAGCCGAAGACCCATTCTGACTACATTCCTTACTCACTGATCTTCCATTATCTCCTTCCAGGTTCTTGTGAAGTTTGATAACCTTCCGTCAACTGGAGGGCAATAGAGGTCTAGATCATCACCTGCATGATTTGCGAGGCTTTCAGGAAGAGAAACTACGTCCTCCCCATGAAGCATCTCGCACCGTCGGCTTAGGGGCATCTGGCTTAAAAATCTCTGTAAGACTTACACCCCTTTCCAGAGTCGCTATACTGACAGCTCCCAGAGTATCCATACAAGGGTTTCCCTTTTTGATGACTGTGAATTGGAGCATCCTCGCCTACCACATGCATGCACATCCAGCAGCCGACTGCTGCTGGGAAACTGACCTGGTGCTGGCAGCTTTTTTTGGTAGCTTCGTTGTACATGAAGGATAGCTTGTCATCAAACAAGGCATGACCGGAAACCAGAGCAACTCTGAGAGAGCTTTTCACTCAATCGTCTATTAATGAGGACGAAGCTAAGGCTCCATCACGTCTTATCAACGTCATATTAGCCACTGAAAGGCCAGAGTGATATGTGGCACAAATAACTGCCCTAGAAAGAACTCTGAGAGACAGATTAATGTCTTCGAATTCTTTTCTGCTAAGACGTTGAGTCAGAGCCCTGGTAACATGGTCTGCGTAGGACATAGCGTCCAAAACCACCCGACTAGAATCAATGGAAGATTCCAACACTTCAGAGCAGACATTGAATGATGCATATATAGATCCAAACCCAGCTCATCCAGACAATGAGGAGCTCTCTGAACATCTTCTCCAACCATTTTTAAGTAACATGGTCCAGGAAATGGTATATGGATAGAAGATGAAGACAAGAAACCACTTATCCTTTTTGAATTCGCAGGGCTGAAGATTGCATCGTCAATCTGTCCGAAGGCCTCTGAAACACATGAACAGATTGACCCGGGAAGGAAAGAACGTCATCTTTCCTCCACAGGGTATCCCTATTTAGGGATGATAGCAGTTTCTGCCTAGCTAATGCAGCTTGTTGATCAGATGGAACAACATCTGGAAAAAACTGATGAATAAAATTCATAGCTACCGTGTGTTGTTCCGATAGGGATGGAGAATCTTGCTCCGGCTCCCTTTTACCATCCAACTGGTCCAACTGTGAATTACGGTCAATTCCATCTGAATGAATGAAGAGATGACTGGTCCAACCCAGCACCGTCTGACAACTCACCACCAGAGTCTGTTGACGGTCGAACCTGTGTTTGCTGGGAAGCTGCGATAAGCTGCGCAATCTGCAACAGCAGGTCCGTAACGGAGGCTTGCGGAGCAGCAGTCTTCTGTTTTTTCACTGCATGCTGCTCGAGGAACGGAGATCTGTCCCCAGATCTCTTCAATGAATGTTCCGCATAATCAAGCCTTGAACCACTATCTATCAGATGGGCCGACTTCAGTGGCGAAGACTGGGAGCGTCTTCGCAAAACAGCTTGAAAATCCGAAGTCAGACAGCTAGTGAGCAGTCTAATGTGCTTTGTCAGAGCCGAGAAGAACCATAACTGCCACTGACCCCTGCTGCAGTGTAGGAGGGTCCTGAATGGTCAGCGAGGGTGTTAGCTCTGAGTGAAGTTTCTCGCAATGGAAACAGTCGACCCCGACTGCTGACAGGATGGAGAAGGCTCTCCCACTCGCGAACTGGATCCAGATCTCGCTGAGTGTCCCAATGAGAAACTTGTAGGCTTCTTCCCTTTTGTCGTCGTCACTGGGTGAGCTTTTATTTTTGAGGTGCTCGCTCGACCCAAATCGACACTCTCCTCGACCGCTATGGACTTACCCGGTATCACGGCTCCCACTAACAGGGTAACTGCTTCACCGGTCAAGCTAGCTGCTTGTACAGGAATAAGAGGCCTTACCCCTTGTTTGATATTCATGAGCACATTTGCAGCTAGCTCTGTTTGCTCATCAGAGCGCGACGACGGCAGCACATTATGGATGTGTGTTGATATACCATCACCATGTTCTTGTTCCTCTGAAAAAGAAACTGAAAAGCAAGAATTAGCCTGTGGTGCCAGTTCCGGCATCAGAACTTCACTGCGCATGACATAGCACGACACCGGCTTCCAACATTTGGAATCCCAAAATACACATGTAGCACATGTATCAGTAGGAGTGCAGCGACTACAAGCAAGACAATAAGCATGTAAATCCGAGGCAGACTTCCTCGACTTACACTTTGAGCAGAAAGGTTTCATAATTAATATTTCAAGCCAAAATCAAAGTCCACTGCACTCCTATAAACATAACATATAATTATACATAATAAGGATATAATAAGTAGACAATCAAAATTGTTTCGAAAGAAAATCAAAAATATTTTTTACGAAAAAATTTTGAAAAATGCCTAAGTTCCCCAAGGGAACCTCATGAGCACAAGGGCATCCCGATAGAGCCTAAGTGTGGACAGACACTAAGTATTTAAAGCTACACTACTGGAATACTAAATGAAATGTATCCTACTATAATAACAATAAATGTTAAAAAATTTATAGTAATTTATATATTTTTTATACTTACCAATGACCCAGACTTAGCTGGTGCTAACTCTTAAAAATCTAGGGCCAAACACAAATTTTGCCCCCCCAATCCCCAAAATTTGCATCTAAAACCAAAAGAAATCATGTCCTAAAGGACCTCCATACTTTGCCCCCACTGCGCATGCGCAGTGTCAAGAACGTTCCGAAATTGGCGCCAATCACCATTCTTACTGGCAGTGCCTGGTCAGCGCTATGTACTCAGTGGGGAGGTAAGAGTTCCCAACTCCTGGGAGGGCCATCCCCGTCTGGGTCATTGGTAAGTATAAAAAATATATAAATTACTATAAATTTTTTAACATTTTTATACTGTACCAATGACCCAGACTTAGCTGAATAGTAAAAAGGCTGGAGGGCCTAGGACATAGAGGAAAATCCAATAAGCTCAACTATATAATATAGAGTGAACCCCTCAAAGAGAAAAGGAGTATTAGGCTTTACATGTATCTTTCTTATTTTATTATAAATTAGAAAGATACAATACCCTTCATAATTGAGCACAATAACATTCATGTTCTCTATTAACATCCAGTATAACCCATTATACTAATTATTTTTAAAGTAAGCCAATAAATAAAGTTAGTCCAGAGAATTGAGACTCTTTATATTCATTAAAAGTGTCCGAGGATTGTATATTAACGCCCGTTTGACACTTGACATATACAAATGCTTCACACCGAGCTACACTTTAAAAATATGACATGAATGAATTTTTAACATTAATATTACACTTTAAAACCATCCCGGAAACGACTCAGAATTACTGACTCCGGAGGAGGAATTCCCTTGCTTTTCACTATAAAGCAGGTGAACTAAGGGAACACCCTCCCCCCCCCCCTCCCCTTGCCCTGGGTCAAATAGCCCAGAGCGAAGAGGGCAGCAGGACGGAGTCACTGCCGGAACAGAAAGCCTGCATAACTATAGTTGCAACTGTTTAGTGGACGACATTCTGAGCAACAGATAACGGACCTAAACAATGCAGGTCTCCAGAAATGGACTCAATATTTCTGAGATAAAAATTTGTGAATGTGGATGGCTGAGACCAATAAGCAGCCTTCATTAAATCTGTAATAGCCACACTATTAGCATAAGCCCAAGATGTAGAAAGAGCTCTTACTTCATGAGCCGAAATCTTAAGCACAGACTGCTGGGAAGAAGATAAACTTTCATAAGCAGTATGGATAGTTAATTGAATCCATCTAGCAATAGAATGGACCGTAATGTCCTTTCTAATAGGCATCAGAGACAGAAAGAAGCGTTTTCGTCCCTTTCTGATAAACTGAGATCTTCGTTTATAAATACGTAAAGCTCTAACCGGACAGAGTAAAGGTCTACGCCCGTCTCAAGACGGAAGAGTCTTAATAACAATAGGTTCCGGATATTTATTAGGAGCCTGATTCTTAGCTAAAAATCCAACATTAGTAGTGAAGGTGATAGTGTTCCCGACACTACGATAGTGAGAATCGTCCACCGATAATGCATGAAGCTCACTGACTCTTCTAGCAGAAGAGAAAGCTAAGAGAAAAGCTGTCTTATAAGACAAGAATTTGAAATCTACTGTCCCAAGAGGCTCAAATGGCTTTTCCTTAAGTTTAAGAAGAACCCAAGCTAAATTCCACTTAGGAATTAACCTAAGAGTTCTGGGTCTATTTATCGAGAAGTTTCTAACTAACTTAGATAAAGAAACATTAGATCCAATTTGTAAACTATCGTGATGTGCATAGGTATCAGATAACATAGACCTATAACCCTTAATAGTAACAGGCTGCAGTTTGATTTTGTCAAACAAGTATACTAGAAAGTTTGCAATGTCTGGTATGGAGGGATCAAAAATATCAACAGAATGATCCCTACACCAACAACGAAAAACCTTCCACTTAGCCGCATAATTTAGCGAAGAGGAGGTCCTCCTACAGTTAGAAATCGCATCCACTGCTCGTCCTGTAAAGTGCTTGGTTGTGATGAAGTCGACGCGGTTTCCCCTGCGAAAGAAGATCCTCCCGTGGAGGAAGTTTTCGCGGTAGGTCCCACAACAGACACCTGAGTAGATTTATCCACGGTCTCTGTGGAGACAGAGATGCTACCAACAGAATCTTGCACTGAGATTGTTTTATCTTTAGCAATATTTGCTGAATCAACGGCGCTGGAGGATATGCATATCCTATCATTCCGTCCCATGAGATCGATAGAGCGTCTACTGCAAATGCTCTTGGATCCGGGCACGGTGACACATACGTCTGCAACTGATTGTTGAGATGTGTCGCAAATAAGTCTATCATTGGCCATTCCCACTGGTAGCAAATCTGATTGAATACTTGTTTGTTGAGAGTCCACTCCGACGGCAACAAGCGACCCTTCCGTGAAAGGGAGTCTGCTAGTACATTCAGACGACCCGGTATATGACGGAACCGAAAGTAGAACCTGATGTTCTAGAGCAAACGGAATGAGTGCCTCCCTGGTTCCGTATATACGCCACTACTGTCATATTGTCGGACAGAATTTGGACATGAGCTTTGTGAATAATGTCCATCCAATGACGTAACGCAAGCCAAACTGACATCATTTCCTTGATGTTTATGTGCTTGGTTAGGAACTGTGGATCCCAAAGACCCTGGCATCTCGAATCCGTTGGGATCAATGTTGCACTCCAACCTGTTTGACTGGCATCCGTCATAATTGTAAAACTCGGATCCGGCAACTGCAGCGGAACTCCCTGAGTTAACCACTGAATGTTTGCCCAAGTCTGAATCTCTTGTTTCACTTGATCTGACAAGAGAACATCTATGTCGAGTGAATGAATCTTCACACTCCAATTCTGAGTTAAGAAAATTTGGAGAGGACGAGTGCGCAACCGCCCCATCGGAATGAGATCCGCGGCGGCTCCGCACAAACCTATCAGTCTCATAAACTCCCTCGCTGTGACTTTGTCTGCATGAAGACAATAGCGAGCGTAACAACTGACTAATTTCGCTCTGGTTAACGGCAGACGAACGAGATTGTTGTGCGTCTCGAAGCTCATTCCCAGATGAGTGAATGACTTGGACGGCACCAGATCCGACTTCTCCTCGTTTATAACAAAACCGAGACATTGGAGCAATAGAAGCAGATTCTGCACATCGTTCTGAAGCGTTAACTCGTTGCCGTACCTCTGAAGAATGTCGTCCAGGTATGCCGACGTTACCGCAGACGAATGAGCTCGGAAATACATCATTACCGAGTTCATTACCCGAGTGAAAGCCCAGGGTGCTAGGTTCAATCCGAAGCACATCGCCCGGAATTGATACACAACTCCTAGGACTGTGAAGCGTAGATACTTTCTGAATGTCGGATGTACCATGACATGAAAGTACGCATCCTTGAGATCTATGCTTGTAGCATAATCGTTCACCCGAATACTCGCTCTGACCGACCGAATCGTCTCCATATAAAATTTCGGAGCGACGATCAGCTTGTTTATCCAGCTCAAATCTATGACTGGACGGACCGAGCCGTCTGGTTTCGGAACCAGAAAGAGATGGCTGTAGACTCCCGGTGTTTCCTAGTTTTCTACGACCTCTACTGCGTTCTTCATTAAAAGAGACTGCACCTCCGATAACAGAGCGTCTCTTTTCTGCAGATTTGACGGAAGTTGAGTCCATTTTGGACTTCGAGTTAACGGAGGCTTTCGTTTGAAGGATATTCTTAGACCTTCCGAAATCACCCCTCTCACCCAGGGGTCGTCCGTAATCGACGCCCACTCTTCTGAAAACCTTGACAACCTTCCGCCAACCGGAACGCGATAGAGGTTGAAGCCATCACCTCCTGGACCTGCGAGGCCTGCGGGAGGAGAAACTCGGGGCGTCCGACTGATTGTCCCGGCCCGAAGGACGTCCCGCACGAGAGTCGCTGCCTTGACGGTCTCTTGAATAAGACCAAGAGGATGCACCGGAACCTCTATAGGAACCTTTCTTGGGCGCATTAGACCCAGAAGTGCCTGTCTTATTCTTCTCTGTCGTATCCGACTTTTTGGAAGCAGATTTAAACAACAGAGAATCTGAAGCTTTCTTCGTAATTTTATCGTAGATTGCAGAAAGCTTGCCGTCGAATAGAAGTTCTCCGGAGACCGAAGCGACTCAGAGAGAGTTCTTCACCTTACTATCCACGCGTGTGGATGTAGCTAAGGCTGCGTCACATCTAACCAACTCCAGGTTTGCCACTGAAAGGGCGGAGTTATACGTGGAATAAGCCACTGCCCTTGAAAGAAGTCTTAATGAGGATTGTATATCTTGGAATTCTTTCCCTTGAAGACGCAGTGATAACGCCTTTGTAAGGTGGTCTGCGTAAGATAAAGCGTCTAAACTGGCCCTGTTAGACGTGATTGTCGCATCCAACACCACGGTTGGAACGGACATAGACGACGGTAACGACAATTCTAAGTCTTCCGCCCCGTCGTCAAGACGCAGAGGAACTCTTGGAATACCCTGTCCTCCGTATCGAATTTATTCCTTGCATTAATGAAAGGCAGGTTAAGAGCATTGGAGGACAAGAAACCAGCTTTGCCTGTTTTGGAAGCAAGCTTGAATATATTGGACTGAGACAGAAACTCAGGGACAATGTCTCTGAACCGCTCAAAGAATTCAGTGTCCAATGAAGCTATTATTCTCTTGTCCGGAACCGCAGCAGTCTGGCCCGACGGAACAACGTGAGGAAGGAAGTGCCGGATAAAATCCATGGCAGCTTTATGTTGTTCCGAAAGGGATAGCTCCAAGTCATCCGTATCCCTTTCACCATCCGGTCGGACCTCACGATGCTCCCGGTCGTCCGCACCCGATGCTTCGGCGGAGCGTACCGACCCAGCGCCATCGGATAATTCCCGATCCCACACCGATTCTGTCGGCTGCTGGGATAATTTGTGCTATCTGAGCAAGCACGTCCATCATCGAGGCCTGCGGAGTGGCGGTCTTTCGCTCCTTCGCCGCGGGAAGCTCCGCATCAACTGACTCCCGCATACTCTTCCTATGCGAACGTCCGGAGTCTACAGGACTTGTGTCCCTGGCTACCGGATGGCGTGACCTGGTCGCCGAAGAATCCCTTATCGACGAAGCTGGTAGAATCTCCGCGGTCACGTAGCCAAGGTGCGGTCGTGTGCGCTGGTGAGAGGATGAGGAAGCCTGCGCAGTCTCCACGGACTGCCTAAACAACGGAGCGTCCCGAGCGACGGACATGTCCTCCGCTTGCGACACATTTTGTACCACAACATCAGGTCCCTGATGTTGTTGTACGAGAGAGGGGCCTCTCTCGCTCGCGGCCCGGCTGGACCTGGACGAGCTAGGAACCGGACTAGAAGGCTTCCTCCGATCTCTCCTAACATCCACCGTCACTGGGTGTGCACCTAGTATATTTATAGTGCTCGCATCACCCAACATTTCCTCCTGGACTGCAATGGACGAACCCGGCTGCCGAACCATTCGGTGAATGGACGCTACACTGGGCGAGCTAGCGGACGACAGCGCCGTCGATCCTACTAGGGACCTCTTAGGCAACTGTCGTATCTCCATGAGCACTTTTGCCGCTAACTCTTCATTCAATTGTGATGATGGAAGCACACTCTTGGAAGATAACATGGAAACATCACCCTGTTCTTGTTCCTCTGAAATAGAAACTGATAGACTAGAGTGACCCTGCGGAGAAGGACTGGCATAGCCCTGTCTCCATTAACAACATACCGTGACAGACGTTTCCAATGTTTGTCATCCCAATATTGACATATTGAACAGGAGTTAGTGCAAGTACACTGACTACAATTAATACAATGATCATGAAAGTCAGAGGAAGATTTCTTCCTATTACAATTTGAACAATGTCCTTTCATTGTGAAAAGACAACAACAAGTCCTAGTACTCGCACAAACCCCTAAACACAAAGATACATAATAACATGATCCATTAATATTGAAAAAAGCAAATGAAATTCAAAATAATTTTTGAAAAATATTTTTTCAGCGAAGCCCAAGTTTCTGAATAGTAACGTTGAGCCCCAATGGATCCCAAGGGTAAGTGTGGTCAAAAATTTTAAAATTATTTTAAATAAATATTGCAACACTTACGGATAATAATAATGTATCTTGTAGTGAGATAAACTACTCCAAAGGCAAAAAAGCCCCCCTCAAAAGAGACTGTTGCCAATGTAAACAAGAAGTGTATAAACACCAGAAAACATGACTCCAGGCACTGACAATACTGGCCCGAAATCAGTTATCAAAATTACACACTATCTGATGCAAAACAGAGACTTCCAGAGAAGAATCTGCAGAACATCAGATGGTAGATGCAGAACACAAGGTCTAAACATCCATGGGTGAAAACGTAAACATGGAGAAAATAACAGAATTCATTCTGTAACCAAGCTAATTCTCCCAAGAAATTTTAGGAGTAATCTTACTCAAAAATATGCCAAAAGCATGGGAGAATAGCAAGGGGGGACTTACAGGATAAGGAGAGAGGATACACTGAATAAGCAGTGCAACTTCAAAGTAAGAATGACAACAACAGGCCCATGCCTCGAAAATAGGCAACTTAACATAATTTTATAACAAAATTTTAAGTTACAGCCCTGATTATTTTCTGTCACTCCTTTTTCCTCTCCTCCTTCTCTATCCTCCTTAGAATCACCATTTCTCCAATATTTATGTGTCTGGCATCATTTAAACTGAGATTTACAAGCACAAAGATCAGTGAGATGTTAACTGATGAAGGGCCAAACAAAGAATGGTGATTGGCGCCAATTTCGGAATGTCCTTGACACTGCGCATGCACAGTGGGGGCAAAGTATGGAGGTCCTTTAGGACATGATTTCTTTTGGTTTTAGATGCAAATTTTGGGGATTGGGGGGCAAAATTTGTGTTTGGCCCTAGATTTTTAAGAGTTAGCACCAGCTAAGTCTGGGTCATTGGTACAATATAAAAATGTGCTATACTGAATACTGAAATAATACATATTTAAGGCGTTGTAAAACTGAAAACAACGACAAGAGGTTAAGAGGAAAAACTGGAAACTAAACAACAGGCACAAAACAGGCCCAAAGTCAGTAACCGATCCATTACTACCAGATGCCAAGCAAGATCTTCATAGGAAGAAAAAACAAGGCATCTGGTAGAAGATGCAAGACTACAAACCTCCTAACACCCTCAGGGTGAGGGCATAACGATGGGGATAAATGGAATAAACATTCCGTAAAACATGTTAAACTCCCTAGAAATTTAATAAAAAAATTTGATAAAAAAGCAAAAATCGCTTGGGAGTTTAACAGGAGGGTTCATGGGAGGAGAGGGAAGGAACATTTAACAAACAGTAGGAAATTGGGAAACATGGATAATTTTACAAAATTATTTTTAAGTTACAGCCCTGAACATCTCAAACCACCATTGTTCACTTCTAGCATCCTGTTACAACCTTGAATCCACCATAACCATCAATTATTTGTGACTGGCATCTTCAAAAAGTTAAAAAATTTATAGTAATTTATATATTTTTTATACTTACCAATGACCCAGACTTAGCTGGTGCTAACTCTAACAAAACCAGGGCCAAACACAAATTTTGCCCCCCAATCCCCAAAATTTGCATCCAAAACAAAAAGAAATCATGTCCTAAAGGACCTCCATACTACGCCTCTACTGCGCATGCGCAGTGACGCAGTCGTCCCGAAATTGGCGCCAATTATCATTCTTACTGGCAGTGCCTGGTCAGCGCTATGTACTCAGCGGGGAGGCAAGAGTTCCCAACTCCAGGGAGGGCCATCCCCGTCTGGGTCATTGGTAAGTATAAAAAATATATAAATTACTATAAATTTTTTAACATTTTTATACTGTACCAATGACCCAGACTTAGCTGAATAGTAAACAGGCTGGAGGGTCTAGGACATAGAGGAAAATCCAATAAGCTCAACTATATAGTAAAGAGGTAACCCCTTAAGGAGAAAAGGAGTATTAGGCTTTACATGTATCTTTCTTATTTAATATTAAATTAGAAAGATACACTACCCTTAATAATTGAGCACAATAACATTCATGTTCTCTATTAACATCCAGTATAACCCTTATACTAATTATTTTTAAAGCAAGCCAATAAATAAAGTAGTCCAGAGAATTGAGACTCTTTATAATCATTTAAAAGTGTCCGAGTATTGTATATTAAAGCCCGTTTGACACTTGACATATACAAATGCTTCACACCGAGCTACACTTTAAAAATAAGACATGAATGAATTTAAACATTAATATTACACTTTAAAACCATCCCGGAAGCGACTCAGAAATACTGACTTGGAGGAGGCATTCCCTTGCTTTTCACTATAAAGCAGGTGACCTAAGGGAACACCCGCCCCCCCCCCCCCCCCCCCCCCCCCCCTTCCCCTTGCCCTGGGTCAAATAGCCCAGAGCGAAGAGGGCAGTCGGACGGAGTCACTGCCGGAACAGAAAGCCTGCATAACTATAGTTGCAACTGTTTAGTGGACGACATTCTGAGCAACAGATAACGGACCTAAACAATGCAGGTCTCCAGAAATGGACTCAATATTTCTGAGATAAAAATTCGTAAATGTGGATGGCTGAGACCAATAAGCAGCCTTCATTAAATCTGTAATAGCAACACTATTAGCATAAGCCCAGGAAGTAGAAAGAGCTCTTACTTCATGAGCAGAAATCTTAAGCACAGACTGCTGAGAAGAAGATAAATCTTCATAAGCAGTACGGATAGTTAACTGAATCCATCTAGCAATAGAATGGACTGAAATGTCCTTTCTATTAGGCATCAAAGACAGAAAGAAACGTTTCCGTCCCTTTCTGATAAACTGAGATCTCTGTTTATAGATACGTAGTGCTCTAACAGGACAGAGTAAAGGCCTGCGCCCGTCTGAAGACGGAAGAGCCTTAATAACAATAGGTTCCGGATATTTATTAGGAGCCTGATTCTTAGCTAAAAAACCCACATTAGTAGTGAAGGTGATAGTGTTCCCAACACTACGATAATGAGAATCATCCACCGATAGTGCATGAAGCTCACTGACTCTTCTGGCAGAAGAGAAAGCTAAGAGAAAAGCTGTCTTATAAGATAAGAATTTGAAATTTACTGTCCCAAGAGGTTCAAATGGCTTTTCCTTCAATTTAAGGAGAACCCAAGCTAAATTCCACTTAGGAATTAATCTAAGAGTTCTGGGTCTATTTATCGAAAAGTTTCTAACCAACTTCGATAAAGAGACATTAGATCCAATTTGTAAACTATCATGATGTGCATAGGTATCAGATAACATAGATCTATAACCCTTTATAGTAACAGGCTGCAGTTTGATTTCGTCAAACAAGTATACTAGAAAGTTTGCAATGTCTGGTATAGAGGGATCAAATATATCTACAGAATGATCCCTACACCAACGACGAAAAACCTTCCACTTAGCCGCATAGTTTAGCGAAGAGGAGGTCCTCCTACAGTTAGAAATCGCGTCCACTGCTCGTCCTGTAAAGTGCTTGCCATGCAAGAAGGACCGCACAACGGAAAAACGTGAAGGTTGAGACCTTGCGGGTTGTGATGGAGTTGGCGCGATTTCCCCTGCGAAAGAAGATCCTCTCGTGGAGGAAGCTTCCGCGGTAGGTCCCACAACAGACACCTGAGTAGATTTATCCACGGTCTCTGCGGCGACTGAGATGCTACCAACAGAATCTTGCATTGAGATTGTTTTATCTTTAGCAATACTTGTTGAATTAACGGCGCTGGAGGATACGCATATCCTATCATTCCGTCCCAAGGGATCGACAGAGCGTCTACTGCAAATGCTCTTGGATCCGGACACGGAGACACATACGTCTGCAACTGATTGTTGAGATGTGTCGCAAATAAGTCTATCATTGGCCGTTCCCATTGGTAGCAAATCTGATTGAATACTTGTTTGTTGAGAGTCCACTCCGACGGCAACAAGCGACCCTTTCGTGAAAGGGAGTCTGCTAGCACATTCAGACGACCCGGTATGTGACGGACCGAAAGAAGAACGTGATGTTCTAACGCAAACAGAAGGATTCTTTCCGTTAGATTGAACAACGGAACTGAATGAGTGCCTCCCTGATTCCGTATATACGCCACTACTGTCGTATTGTCGGATAGGATTTGGACATGAGCATCGTGAATAATGTCCATCCAGTGACGTAACGCAAGCCAAATTGACATCATTTCCTTGATGTTTATGTGCTTGCACAGGAATTGCGGATCCCAAAGACCCTGGCATCTCGAATCCGTTGGGATTAATGATGCACCCCAACCTGTTTGACTGGCATCCGTCATAACGGTAAAACTCGGATCCGGCAACTGCAGCGGAACTCCTTGAGTTAACCACTGAATGTTTGCCCAAGTCTGAATCTCTTGTTTCACTTGATCTGACAAGAGAACGTCTACATCGAGCGAATGAATTTTCACACTCCAATTCTGAGTCAGGAAAATTTGAAGAGGACGTGTGCGTAGCCGCCACATCGGAATGAGATCCGCGGCGGCTACGCACAGACCTATCAGTCTCATAAATTCTCTCGCCGTGACTTTGTCTGCGTGCAGACAATAGCGAGCGTAACAACTGACTAATTTCGCTCTGGTTAACGGCAGATGAACAAGATTGTTGTGTGTCTCGAAGCTCATTCCCAGATGAGTGAATGACTTGGACGGCACCAGATCCGACTTCTCCTCGTTTACTATAAAACCGAGACGTCGGAGCAATAGAAGAAGATTCTGAACATCGTTCTGAAGCGTTAACTCGTTGCCGTACCACTGAAGAATGTCGTCCAGGTAGGCCGACGTTACCGCAGACGAATGAGCTCGGAAGTAGATCATTACCGAGTTCATTACCCGAGTGAAAGCCCAGGGTGCTAGATTCAATCCGAAGCACATCGCCCGGAATTGATACACCACTCCCAGGACTGCAAAGCGTAGATACTTTCGGAATGTCGGATGTACCATGACGTGAAAGTACGCATCTTTGAGATCTATGCTCGTTGCATAATCGTTCACCCGAATACTCGCTCTGACCGATCGAATCGTCTCCATATAAAACTTCGGAGCGACGATCAGCTTGTTTATCCAGCTCAAATCTATGACTGGACGGAACGAGCCGTCTGGTTTCGGAACCAGAAACAGATGGCTGTAGAATCCCAGAGATTCCTGGTTTTCTACGACCTCTACCGCGTTCTTCATTAAAAGAGACTGCACCTCTGATAACAGAGCGTCTCTTTTCTGTGGATTTGACGGAAGATGAGTCCACTTTGGACTTCGAGTTAATGGAGGCTTTCGTTTGAAGGATATCTTTAGACCTTCCGAAGTCACTCCTCTCACCCAAGGGTCGTCCGTAATCGACGCCCACTCTTGTGAAAAACTCGACAACCTTCCGCCAACCGGAACGCGATAGAGGTTTAAGCCATCACCTCCTGGACCTGCGAGGCCTGCGGTAGGAGAAACCACGTCTTCCACGACCCGCACCTCGCCTCGTCGACCTCGGGGCGTCCGACCGATTGTCCCAGCCTGAAGGACGTCCCGAACGAGAGTCGCTATCCTGACGGTCTCTCGAATAAGACCAAGAGGACGCACCGGAACCTCTATAGGAACCTCTCTTGGGCGCATTAGACCCAGAAGTGCCTGTCTTATTCGTGTCTGCTGTATCCGACTTTTTAGGAGCCGATCTGAACAACAGAGAATCATTAGCTTTCTTTTTAATTTTATCATAAATAGCGGAAAGCTTGCCGTCAAAGAGAAGTTCTCCTGAGACCGAAGCGACTCTAAGAGAGTTCTTCACCTTAGAATCCACTAGTGTGGATGTAGCTAGGGCTGCGTCACGTCTAACCAACTCCAGATTTGCCACTGAAAGGGCGGAGTTACACGTGGAATAAGCTACTGCCCTTGAAAGAAGTCTTAAAGAGGATTGTATATCCTGAAACTCTTCCCCTTGAAGGCGCAGTGAAAACGCCTTAGTAAGGTGATCTGCATAAGATAAGGCATCTAAATTGGCTCTGTTAGACGCAATAGCTGTTTCCAACACCGCGGTTGGAATAGAAGCTGACGACGGTAATGATAGCTCTAAGTCTTCCGCCTCGTCGTCCATACGCAGAGGAACTCTCGGTATACCCTGTCCTGCCGTATCGAATTTATTCCTTGCATTAATGAAAGGCAGGTTGAGAGTATTAGCGGACAAGAAACCTGCTTTCCCCGTCCTGGAAGCAAGTTTAAATATAGCGTCGTTCAATAATTCAAATGTTCTTGCAACATTATTGGACTGCGACGGAAACTCGGGAGCGATGTCCCTGAACCGCTCAAAAAATTCAGAGTCCAATGACGCTATAATTCTCTTGTCCGGAAGCGCAGCAGTCTGGCCCGACGGAACAACTTGAGGGAGAAAGTGCCGGATGAAGTCCACGGCAGCTTTATGTTGTTCCGAAAGGGATAGCTCCAAGTCATCCGTATCCCTTTCACCATCCGGTCGGACCTCACGATGTTCCCGGTCGTCCGCCCCCGATGCTTCGGCGGAGCGTACCGACCCAGCGCCGACGGATAATTCTCGATCCGACACCGTTTCTGTCGGCTGCTGGGATGCTGCGATAAGCTGTGCTATCTGCACAAGAATGTCCGGCGTCGAGACCTGTGGAGGCGCAGTCTTTCGCTGCTTCGCCGAGGGCAGCTCCGCATCAGATGGCTCCCGCATACTTTTCCTATGCGAACGTCCGGAGTCCATCGGTCTCGAATCCCTGGCTGCCGGATGGTGTGACCTGGTCGCCGAAGAATCCTTCATCGGCGAAGCTGGTAATATATCGGCGGTCACGCAGCCAAGGTGCGGTCGTGTGCGCTGACGAGAAGAGGAAGCCTTAACAGTCTCTGCGGACTGCTTATACAACGGAGCGTCCCGAGCGACGGACGTATGCTCCGCTAAAGACACATTTTGTACCACAACATCTGGTCCCAGATGTTGTTGTACGAGAGAGGGACCTCTCTCGCTCGCGGCCCGGCTGGACCTGGACGAGCTAGGAACCGGACTAAAAGGCTTCCTCCGTTCTCGCTTACTATCCGCCGTCACTGGGTGTGCATCTATTATGTTTATAGTGCTCGCATCACCCAAAATTTCCTCTTGGACCGCATCGGACGAACCCGGCTGCCGAACCATTCGGTGAATGGACGCTACACCGGGCGAGCTAGCGGACGACATTTGTCTAATCTCCATGAGCACTTTTGCCGCTAGCTCTGAATTCATTTGTGACGACGGACGCACACTTGAAGAAGATAACATGGAAACATCACCCTGTTCTGGTTCCTCTGAAATAGAAACTGAGAGTGTAGAGTGACCTTGCGGAGAAAGAGCCGGCATCGCTCTCTCTCCAGAAACAACATATCGTGACACACGTTTCCAATGTTTCTCATCCCAATGTTCACATATAGGACAGGGATTAATGCGAGAACACTGACTACAATTAATACAATGATCATGAAAGTCAGAGGAAGATTTCTTCCTATTACAATTTGAACAACGTCCCTTCATTGTGAAAGAACAACAATAAGTCCTAGTTACTCGCAAAAACCCCGACACAAAGATACATAATAACATGATCCATTAATAAATGAAAAAACAATTGCAAAACAAAATAATTTTGAAAAAATATTTTTTCAGAGAAGCCCAAGTTGCTGAAAAGTAACGTTGAGCCCCGATGGATCCGATGGCAAAGTGTGGTCAAAAATTTTAAATTTATATAAAATAATTAATGAGACACTTTCGGATAATATAAATGCATCTTATAATGAGATAAACTACCACAAAGGCAAACAGCCCCCCTCAAAAAAAGGTGTTGCCAATGAAAACAAACAGTGTAAACACACTAGAAAACATGACTCCAGGCATTGAAAAAACTGGCCCGGAATCAGTCATCAATTACACTCTATCTGATGCAAAACAGAGACTCCCAGGGGAGAATCTGTAGAACATCAGATGGAAGATGCAGAACACAAATGTTATACACCCATGGGTGAAAACGTAACTATGGGGAGAATAACAGAAAACATTCTGTAACCAAGCAACTCTCCCAGGAAATTTTAGAAATGAAATTTCTCAAAAATATGCCAAAAGCATGGGAGAATTGCCAGGGGGGACTTTAGAAGGCTAGGGGAGAGGAAACACTGAATAAGCAGTGCAACAATTAGCAAGAATGACAACAAGAGGCCCATGCCTCGAAAATAGGCAACTTAACATAATTTCATCAAAAAATTTTAAGTACAGCCCTGATTATTTTTTGCCACTTCTTTTTCCTCTCCTCCTTCTATCCTCCTTAGAATCACATTTTCTCCAAAAATTACGTGTCTGGCATCCTTTAAACTGAGATTTACAAGCACAAAGATCAGTGAGATGTTGACTGATGAAGGGCCAAACAGAGAATGATAATTGGCGCCAATTTCGGGACGACTGCGTCACTGCGCATGCGCAGTAGAGGCGTAGTATGGAGGTCCTTTAGGACATGATTTCTTTTTGTTTTGGATGCAAATTTTGGGGATTGGGGGGCAAAATTTGTGTTTGGCCCTGGTTTTGTTAGAGTTAGCACCAGCTAAGTCTGGGTCATTGGTACAGTATAAAAATATAGATTTAAAGCACAGATGTCAGTTCTGATGTTTACTAACTTGGGCCAAACAAAGGAATGAAGCTTTGTGCCAATTTTGGTACCTTCCTGGTTACCGCGCTTGTGCAGTACACAAAAGTATGGAGAACCAGATAGGACTTTTAATTTTTGGATTTGTATCCAAATTTTGGGGATTGGGGGGTTCAAAATTTATGTTTGGCCCTGGATAATATCGAGTTTGCACCAGCTAAGTCTGGGCCACTGGTTTTAGTATAAAAATATAACATTGCCAAAAATTGTAACTATGGGTCTTTGAAGAGGTAGCATTTATAAATTAAATATTTTTTTTTAAATTTATAATTAACTACCAAAATGCTACAGGTGAGTACAATCACAGCCTAACAGCTTTCACATCCTCAAATGTCACTGATGGGAGGAGTTACTGCATTGACCGACTTGACTCCATCTTACAGGAGGAGACTTGAGTTGCAACGTTTTTGCTTCTATTCTAGCTGTATAGAGATCAGTGCTTTAGCACCAACCATGTTGATCATTAGTTAAAGGATTAAAGAAAACAACAAGCAAATGTACTGAAGCAAATGCAGCACATGTATTCAAGAAGTCGACTAATCTTTAGCAGCACACATAACCAACTTCAATTTCCAAAAGTTGACTTTATTTATTTATTTATTGGTGCTTAAGGTCACATCTTATGCGCAATGGCTAATCATGACCTTGACAGTTTTACGGGTGGAGGAAGCCGGAGTACCCAGAGAGAACCACCAAGCATCAACGAGCAACTGTCAGCTCCTCAACATATTCTAACTCTGTTCAAGTATGGCTCAAGCAGTTGAAGACATTTGCACCATCGACGTGCAGTATGCCTTAGTACATGATGGCATCATCGTGCCCCCATGTAGGCAACTGGGATAAAGTGCCTTGCCCAAGGACACGTGGGCCATCCCGGATGGGGATCGAACTCGGGACCTCTAGCATTGAAGTCCAACAGTCTACCACTGAGCCATCGCGCTCCCTAAGTCGACTTTAACCCTTTACACAACATGACGCCATATTTGGCCAGCGCTATTCACAAAAATCACCAATTTTAATTATTTTTTCTTTTTTTGTCTCATAATCATAGCTAATGCAGGCCTTTATATTACAGCAAATTCAAGGTGGTAAACGCTGTACCCATATTAGGAGATGGCTACCAACAGCTTGTTGTAACATTCTAAAATAAAGATATATCATCCCCTGAGTTGCAATGTGTTCTATGTGCCCATAGGCACATAGAACACATTGGAACTCAGGGGACGATATGTTAAGAAATACTTTTGCATGATGCAAAATATGTCTTAGGAAGCCCTGTATTATATTCTATTTGTATGTATATTGACGAATCATATAGTTTCTCGTATTTAGGGCACATTTTTCACTTGAATCTGATGTGCCCAAATTAGGTGAATATGAAGGCCTGAGCTTATGACCCCTCATTGAGCTCACTCCAATGAGGGATCATATGCTATGTTTTTGACACAGCAAATGCAAAAAATTAGTTATTAAAAAATTTTGTTTGCAAGTGTCGTCTGCTTTTCGTGTTAGGTAAAGGATTAATCGTTCGCCATGACCACTGGAAACAACAAGGAAGTTAAAAAATTTATAGTAATTTATATATTTTTTATACTTACCAATGACCCAGACTTAGCTGGTGCTAACTCTAACAAAACCAGGGCCAAACACAAATTTTGCCCCCCAATCCCCAAAATTTGCATCCAAAACAAAAAGAAATCATGTCCTAAAGGACCTCCATACTACGCCTCTACTGCGCATGCGCAGTGACGCAGTCGTCCCGAAATTGGCGCCAATTATCATTCTTACTGGCAGTGCCTGGTCAGCGCTATGTACTCAGCGGGGAGGCAAGAGTTCCCAACTCCAGGGAGGGCCATCCCCGTCTGGGTCATTGGTAAGTATAAAAAATATATAAATTACTATAAATTTTTTAACATTTTTATACTGTACCAATGACCCAGACTTAGCTGAATAGTAAACAGGCTGGAGGGCCTAGGACATAGAGGAAAATCCAATAAGCTCAACTATATAGTAAAGAGGTAACCCCTTAAGGAGAAAAGGAGTATTAGGCTTTACATGTATCTTTCTTATTTAATATTAAATTAGAAAGATACACTACCCTTAATAATTGAGCACAATAACATTCATGTTCTCTATTAACATCCAGTATAACCCTTATACTAATTATTTTTAAAGCAAGCCAATAAATAAAGTAGTCCAGAGAATTGAGACTCTTTATAATCATTTAAAAGTGTCCGAGTATTGTATATTAAAGCCCGTTTGACACTTGACATACACAAATGCTTCACACCGAGCTACACTTTAAAAATAAGATATGAATGAATTTAAACATTAATATTACACTTTAAAACCATTCCGGAAGCGACTCAGAAATACTGACTTGGAGGAGGCATTCCCTTGCTTTTCACTATAAAGCAGGTGACCTAAGGGAACACCCGCCCCCCCCCCTTCCCCTTGCCCTGGGTCAAATAGCCCAGAGCGAAGAGGGCAGCCGGACGGAGTCACTGCCGGAACAGAAAGCCTGCATAACTATAGTTGCAACTGTTTAGTGGACGACATTCTGAGCAACAGATAACGGACCTAAACAATGCAGGTCTCCAGAAATGGACTCAATATTTCTGAGATAAAAATTCGTAAATGTGGATGGCTGAGACCAATAAGCAGCCTTCATTAAATCTGTAATAGCAACACTATTAGCATAAGCCCAGGAAGTAGAAAGAGCTCTTACTTCATGAGCAGAAATCTTAAGCACAGACTGCTGAGAAGAAGATAAATCTTCATAAGCAGTACGGATAGTTAACTGAATCCATCTAGCAATAGAATGGACTGAAATGTCCTTTCTATTAGGCATCAAAGACAGAAAGAAACATTTCCGTCCCTTTCTGATAAACTGAGATCTCTGTTTATAGATACGTAGTGCTCTAACAGGACAGAGTAAAGGCCTACGCCTGTCTGAAGACGGAAGAGCCTTAATAACAATAGGTTCCGGATATTTATTAGGAGCCTGATTCTTAGCTAAAAAACCCACATTAGTAGTGAAGGTGATAGTGTTCCCAACACTACGATAATGAGAATCATCCACCGATAGTGCATGAAGCTCACTGACTCTTCTGGCAGAAGAGAAAGCTAAGAGAAAAGCTGTCTTATAAGATAAGAATTTGAAATCTACTGTCCCAAGAGGTTCAAATGGCTTTTCCTTCAATTTAAGGAGAACCCAAGCTAAATTCCACTTAGGAATTAATCTAAGCGTTCTGGGTCTATTTATCGAAAAGTTTCTAACCAACTTCGATAAAGAGACATTAGATCCAATTTGTAAACTATCATGATGTGCATAGGTATCAGATAACATAGATCTATAACCCTTTATAGTAACAGGCTGCAGTTTGATTTCGTCAAACAAGTATACTAGAAAGTTTACAATGTCTGGTATAGAGGGATCAAATATATCTACAGAATGATCCCTACACCAACGACGAAAAACTTTCCACTTAGCCGCATAGTTTAGCGAAGAGGAGGTCCTCCTACAGTTAGAAATCGCGTCCACTGCTCGTCCTGTAAAGTGCTTGCCATGCAAGAAGGACCGCACAACGGAAAAACGTGAAGGTTGAGACCTTGCGGGTTGTGATGGAGTTGGCGCGATTTCCCCTGCGAAAGAAGATCCTCTCGTGGAGGAAGCTTCCGCGGTAGGTCCCACAACAGACACCTGAGTAGATTTATCCACGGTCTCTGTGGCGACAGAGATGCTACCAACAGAATCTTGCATTGAGATTGTTTTATCTTTAGCAATACTTGTTGAATTAACGGCGCTGGAGGATACGCATATCCTATCATTCCGTCCCAAGGGATCGACAGAGCGTCTACTGCAAATGCTCTTGGATCCGGACACGGAGACACATACGTTTGCAACTGATTGTTGAGATGTGTCGCAAATAAGTCTATCATTGGCCGTTCCCATTGGTAGCAAATCTGATTGAATACTTGTTTGTTGAGAGTCCACTCCGACGGCAACAAGCAACCCTTTCGTGAAAGGGAGTCTGCTAGCACATTCAGACGACCCGGTATGTGACGGACCGAAAGGAGAACGTGATGTTCTAACGCAAACAGAAGGATTCTTTCCATTAGATTGAACAACGGAACTGAATGAGTGCCTCCCTGATTCCGTATATACGCCACTACTGTCGTATTGTCGGATAGGATTTGGACATGAGCATCGTGAATAATGTCCATCCAGTGACGTAACGCAAGCCAAATTGACATCATTTCCTTGATGTTTATGTGCTTGCACAGGAATTGCGGATCCCAAAGACCCTGGCATCTCGAATCCGTTGGGATTAATGATGCACCCCAACCTGTTTGACTGGCATCCGTCATAACGGTAAAACTCGGATCCGGCAACTGCAGCGGAACTCCTTGAGTTAACCACTGAATGTTTGCCCAAGTCTGAATCTCTTGTTTCACTTGATCTGACAAGAGAACGTCTACATCGAGCGAATGAATTTTCACACTCCAATTCTGAGTCAGGAAAATTTGAAGAGGACGTGTGCGTAGCCGCCCCATCGGAATGAGATCCGCGGCGGCTCCGCACAGACCTATCAGTCTCATAAATTCTCTCGCCGTGACTTTGTCTGTGTGCAGACAATAGCGAGCGTAACAACTGACTAATTTCGCTCTGGTTAACGGCAGACGAACGAGATTGTTGTGCGTCTCGAAGCTCATTCCCAGATGAGTGAATGACTTGGACGGCACCAGATCCGACTTCTCCTCGTTTACTATAAAACCGAGACGTCGGAGCAATAGAAGAAGATTCTGAACATCGTTCTGAAGCGTTAACTCGTTGCCGTACCTCTGAAGAATGTCGTCCAGGTAGGCCGACGTTACCGCAGACGAATGAGCTTGGAAGTAGATCATTACCGAGTTCATTACCCGAGTGAAAGCCCAGGGTGCTAGATTCAATCCGAAGCACATCGCCCGGAATTGATACACCACTCCCAGGACTGCAAAGCGTAGATACTTTCGGAATGTCGGATGTACCATGACGTGAAAGTACGCATCTTTGAGATCTATGCTCGTTGCATAATCGTTCACCCGAATACTCGCTCTGACCGATCGAATCGTCTCCATATAAAACTTCGGAGCGACGATCAGCTTGTTTATCCAGCTCAAATCTATGACTGGACGGAACGAGCCGTCTGGTTTCGGAACCAGAAACAGATGGCTGTAGAATCCCAGAGATTCCTGGTTTTCTACGACCTCTACCGCGTTCTTCATTAAAAGAGACTGCACCTCTGATAACAGAGCGTCTCTTTTCTGTGGATTTGACGGAAGATGAGTCCACTTTGGACTTCGAGTTAATGGAGGCTTTCGTTTGAAGGATATCTTTAGACCTTCCGAAGTCACTCCTCTCACCCAAGGGTCGTCCGTAATCGACGCCCACTCTTGTGAAAAACTCGACAACCTTCCGCCAACCGGAACGCGATAGAGGTTTAAGCCATCACCTCCTGGACCTGCGAGGCCTGCGGTAGGAGAAACCACGTCTTCCACGATCCGCACCTCGCCTCGTCGACCTCGGGGCGTCCGACCGATTGTCCCGGCCTGAAGGACGTCCCGAACGAGAGTCGCTATCCTGACGGTCTCTCGAATAAGACCAAGAGGACGCACCGGAACCTCTATAGGAACCTCTCTTGGGCGCATTAGACCCAGAAGTGCCTGTCTTATTCGTGTCTGCTGTATCCGACTTCTTAGGAGCCGATCTAAACAACAGAGAATCATTAGCTTTCTTTTTAATTTTATCATAAATAGCGGAAAGCTTGCCGTCAAAGAGAAGTTCTCCTGAGACCGAAGCGACTCTAAGAGAGTTCTTCACCTTAGAATCCACTAGTGTGGATGTAGCTAGGGATGCGCCACGTCTAACCAACTCCAGATTTGCCACTGAAAGGGCGGAGTTACACGTGGAATAAGCTACTGCCCTTGAAAGAAGTCTTAAAGAGGATTGTATATCCTGAAACTCTTCCCCTTGAAGGCGCAGTGATAACGCCTTAGTAAGGTGATCTGCGTAAGATAAGGCATCTAAATTGGCTCTGTTAGACGCAATAGCTGTTTCCAACACCGCGGTTGGAATAGAAGCTGACGACGGTAATGATAGCTCTAAGTCTTCCGCCTCGTCGTCCATACGCAGAGGAACTCTCGGTATACCCTGTCCTGCCGTATCGAATTTATTCCTTGTATTAATGAAAGGCAGGTTGAGAGTATTAGCGGACAAGAAACCTGCTTTCCCTGTCCTGGAAGCAAGTTTAAATATAGCGTCGTTCAATAATTCAAATGTTCTAGCAACATTATTGGACTGCGACGGAAACTCGGGAGCGATGTCCCTGAACCGCTCAAAAAATTCAGAGTCCAATGACACTATAATTCTCTTGTCCGGAAGCGCAGCAGTCTGGCCCGACGGAACAACTTGAGGGAGAAAGTGCCGGATGAAGTCCACGGCAACTTTATGTTGTTCCGAAAGGGATAGCTCCAAGTCATCCGTATCCCTTTCACCATCCGGTCGGACCTCACGATGTTCCCGGTCGTCCGCCCCCGATGCTTCGGCGGAGCGTACCGACCCAGCGCCGTCGGATAATTCTTGATCCGACACCGTTTCTGTCGGCTGCTGGGATGCTGCGATAAGCTGTGCCATCTGCACAAGAATGTCCGGCATCGAGACCTGCGGAGGCGCAGTCTTTCGATGCTTCGCCGAGGGCAGCTCCGCATCAGATGGCTCCCGCATACTTTTCCTATGCGAATGTCCGGAGTCCATCGGTCTCGAATCCCTGGCTGCCGGATGGTGTGACCTGGTCGCCGAAGAATCTGGTAATATATCGGCAGTCACGCAGCCAAGGTGCGGTCGTGTGCGCTGACGAGAAGAGGAAGCTTTAACAGTCTCTGCGGACTGCTTATACAACGGAGCGTCCCGAGCGACGGACGTATGCTCCGCTAAAGACACATTTTGTACCACAACATCTGGTCCCAGATGTTGTTGTACGAGAGAGGGACCTCTCTCGCTCGCGGCCCGGCTGGACCTGGACGAGCTATGAACCGGACTAAAAGGCTTCCTCCATTCTCGCTTACTATCCGCCGTCACTGGGTGTTCATCTATTATGTTTATAGTGCTCGCATCACCCAAAATTTCCTCTTGGACCGCATCGGACGAACCTGGCTGCCGAACCATTCGGTGAATGGACGCTACACCGGGCAAGCTAGCGGACGACATTTGTCTAATCTCCATGAGCACTTTTGCCGCTAGCTCTGAATTCATTTGTGACGACGGACGCACACTTGAAGAAGATAACATGGAAACATCACCCTGTTCTGGTTCCTCTGAAATAGAAACTGAGAGAGTAGAGTGACCTTGCGGAGAAAGAGCCGGCATCGCTCTTTCTCCAGAAACAACATATCGTGACACACGTTTCCAATGTTTCTCATCCCAATGTTCACATATAGGACAGGGATTAATGCGAGAACACTGACTACAATTAATACAATGATCATGAAAGTCAGAGGAAGATTTCTTCCTATTACAATTTGAACAACGTCCCTTCATTGTGAAAGAACAACAATAAGTCCTAGTTACTCGCAAAAACCCCTGACACAAAGATACATAATAACATGATCCATTAATAAATGAAAAAACAATTGCAAAACAAAATAATTTTGAAAAAATATTTTTTCAGAGAAGCCCAAGTTGCTGAAAAGTAACGTTGAGCCCCAATGGATCCGATGGCAAAGTGTGGTCAAAAATTTTAAATTTATATAAAATAACACTTTCGGATAATATAAATGTATCTTATAATGAGATAAACTACCACAAAGGCAAACAGCCCCCCACAAAAAAGGCTGTTGCCAATGAAAACAAACAGTGTAAACACACTAGAAAACATGACTCCAGGCACTGAAAAAACTGGCCCGGAATCAGTCATCAATTACACTCTATCTGATGCAAAACAGAGACTCCCAGGGGAGAATCTGTAGAACATCAGATGGAAGATGCAGAACACAAACGTTATACACCCATGGGTGAAAACGTAACTATGGGGAGAATAACAGAAAACATTCTGTAACCAAGCAACTCTCCCAGGAAATTTTAGAAATGAAATTTCTCAAAAATATGCCAAAAGCATGGGAGAATTGCCAGGGGGGACTTTAGGGGAGAGGAAACACTGAATAAGCAGTGCAACAATTAGCAAGAATGACAACAAGAGGCCCATGCCTCGAAAATAGGCAACTTAACATAATTTCATCAAAAAATTTTAAGTACAGCCCTGATTATTTTTTGCCGCTTCTTTTTCCTCTCCTCCTTCTATCTTCCTTAGAATCACATTTTCTCCAAAAATTACGTGTCTGGCATCCTTTAAACTGAGATTTACAAGCACAAAAATCAGTGAGATGTTGACTGATGAAGGGCCAAACAGAGAATGATAATTGGCGCCAATTTCGGGACGACTGCGTCACTGCGCATGCGCAGTAGAGGCGTAGTATGGAGGTCCTTTAGGACATGATTTCTTTTTGTTTTGGATGCAAATTTTGGGGATTGGGGGGCAAAATTTGTGTTTGGCCCTGGTTTTGTTAGAGTTAGCACCAGCTAAGTCTGGGTCATTGGTACAGTATAAAAATATTGGTTTATGGATTCACATCACTTCTTTTCATAAAAGTTATTAGTTAGATGCATTCCTCTAATTTGAGGTGCATGCTTGGAGCACCATGCCCAACACATCTTAAGAGGGCTAACCTTACACACATATTTTTCTGTGCGGCTTACCACCATGATGTTCAGCTCCTTTGTTAATTATACACACTGAATGAAGTGACATCAAATCTTAGATAGCAAATCCTCAATGAAAAGAAAGTGACATTGTTTTGTCAGTTGACAGTGAATACATAATAATCTCAGGTGCACATGCAAAATTATTGAACCACACAAAAACTAGAGGCTCTAAAGAGCCTGTAATTGCTCACCCGGAACTACATACAAAAATGTGATTTCCCGTAGGCTTTCCATGGTAAATGTGAGCTGCAATTGTGGCCATGTTTGCAACCTTACATGAGGATCATTTGTAGAGAGGGCCCCAGTCATCAATCTTGTAAAGTTTCAAAACATTTGACTTCGTAGTTTCAGAGGGGAATATTTTTGCAAAATCCATCAATCAGAATCAGAGAATGTCTCTGGTGGCCATATTTTCCAACCAATGGGAACAAAAAGAGGATCATTAGTAGAGGGCCTCCTATAGATGATTCCTGCCAAGTTTGGTTCACATCGGCTCAATAGTTCCAGAAAGAAGATGAAAATGTGATTTCCCATAGGGATTTCTATAGTAACTATAAGCTGCAATTTTGGCCATGTTTGCAACACGATCAACATTAAATGAGGAACGTTGGAAGAGGCTGTCCCAGTCATCAACCATGCAAAGTTTCAAAATATTTGGCCCTGTGGTTTCAGAGGAGAAGATTTTTCAAAACCCACCAAACAGAATCAAAAAATGCTTCTGGCAGCCATGTTTTTCAATACACGGTAACAAAACTAAGGGGCACTTGTAGAAGACCTCCCATAGACTATCCCTGCCAGGTTTGGTTCACGTAGGCTCAGTAGTTCCAGAGAAGAAGATGAAAGTGTGATTTCACATAGGGTTTCTATTGTAACTATAAGCTGCAATTACGGCCATGTTTACAACCTGATCAACATTAAATGAGGACCGTTGGTAGAGCGGGTCACAGTCATCATTTATGTGAAGTATCAAAACATTTGGCCTGGTAGTTTTAGAGAAGATTTTTGAAAATCCACCAACCAGAATCAAAGAATGCCTCTGACGGCCATGTTTTTCAACCCACGGGAACAAAATGAGGATCGTTTGTAGAGGACCTCCTATAGACCATTCCTGCCAAGCTTGGTTCACGTCTGCTCAGTACTTCCAGAGATGAAAATGTGATTTCCCATAGGCTTTCTATAGTAACTATAAGCCACAATTGAAGCCATGTTTGCAACCCGATCAACATTAAATGAGGATCATTGGTAGAGAGAGCCCCAGTCATCAACCACGGAAAGCTTCAAAACATTTGGCCCTGTGGTTTCAGAGAAGATCTCTCCAAATCCACCAATCAGAATCAAAGAATGCCTCTGGCGGCCATGTTTTCAAACCCATGGGAACAAAATGAGGATTGTTTGTAGAGGACCTCCCATAGGATATCCCTGCCAGGTTTGGTTCACATTTGCTCAGTAGTTCCAGAGAAGAAGATGAAAATGTGAGTTCTCATAGGGTTTCTATAGTAACTATAAGTCGCAATTACGGCCATGTTTTCAACCCAATCAACATTAAATGATGATCATTGGTAGAGGGGGTCCCAGTCATCATTTATGTGAAGTATCAAAACATTTGGCCTGGAAGTTCCAGAGAAGATTTTTCAAAATCCACCAACCAGAATCAAAGAATGCCTCTGGCGGCATGTTTTTCAACCCACAGGAACAAAATGATGATTGTTTGCAGACGACCCCCATAGACTATCCCTGCCAGGTTTGGTTCACGTCAGCTCAGTAGTTCAAGAGAAGCAGATGAAAATGTGATTTCCCCTAGGGTTTCTATAGTAATTATAAGCCACAATTGAATGGTAGAGTGTGTCCCAGTCATCATTTATTATCATTTAATTTCAAAACATTTGGCCTTGCAGTTTCAGAGGAGAAGATTTTTCAAAATCCACGAATCAGAATCAAAGAATGCCTCTGGCGGCCATGTTTTCAAACCCATGGGAACAAAATGAGGATCATTTGTAGAAGACCTCCCATAGACTATCCGTGCCAGGTTTGGTTCACGTGGGCTCAGTAGTTAGAAAAAAGAAGATGAAAATGTGATTTCCCATAGGGTTTCTATAGTAACTATAAGCTGCAATTGTGACCATGTTTGTAACCTGATCAACATTAAATGATGATCGTTGGTAGAGGGGGTCCCAGTCATCTTTTAAGTGAAGTTTCAAACATTTGGCCTTGTGGTTTCAGAGGAGAAGATTTTTGAAAATCCACTAACCAAAATCAAAGAATGCCTCTGGAAGCCATGTTTTTCATCCAATGGGAACAAAATGAGGATCGTTTGTAGAGGACCTCCCATAGACCATTCCTGCCAAGTTACTAGAAAGAGAAAATGTAATATTATATACCCGATTTTTGAAAATCAAGACTATACCAGGATCGTGATTTTGGATTTACGTGCCAATTGTTTGTGCGAAATGCTCAAATTTATATGCCAGATTTTTAGAAAATGTGCATTTGGCACATGCCAGCGTGAACACTGATTGTAAGGAAACAGTTTTTTTTCACAAGTTTCTTTTCCTCTTGCTGAGAAAACTAATTGCTAATGCAAACAATGTAAAGCCATTAAAGTGGCTTTCATCACTTTTCAATAGAGCCCTGAGAGTGGCTTTTAGTTTAGCATTCAGCATGTTAAAACAACAGTATGGAAAATGTTTTTCATCATTAGTGCCACAAGTTGTGCCTTTATATTAATCTCCTGGATCCGAAGAAGAAGGTTTTTAAAGAAAATTCCTCATTTTGAACTAAGTTATCATTCAAGCTCCCACAGTGAGCCCATATATGAACCCAGGGACTTGGCTTGAACAAACTTGAATCTCACCCCCTAAGGATGCTGCATGCCAAATATCAAAACATTCCGACTGCTGAATCTGAAGAAGAAGATTTTTGACTAAGTTATAATTCGGGCTCCCACAGGGAGCCCAAATATAGACCCAGGGATTTGGCTTTAACAAACTTGAATTTCACCCCCCTAAGGATGCTACACACCACATATCAAAACATTCCGACAGCTGGATCTGAAGAAGAAGATTTTTAAAGAAAATTCCTCATTTCGCACTAAGTTACAATTCAAGCTCCCACAGTGAGCCCAAATATGGACCTAGGGACATGACTTGAACAAACTTGAATCTCACCCTAAGGATGCTGCATACCAAATATCAAAACATTCCAATTGCTGGATCTGAAGAAGAAGATTTTTAAAGAAAATTCCTCATTTTGAACCAAGTTATAATTTGGACTACCACAGTGAGCCCAAATATGAACCCAGGGGCTTGGCTTGAACAAACTTGAATCTCCCCCCCCCCCCCTCCCCCCTAAGCATGCTGCATACCCAATATCAAAAGATTCTGCCTGCTGGATCTTGAGAAGAAGATTTTTAAAGAAATTTGCCTGAAAAGCCCAAATATGAACCCAGGGAGACGATTTGAACAAACTTGAATCAGATCCACCCCACAATGTTTCATACCAAATATCAAAAGATTCTGCCTACTGGATCTGGAAAAGAATATTTTTTAAGAAATTTGCTCGAAATGCACTAAGTTCGAATTCGGGCTTCTATAGTGAACCCAAATATGAATCCAGGGGAGCCGATTTGAACAAACTTGAATCAGATCCACCCCACAATGTTGCATACCAAATATCAAAAGATTCTGCCTTCTAGATCTGGAGAAGAAGATTTTTTAAGAAATTTGCCTGAAATGCACTAAGTTCGAATTTGGGCTTCTATAGTGAGCCCAAATATGAATCCAGGGGGCTGATTTGATCAAACTTGAATCAGATCCACCCCATAATGATGTATACCAAATATCAAATGATTCTGCCCACTTGTGTGGGAGAATAAGATTTTTTAGTAATTTCTCTAATATACATAGGGTGCTATTGGAGTTTTGCCCCCCATGGAGCCCCAAGTGGGCATGTCCATTTCATTTGAACAAACTTAAATTGACATATGGTAATGAACATCCATACCAAGTTTCGAGCAAATCAACCTAGCGGTTTCAGAGGAGAAGTCGTTTGAAAAATGTTCACGACGCCGGACGGACAACGACGACGGATGGCAAGTGATAAGTTTAGCTCCCTTCAGTGAGCTAAAAATTTTTGAGGGTTTTCAATAACTCTTAACCTGCTGAGTATTTTCAAATTATTTTTCAGCAAATCTAGTCATGGCTGCTGTGAAGCAGCCATGACTAGATATGATGAAAAATTCATCTAAATTTAAGTGAAGAAATTGTAGGGCAATAAGTCAATTGAATTTACAGGAGAGAAATTTTTTAAATGTGCCCAAATTATACTTATTTAATTGGAAAGATATTTTATGTCCTGTGCAGGAATATACCCCAGCAGCAAGCAAGGAGTTAAAGAATAAACTTCGATTGCTGTAAAAAATGAGCACATGACACAGGATGAAGTGAAAGCTGTCATGCTGTGATTGGTCACAGCAAAACACCTTTTATGTATCAAACACAATCGATTGGGTGGAGCTAATTAATGCATAAATTGACCTGACTCCATCTTGGGGGCAGATTCAGTGGTAACACATTTTGTTGACTTTTCAGCAATCCAGTTGTACAGAGATCAGTGCTATTCACCCTCAAAGCATTTGAGCATCAGTACCCATTTTCCCTCAGCAATTCACAGGACAAAAAAACCTTACATCAAACTTTTATGCAGTAACAATAACTCTATTTTTCCAAGACATGTTTTATATTTCTTAGCTATAAAGATCAGTCCAAAGTGTGTGTTATGTGAGTGTGTGGGAGAGGTATGTGTGACAGTGAAAGGCAAAAGGAATGGTTTCAAAAGAGAGTTTTCATTTATATTGGAATGTACACTGAAATTGCTTTTTGTGCTAAGTAAAAACTTTAAACAAGAGAGAAGTTGAAGCTGGTGAGGTGTATACTGATAAAAAGAATGAGTGCTAATTAGTAATTTTCCAAATTACAGTTATCGAGGTTTCCAACTTTTTAAATAAGGACTTGTTCTAATGTGCCAGGTCTGATTTCACAAATGACCAATTTTTTTCACAGCAAATCCTTATTAATTTACAAAGAAAATCACTGCTCATGCTCAAAGATTCAAATCAGTCTTGGTGAATAAATATTGTTTAAACTAAGATTCATTCAAGAACTGCCTTAACCACAGGAACATTGATGTCGAAATATCTGTCAAACAAGATTGAACTGTTTCAATTCCTAAAAGGGTTGCCCTAGTTAAACCATTTTAGGCCTGCTGGCTGGAGCGTTCTTGTTGCTTTTATACACTTGCTTAGAGAAAGCAATGTGTCCTGTGTGTTGACAGTAAAGATGAGATACATCTATAGTGATGTCATAAAAACAATAGGTGGACAAGCGGTCCATTCTGTTCACTGGAACTGATCAGTATGTACTGGTATAGCTGCTTTCCTTTGCCATAGCCTTTTTGCTTGTTATAATTTGAACGACCATGGTTTCAATTGCCAAAACCAATCCAGATATTTAGAGTCACACCCTTGAACAAAATTGACCAGTTGTCTGCCTATTGTTTATATGACGCCACAATAGACATATCTCTTCTTTATTATCAACACACCACACAGAACTCAACTTACTCCCCTTAGGGTAACTTGTCCGCCAGGCAAATGATCCACCAATGGCAGACAATTTGTCAGCATCAGAAACTTTAAAAGACAACCTATTCAACAATTACCACAAAAAAACACTGCTGAGATCCAAGCGCTCAAAACCGGTCAGGTAATAATGGACCGCCACATTTCTTTTTGGACAACTCCTACTTAAATACAACAAGAGCTGGATTGTCGTCCGGTGCATACCCCCATGTGGTGTACCGCCTAGTGTGGGCATACCTATGACCAAATATTATAGAAAAAAATGTGCATTTTCCAACAGGATTGCATTTTCAGAAAGGATTACTTTTTCCGACATTATTGCATTTTTCAACAGGATTTTGTAAGTCAAACAACATATTAATTGCATACCAAGTTTCGTTTAATTCCATAATGATTTACTTCAGTTATGAATATTCTCGTACGGATGCACAGACGGACGGATGGACGCACAGACGCCTAGACACACGGATGCATGTAATCCAGTATAACCCCATTTTCTTCGAAAGTGGGAGTATAATTATGGTTCAATTCCTAGTTACATTATGAGAAAAACTACCACTTGAAATTTCAGTATTTTGCTATCAATGTGCAGAGACTCCACTATCTGGGCTTTATTTCTGTTGATGCTGGAAGCTATTGTGGCTTTTCAATCTTATGAATATGAATGCTCTACAGATTCATTTACTCAAAATAACCAGAAAAGTTAAAAAATTTATAGTAATTTATATATTTTTTATACTTACCAATGACCCAGACTTAGCTGGTGCTAACTCCACAAAAACCAGGGCCAAACACAAATTTTGCCCCCCAATCCCCAAAATTTGCATCCAAAACAAAAAGAAATCATGTCCTAAAGGACCTCCATAGTACGACTCTACTGCGCATGCGCAGTGACGCAGTCGTCCCGAAATTGGCGCCAAATATCATTCTTACTGGCAGTGCCTGGTCAGCGCTATGTACTCAGCGGGGAGGCAAGAGTTCCCAACTCAGGGAGGGCCATCCCCGTCTGGGTCATTGGTAAGTATAAAAAATATATAAATTACTATAAATTTTTTAACATTTTTATACTGTACCAATGACCCAGACTTAGCTGAATAGTAAACAGGCTGGAGGGCCTAGGACATAGAGGAAAATCCAATAAGCTCAATTATAAAATAAAGAGGTAACCCCTTAAGGAGAAAAGGAGTATTAGACTTTACATGTATCTTTCTTATTTAATATTTAAATTAGAAAGATACACTACCCTTAATAATTGAGCACAATAACATTCATGTTCTCTATTAACATCCAGTATAACCCTTATACTAATTATTTTTAAAGCAAGCCAATAAATAAAGTAGTCCAGAGAATTGAGACTCTTTATAATCATTTAAAAGTGTCCGAGTATTGTATATTAAAGCCCGTTTGACACTTGACATATACAAATGCTTCACACCGAGCTACACTTTAAAAATAAGACATGAATGAAATTAAACATTAATATTACACTTTAAAACCATCCCGGAAGCGACTCAGAAATACTGTCTTGGAGGAGGCATTCCCTTGCTTTTCACTATAAAGCAGGTGACCTAAGGGAACACCCGCCCCCCCCCCCCCCCCCTTCCCCTTGCCCTGGGTCAAATAGCCCAGAGCGAAGAGGGCAGTCGGACGGAGTCACTGCCGGAACAGAAAGCCTGCATAACTATAGTTGCAACTGTTTAGTGGACGACATTCTGAGCAACAGATAACGGACCTAAACAATGCAGGTCTCCAGAAATGGACTCAATATTTCTGAGATAAAAATTAGTAAATGTGGATGGCTGAGACCAATAAGCAGCCTTCATAAATCTGTAATAGCAACACTATTAGCATAAGCCCAGGAAGTAGAAAGAGCTCTTACTTCATGAGCAGAAATCTTAAGCACAGACTGCTGAGAAGAAGATAAATCTTCATACACAGTACGGATAGTTAACTGAATCCATCTAGCAATAGAATGGACTGAAATGTCCTTTCTATTAGGCATCAAAGACAGAAAGAAACGTTTCCGTCCCTTTCTGATGAACTGAGATCTCTGTTTATAGATACGTAGTGCTCTAACAGGACAGAGTAAAGGCCTACGCCCGTCTGAAGACAGAAGAGCCTTAATAACAATAGGTTCCGGATATTTATTAGGAGCCTGATTCTTAGCTAAAAAACCGACATTAGTAGTGAAGGTGATAGTGTTCCCAACACTACGATAATGAGAATCATCCACCGATAGTGCATGAAGCTCACTGACTCTTCTGGCAGAAGAGAAAGCTAAGAGAAAAGCTGTCTTATAAGATAAGAATTTGAAATCTACTGTCCCAAGAGGTTCAAATGGCTTTTCCTTCAATTTAAGGAGAACCCAAGCTAAATTCCACTTAGGAATTAATCTAAGAGTTCTGGGTCTATTTATCGAAAAGTTTCTAACCAATTTCGATAAAGAGACATTAGATCCAATTTGTAAACTATCATGATGTGCATAGGTATCAGATAACATAGATCTATAACCCTTTATAGTAACAGGTTGCAGTTTGATTTCGTCAAACAAGTATACTAGAAAGTTAGCAATGTCTGGTATAGAGGGATCAAATATATCAACAGAATGATCCCTACACCAACGACGGAAAACCTTCCACTTAGCCGCATAGTTTAGCGAAGAGGAGGTCCTCCTACAGTTAGAAATCGCGTCCACTGCTCGTCCTGTAAAGTGCTTGCCATGCAAGAAGGACCGCACAACGGAAAAACGTGAAGGTTGAGACCTTGCGGGTTGTGATGTAGTTGGCGCGATTTCCCCTGCCAAAGAAGATCCTCTCGTGGAGGGAGCTTCCGCGGTAGGTCCCACAACAGACACCTGAGTAGATTTATCCATGGTCTCTGTGGCGACAGAGATGCTACCAACAGAATCTTGCATTGAGATTGTTTTATCTTTAGCAGTACTTGTTGAATTAACGGCGCTGGAGGATACGCATATCCTATCATTCCGTCCCAAGGGATCGACAGAGCGTCTACTGCAAATGCTCTTGGATCCGGACATGGGGACACATACGTTTGCAACTGATTGTTGAGATGTGTCGCAAATAAGTCTATCATTGGCCGTTCCCATTGGTAGCAAATCTGATTGAATACTTGTTTGTTGAGAGTCCACTCCGACGGCAACAAGCGACCCTTTCGTGAAAGGGAGTCTGCTAGCACATTCAGACGACCCGGTATGTGACGGACCGAAAGAAGAACGTGATGTTCCAACGCAAACAGAAGGATTCTTTCCGTTAGATTGAACAACGGAACTGAATGAGTGCCTCCCTGATTCCGTATATACGCCACTACTGTCGTATTGTCGGATAGGATTTGGACATGAGCATCGTGAATAATGTCCATCCAGTGACGTAACGCAAGCCAAATTGACATCATTTCCTTGATGTTTATGTGCTTGCACAGGAATTGCGGATCCCAAAGACCCTGGCATCTCGAATCCGTTGGGATTAATGATGCACCCCAACCTGTTTGACTGGCATCCGTCATAATGGTAAAACTCGGATCCGGCAACTGCAGCGGAACTCCTTGAGTTAACCACTGAATGTTTGCCCAAGTCTGAATCTCTTGTTTCACTTGATCTGACAAGAGAACGTCTACATCGAGCGAATGAATTTTCACACTCCAATTCTGAGTCAGGAAAATTTGAAGAGGCCGTGTGCGTAGCCGTCCCATCGGAATGAGATCCGCGGCGGCTCCGCACAGACCTATCAGTCTCATAAATTCTCTCGCCGTGACTTTGTCTGTATTCAGACAATAGCGAGCGTAACAACTGACTAATTTCGCTCTGGTTAACGGCAGATGAACGAGATTGTTGTGCGTCTCGAAGCTCATTCCCAGATGAGTGAATGACTTGGACGGCACCAGATCCGACTTCTCCTCGTTTACTATGAAACCGAGACGTCGGAGCAATAGAAGAAGATTCTGAACATCGTTCTGAAGCGTTAACTCGTTGCCGTACCTCTGAAGAATGTCGTCCAGGTAGGCCGACGTTACCACAGACGAATGAGCTCGGAAGTAGATCATTACCGAGTTCATTACCCGAGTGAAAGCCCAGGGTGCTAGATTCAATCCGAAGCACATGGCCCGGAACTGATACACCACTCCTAGGACTGCGAAGCGTAGATACTTTCGGAATGTCGAATGTACCATGACGTGAAAGTACGCATCTTTGAGATCTATGCTCGTTGCATAATCGTTCACCCGAATACTCGCTCTGACCGATCGAATCGTCTCCATATAAAACTTCGGAGCGACGATCAGCTTGTTTATCCAGCTCAAATCTATGACTGGACGGAACGAGCCGTCTGGTTTCGGAACCAGAAACAGATGGCTGTAGAATCCCAGCGATTCCTGGTTTTCTACGACCTCTACCGCGTTCTTCATTAAAAGAGACTGCACCTCTGATAGCAGAGCGTCTCTTTTCTGAGGGTTTGACGGAAGATGAGTCCACTTTGGACTTCGAGTTAATGGAGGCTTTCGTTTGAAGGATATCTTTAGACCTTCCGAAGTCACTCCTCTCACCCACGGGTCGTCCGTAATCGACGCCCACTCTTGAGAAAAACTCGACAACCTTCCGCCAACCGGAACGCGATAGAGGTTTAAGCCATCACCTCCTGGATCTGCGAGGCCTGCGGTAGGAGAAACCACGTCTTCCACGACCCGCACCTCGCCTCGTCGACCTCGGGGCATCCGACCGATTGTCCCGGCCTGAAGGACGTCCCGAACGAGAGTCACTATCCTGACGGTCTCTCGAATAAGAGCTAGAGGATGCACCGGAACCTCTATAGGAACCTCTCTTGGGCGGATAAGACCCAGAAGTGCCCGCCTTATTCGTGTCTGCTGTATCCGACCTTTTAGGAGCGGATCTAAACAACAGAGAATCACTAGCTTTCTTTTTAATATTATCATAAATAGCGGAAAGCTTGCCGTCAAAGAGAAGATCTCCTGAGACCGAAGCGACTCTAAGAGAGTTCTTCACCTTAGAATCCACTAGTGTGGATGTAGACAGGGCTGCGTCACGTCTAACCAACTCCAGATTTGCCACTGAAAGGGCGGAGTTACACGTGGAATAAGCTACTGCCCTTGAAAGAAGTCTTAAGGAGGATTGTATATCCTGAAACTCTTCCCCTTGAAGACGCAGTGATAACGCCTTAGTAAGGTGATCTGCGTAAGATAAGGCATCTAAATTGGCTCTGTTAGACGCAATAGCTGTTTCCAACACTGCGGTTGGAATAGAAGCTGACGACGGTAATGATAGCTCTAAGTCTTCCGCCTCGTCGTCCATACGCAGAGGAACTCTCGGTATACCCTGACCTACCGTGTCGAATTTATTCCTTGCATTAATGAAAGGCAGGTTGAGAGTATTTGCGGACAAGAAGCCTGCTTTCCCCGTCCTGGAAGCAAGTTTAAAAATAGCGTCGTTCAATAATTCAAATGTTCTTGCAACATTATTGGACTGCGACGGAAACTCGGGAGCGATGTCCCTGAACCGCTCGAAAAAATCAGAGTCCAATGACGCTATAATTCTCCTGTCCGGAAGCGCAGCAGTCTGGCCCGATGGAACAACTTGAGGAAGAAAGTGCCGGATGAAGTCCACGGCAGCTTTGTGTTGTTCCGAAAGGGATAGCTCCAATTCATCCGTATCCCTTTCACCATCCGGTCGGACCTCCCGATGTTCCCGGTCGTCCGCCCCCGATGCTTCGGCGGAGCGTACCGACCCAGCGCCGTCGGATAATTCTCGATCCGACACCGTTTCTGTCGGCTGCTGGGATGCTGCGATAAGCTGTGCTATCTGCACTAGAATGTCCGACGTCGAGACCTGCGAAGGAGCGGTCTTTCGCTGCTTCGCCAAGGGCAGCTCCGCATCAGATGGCTCCCGCATACTTTTCCTATGCGAACGTCCGGAGTCCATCGGTCTCGAATCCCTGGCTGCCGGATGGTGTGACCTGGTCGCCGAAGAATCCTTCATCGGCGAAGCTGGCAAAATATCGGAGGTCACGCAGCCAAGGTGCGGTCGTGTGCGCCGACGAGAAGAGGAAGCCTTAACAGTCTCTGCGGACTGCTTATACAACGGAGCGTCCCGAGCGACGGACGTATGCTCCGCTAAAGACACATTTTGTACCACAACATCTGGTCCCAGATGTTGTTGTACGAGAGAGGGGCCTCTCTCGCTCGCGGCCCGGCTGGACCTGGACGAGCTAGGAACCGGACTAAAAGGCTTCCTCCGTTCTCGTTCACTATCCGCCGTCACTGGGTGTGCATCTATTATTTTTATAGTGCTCGCATCACCCAAAATTTCCTCTTGGACCGCATCGGATGAACCCGGCTGCCGAACCATTCGGTGAATGGACGCTACACCGGGCGAGCTAGCGGACGACATTTGTCTAATCTCCATGAGCACTTTTGCCGCTAGCTCTGTATTTATTTGTGACGATGGACGCACACTTGAAGAAGATAACATGGAAACATCACCCTGTTCTGGTTCCTCTGAAATAGAAACTGAGAGAGTAGAGTGACCTTGTGGAGAAAGAGCCGGCATCGCTCTTTCTCCAGAAACAACATATCGTGACACACGTTTCCAATGTTTCTCATCCCAATGTTCACATACAGGACAGGGATTAATGCGAGAACACTGACTACAATTAATGCAATAATCATGAAAGTCAGAGGAAGATTTTTTCCTATTACAATTTGAACAAAGTCCCTTCATTGTGAAAGAACAACAATAAGTCCTAGTTACTCGCAAAAACCCCTGACACAAAGATACATAATAACATGATCCATTAATAAATGAAAAAACAATTGCAAAACAAAATAATTTTGAAAAAATATTTTTTCAGAGAAGCCCAAGTTGCTGAAAAGTAACGTTGAGCCCCGATGGATCCGATGGCAAAGTGTGGTCAAAAATTTTAAAATTATATAAAATAATTAATGAGACACTTTCGGATAATATAAATGTATCTTATAATGAGATAAACTACCACAAAGGCAAACAGCCCCCCTCAAAAAAGGCTGTTGCCAATGAAAACAAACAGTGTAAACACAGTAGAAAACATGACTCCAGGCACTGAAAAAACTGGCCCGGAATCAGTCATCAATTACACTCTATCTGATGCAAAACAGAGACTCCCAGGGGAGAATCTGCAGAACATCAGATGGAAGATGCAGAACACAAACGTTATACACCCATGGGTGAAAACGTAACTATGGGGAAAATAACAGAAAACATTCTGTAACCAAGCAACTCTCCCAGGGAATTTTTAGAAATGAAACTTCTCAAAAATATGCCAAAAGCATGGGAGAATTGCAAGGGGGGACTTTAGAAGGTTAGGGGAGAGGAAACACTGAATAAGCAGTGCAACAATTAGCAAGAATGACAACAAGAGGCGTTTGCCTCGAAAATAGGCAACTTAACATAATTTCAACAAAAAATTTTAAGTACAGCCCTGATTATTTTTTGCCACTTCTTTTTTCCTCTCCTCCTTCTATCCTCCTTAGAATCACATTTTCTCCAAGAATTACGTGTCTGGCATCCTTTAAACTGAGATTTACAAGCACAAAGATCAGTGAGATGTTGACTGATGAAGGGCCAAACAGAGAATGATATTTGGCGCCAATTTCGGGACGACTGCGTCACTGCGCATGCGCAGTAGAGTCGTACTATGGAGGTCCTTTAGGACATGATTTCTTTTTGTTTTGGATGCAAATTTTGGGGATTGGGGGGCAAAATTTGTGTTTGGCCCTGGTTTTTGTGGAGTTAGCACCAGCTAAGTCTGGGTCATTGGTACAGTATAAAAATACATAAAATATCTGCCATGATAGTGGCTTTTAGCTCTCAACCAGTTAAGAAAATACTGAGCAGTTTAACAGTTGAAGTGTCTGAAAACTAGTGCTCCAACATGCAGCTTCATACAAAAACAAATGTTTTCTCACAAAGTTCTGGATATACTTTATAAGTACTTTTAACTGAATACCACCTTTGCGACAAAACTTAGTTCCAGATTAATTTTATACTGGCTAAAAAATTACTCCTGTTAACTGCATAAGACTGAGGGACATACAAACACAGAACAACTCACATGCGTGTGAATGTGGTAATCGATATGGCACGAGTGCCAGTGCGGAAGGATAGAATGAGAGGCCACAGGCCTCGAGTTTTATTCTTCCACGATGACACAAGTGCCATATTGATTAAAGCCACAGGCCTCAAGTTTTATCCTTCCGCGATCGCACAAGTGCCATATCGATTTACCCATTCACGTGCATGTGTCATACTGTGTTTATTACATGCCTTCAATCTATAAAAACAAGACACTCAGCAATTCATTTGACAACTATCAACAAAAACAACACATTTTATCGCCAACCAAATTTGCGAGGAGAACTCCTGTTACTATTTCGTCCCCTGAGTTCCAATGTGTTCTATGTGCCTATTGGCAGTTCAGGGGACAATATTCAGCTATCGCTACTGAGTCAAATTTTAATTGCGTTGCACTATTTGTAGAAAACTCCAGTGAAATTTTGCTTCCATTTATAAATAGCCTGTGAACGATTTCTGTTCCTCACATATTTGCGGAAGAGATTTTCATTTTCCGCATGGTTTAGTGTTGCGATGGCACAAGTGCCATATCGAATAAGGCCACAGGCCTCAAGTTTTATCCTTCCGCGATGGCACAAGTGCCGTATTGATTAACCCATTCATATGCGTGTGTCATTCTGTGTTTATTACATGCCTTCACGTCTGTAAAAACAATTATTAGAAGAACACTCAGCAATTCATTTGACAACCATTAACAAAAAGAACACATTTTTTTGCCAACCAAATTTGCGAGGAGAACTCGTGTTACTATTTCATCCCCTGAGTTCCAATGTGTTCTATTTTCCTATTGGCAGTTCAGGGGACAATATTCAGCTATTGCTAGTGAGTCAAATTTTAATTGCAATGCACTATTTGTAGAAAACTCCAGTGAAATTTCGCTTCTATTTAAAAATAGCCTGTCAACGATTTCTGTTCCGCACATATGTGCAGAACAGATTTTCATTTTCCGCATGGTTTAGTGTTGCTGTAGATGGGAATTACATAGAACATGCATGTAATAAAACCATTTAAAATACCTCTAATAAAAAGATGACCTGTTAATTGCATATAGTTAAGATAACTGTATTCATATTGAATTTCCTCTTATGTAATAATAGCCTCAAAAGAAATGCTCAACAACCGAGTATTTTCATGGGTGTTGCATGCACACAGGATTTCAAATGAAGAGTTCAACATTTGCCCAACAAAAAAATGGAAATCAAATACTGTCAGACTCCCCAAAGTATTAAGTCTACATATGTTGGACAAGCATTCGACGAAGAGCAGTGCACCATCAACTTACAGTACACTTTAGTACACAGTGCCCCATGTGGGCAATGGGGGTGAAGTGTCTTGCCCAAGGACACAATGCAGTTGCTTCAGGTGGGATTCGAACCGTGGACTTCTCAGCTTGAAAGTCGACATACTGAATATGACAACCTTCGAAATAAGATAATTGCGAAGTTTTGAATAATGTTTACGGAATAATTTAACCCATACTGCATCACATTTTGTGATGCAAATTCTGAGTTTTGTGATGAAAACCAACACTGGTTTTCCTTATCTGATTATTTTTTTGGTATTTAAGGTAACATTCAGCATCTATGACTAAATAATGACCACAATACAAGTATTAAGCAAAGTTTAGCTAATTGTTCATATATCTAAGCTGTGCACTTCTATACTATGATTTCAATCCCAGACATTGGTTACCAGGTCATGTTTTCAATTCAGCAGAATATACTACAGTGAACAAGCACTGCTCACACTGGAAGTTCAAACTTCTGAAAATGAAGAATAGGCGCACCAATAACTGCAGGTAAATTCAACAAGTGTGAACCCTGATAAGCATGCCATGCCCAATCAAAGAGAACAAAATAATTAAAGACCCAAATCTATCAAACTGAGCAGAGTTAAAAATTCTAAATTAGATGTGAGTCTTCCATGGAAGACGTGTGTCGCTTGGCGTTTCAGACAGAATTCTAAGTGGAAAAGGGGCATAACTCTGGAAAAAATACAGCGGATCAAAAAATAAAATAGGAGGTGCACAATGCCATGATGTGATAAAGAATCACTGAAAGTTTCATCAAAATCCATTCATAGGTTAAAGAGGAGTGGTGGATAAGAGAAGCCTGGCGTTTCAGGCAGAATTCTAAGTGGAAAAGGGGCATAACTCTGGAAAAAATACAGCGGAGCGGATCAAAAAATAAAATAGGAGGTGCACAATGTCATGATGTGATAAACAGTCACTGAAAGATTCATCAAAATCCATTCATAGGTTAAAGAGGAGTGACGTATAAGAGAAGCCTGGCGTTTCAGACAGAATTCTAAGTGGAAAAGGGGCATAACTTTGGAAAAAATACAGCACATCAAAAAATAAAATAGGAGGTGCACAATGCCATGATGTGATAAAGAATCACTGAAAGTTTCATCAAAATCCAAAATAGGTTAAAGAGGAGTGGCGGATAAGAGAAAGTGTGATGCGGACGACGCAAGACGACAAAAGTAATCCCTATATGTCGCTCCCCACTTCATGGGGCGGCGACACAAATATGGAAGAAACTTTTGTTTTCAAATTGAAGAATTAACCCTTAAAATTTCCACTCTATAATCCCCTGAAAGAGTGAGGCCTACATATCTGCCTAACATGTCAGAGGCTTTGTGAGAACAAATTTCAACGGAATTAACTCTTTTAAAAATGTCTCCAATTTTGTTACCGGGTAAGCTCATATGCACATCCACATACACAAATTAGATTATCTGTGAATAGAGAAAAAAAACTTAAAATGACGTGTTTACAAATTGCATCAATGGAGAATACTGTCAGTGAGGAAAAAAACAAAACTCATTCACTTGGAATTTCTCTGTAATATGTCATCCACATATCCATCTGACAACTACAAGCTTAAGAGGCATTAACTCTTCACCTAACACGAAAAGCAGACGACACTTACAAACAAAATTCTTGAATAACCATTTTTTTTATTATTTCTGCATCAAAAACATAGCTTATGACCCCCCTCATTTGAACAAGCTCAATGAGCTCGTTCCAATGAGGGGTCAGATAAAAAATGAAAATGTAATGAAAACTAAATGGTGAAATTTGTGAATATCACTGGCCACTTTTGACCGTTACATTGAGTAAAGGGTTAACTGAATTTTCATGTCTTGATCCATGCACAAAGCTTTTTGAACGTTTTGTATTTTCAGAAAGGGCAGCAAAATCACATGTAATAATAGTTCCCCAGTTTTACTTGCCATATCGATCATTATCACATTTGGATAAATAAACGATCACCTATTTTGAATAAATACAAAAAGTCTGGAATCTTTGTATCCACAATAGGTCAGTGAATAACACTACTGCATTGAGCAATAAGAAAGATAAGAAGTTTCTTTTCAGTTTTCCAGCAATCGCAGCCAACTGTTAAAAAAACAAAAGAAGTGTTTACAAACTGCATCAAAGAAGAACAAAGTCAGGGAAGGAAAAAAAATCTCATTCTTTTTTAATTTCTCAGTAATATGTCCTCAACATATCCACCTGACAACGACAAGCTCAAGAAGCATTATTTTGAATTTCCATGCCTTGCTCCATGCACAAAGCTTTTTCAATGTTATGCATTTTCAGAAATGGCAGCAAAAGCCACACTCAACCAACATTCTTGGTCAGCAATTTTATTATAGCATAAGAGGTCAATGTAAAGTGTTATCCCTTTACCCAATGTAATGGTCAAAACTGCCCAGTGCTATTCTTAAAAATCGCCAAATAATTTTCAATATTTTTTTCATTTTTTGTCACAAAAGTTAAAAAATTTATAGTAATTTATATATTTTTTATACTTACCAATGACCCACACATAGCTGGTGCTAAATCTCAAAAATCTAGGGCCAAACACAAATTTTGCCCCCAATCCCCAAAATTTGCATCTAAAACCGAAAAAAATCATGTCCTAAATGGTCCTCCATACTTTCCCTCCACTGCGCATGCGCAGTGTCAAGGAGGTCTCGAAATTGGCACCAATTATCATTCTTACAAGCAGTGCCTGGTCAGCGCTATGTACTCAGCGGGGAGGTATGAGTTCCCAACTCCTGGGAGGGCCATCCCCGTCTGGGTCATTGGTAAGTATAAAAAATATATAAATCACTATAAATTTTTTAACATTTTTATACTGTACCAATGACCCAGACATAGCTGAATAGTAAAAAAGGCTGGAGGGCCTAGGACATAGAGGAAAATCCAATAAGCTCAACTATATATAATAGAGTCATCCCCTCGAGGAGAAAAGGAGTATTAGGCTTTACATGTATCTTTCTTATTTATGATAAATTAGAAAGACACAACACCCTCCATAATTGAGCATAATAACATTCATGTTCTCTATTAACATCCAGTATAACCCTTTATACTAATTATTTTTAAAGTAAGCCAATAAATAAAGTTAGTCCAGAGAATTGAGACTCTTTATACTCTTTAAAAGTGTCTGAGGATTGTATATTAACGCCCGTTTGACACGTGACATATACAAATGCTTCACACCGAGCTACACTTTAAAAATATGACATGAATGAATTTTAAACATTAACTTTACACTTTAAAACCATCCCGGTAACGACTCAGAATTACTGACTCCAGAGGAGGTATCCCCTTGCTTTTCACTATAAAGCAGGTGACCTAAGGGAACACCCTCCCCCCCCCCCCCCTTCCCCTTGCCCTGGGTCAAATAGCCCAGAGCGAAGAGGGCAGCAGGACGGAGTCACTGCCGGAACAGAAAGCCTGCATAACTATAGTTGCAACTGTTTAGTGGATGACATTCTGAGCAACAGATAACGGACCTAAACAATGCAGGTCTCCAGAAATGGACTCAATATTTCTGAGATAAAAATTTGTGAATGTGGATGGCTGAGACCAATATGCAGCCTTCATTAAATCTGTAATAGCAACACTATTTGCGTAAGCCCAAGATGTAGAAAGAGCTCTTACTTCATGAGCCGAAATCTTAAGCACAGACTGCTGAGTAGAAGATAGAATATCATAAGCAGTACGGATAGTTAACTGAATCCATCTAGCAATAGAATGGACCGTAATGTCCTTTCTATTAGGCATCAGAGACAGAAAGAAGCGTTTTCGTCCCTTTCTGATAAACTGAGATCTTCGTTTATAAATACGTAAAGCTCTAACCGGACAGAGTAAAGGCCTATGCCCGTCTGAAGACGGAAGGGCCTTAATAACAATAGGTTCCAGATATTTATTAGGAGCCTGATTCTTAGCCAAAAATCCAACATTAGTAGTAAAGGTAATAGTGTTCCCGACACTACGATAGTGAGAATCGTCCACAGATAGTGCATGAAGCTCACTGACTCTTCTAGCAGAAGAGAAAGCTAAGAGAAATGCTGTCTTATAAGACAAGAATTTGAAATCTACTGTCTCAAGAGGCTCAAATGGCTTTTCTTTTAGTTTAAGAAGAACCCAAGCTAAATTCCATTTAGGGATTAATCTAAGGGTTCTAGGTCTATTTATCGAGAAGTTTCTAACTAATTTAGATAAAGAGACATTAGATCCAATTTGTAAACTATCATGATGTGCATAGGTATCAGATAACATAGACCTATAACCTTTAATAGTAACAGGCTGCAGTTTGATCTCGTCAAACAAGTATACTAGAAAGTTTGCAATGTCTGGTATGGAGGGATCAAATATATCAACAGAATGATCCCTACACCAACGACGAAAGACCTTCCACTTAGCCGCATAGTTTAGCAAAGAGGAGGTCCTCCTACAGTTAGAAATCGCATCCACTGCTCGTCCTGTAAAATGCTTGCCGTGTAAGAAGGACCGCACAACGGAAATACGTGAAGGTTGAGACCTTGTGGGTTGTGATGTAGTTGACGCGATTTCCCCTGCAAAAGAAGATCCTCTGGTGGAGGAACTTTTCGCGGTAAGTCCCACAGCAGACACCTGAGTAGATTTATCCACGGTCTCTGTGGAGACAGACGCTACCAATAGAATTTTGCATTGAGATTGTTTTATCTTTAGCAATATCTGCAGAATCAAAGGCGCTGGAGGATACGCATATCTTATCATTCCATCCCACGAGATCGATAGAGCGTCTACTGCATATGCTTGGGGATCCAGACATGGACACACATACGTTTGCAACTGATTGTTGAGTTGTGTCGCAAATAAGTCTATCACTGGCCGCTCCCATTGGTAGCAAATCTGATTGAATACCTGTTTGTTGAGAGTCCATTCTGATGGCAACAAGCGACACTTCCGTGAAAGGGAGTCTGCTAATACATTCAGATGACCTGGAATATGACGGACCGAAAGTAGAACTTGATGTTCTAGAACAAACAGAAGGATTCTTTCCGTTAAATTGAATAAAGGAACGGAATGCTTGCCTCCCTGGTTCCGAATATACGCTACTACTGTCGTATTGTCAGACAGGATTTGGACATGTGCTTTCTGAATAATGTTCATCCAATAACGTAGTGCAAGCCAAATTGACATCATTTCCTTGATGTTTATGTGCTTGCCTAGGAACTGCAGATCCCAAAGACCCTGGCACTTCGAATCCGTTGGGATCAATGTTGCACCCCAACCTGTTTGACTGGCATCCGTCATAATCGTAAAACTCGGATCCGGAAACTGCAGTAGAACTCCCTGAGTCAACCACTGAATGTTTGCCCAAGTTTGAATCTCTTGTTTCACTTGATTTGACAAGAGAACATCTATATCGAGCGAATGAATCTTTACACTCCAATTCTGAGTCAAGAAAATTTGGAGAGGACGAGTGCGTGACTGCCCCATCGGAATGAGATCCGCAGCGGCTCCGCACAGACCTATCAGTCTCATGAACTCTCTCGCTGTGACTTTGTCTGAGTGAAGACAATAGCGAGCGTAACAACTGATTAATTTCGCTCTGGTTAACAGCAGACGAATGAGATTGTTGTGCGTCTCGAAGCTCATTCCCAGATGAGTGAATGACTTGGACGGCACCAGATCCGACTTCTCCTCGTTTATTATAAAACCGAGACGTCGGAGTAATAGAAGCAGATTCTGCACATCGTTCTGAAGCGTTAACTCGTTGCCGTACCTCTGAAGAATGTCGTCCAGGTAGGCCGACGTTACCGCAGATGAATGAGCTCGGAAATACATCATTACCGAGTTCATTATTCGAGTGAAAGCCCAGGGTGCTAGGTTCAAACCGAAGCACATCGCTCGGAACTGATATACAACTCCTAGGACTGCGAAGCGTAGATTCTTTCTGAATGTCGGATGTACCATGTTGTGAAAGTACGCATCCTTGAGATCTATGCTTGTAGCATAGTCGTTCACCCGAATACTCGCTCTGACTGATCGAATTGTCTCCATATAGAACTTCGGAGCGACGATCAGCTTGTTTATCCAGCTCAGATCTATGACTGGACGGAACGAGCCGTCTGGTTTCGGAACCAGAAACAGATGGCTGTAGAAACCCGGTGATTCCTGGTCTTCTACGACCTCTACCGCGTTCTTCTTCAGAAGAGACTGTACTTCTGATAAAAGAGTGTCTCTTTTCTGCGGATTCGACGGAGGCTGAGTCCATTTTGGACTTCGAGTTAATGGAGGTTTACGTTTGAAGGACATTCTTAGCCCTTCCGAAATCACCCCTCGAACCCAGGGGTCGTCCGTAATTGACGCCCACTCGTTTATAAAACTCGATAATCTTCCGCCTACCGGAACACGATAGAGGTTCAAACCATCACCTCCTGGACCTGCGAGGCTTGCGGAAGGAGAAACTACGTCCTCCACGACCCGAACCTCGCCCCGTCGACCTAGGGACGTCTGACCGGTAATCTCGGCCAGAAGAACGTCCCGCACGAGAGTTGCTGCCTTGACGGTCTCTAGAATAAGACCTAGAGGATGCATAGGAACCTCTATGGGAACTTCTCTTGGGCGTACTTGTCCCAGAAGTGCCTGTCTTACTCTTTTCTGCTGCATCCGGCTTTTTGGAAGCAGATTTGAAAAGCAGAGAATCCGAAGCTTTCTTAGTTATCTTATCATAGATTGCTGAAAGCTTGCCGTCGAAGAGAAGCTCTCCGGAGACCGAAGCCACTCTGAGAAAGTTCTTTACCTTACCATCCACGCGCGTGGATGTAGCTAGGGCTGCGTCACATCTAACCAACTCCAGGTTTGCCACTGAAAGGGCGGAGTTATACGTGGAATAAGCTACTGCCCTTGAAAGAAGTCTTAATGAGGATTGTATATCCTGGAATTCTTTCCCTTGAAGACGTAATGATAACGCCTTAGTAAGGTGATCTGCGTATGATAAGGCGTCTAAGTTAACTCTGTTAGACATTATTGTCATTTCCAACGTCGTGGTTGGAATTGACATAGACGACGGGATAGACAATTCCAAGTCTTCAGCCTCGTTGTCTAGACGCAGAGGAACTCTCAGTATGCCCTGTCCTGCCGTTTCGAATTTATTCCTTGAATTGATGAAAGGCAGATTTAGGGCATTTGCGGATAAGAAACCAGACTTGCCCGTTTTGGTAGCAAGCTTATAAATAGCGTTGTTCAATAATTCAAATGTTCTTGTGACCTTATTGGACTGTGTCGGAAACTCAGGGACTATGTCCCTGAACCGATCCAAAAATTCTGTGTCCAGTGATGCTATCAGTCTCTTATCCGGCATCGCAGCATTCTGGTCCGACGGAACAACCTCTGGAAGGTAATGCCGGATAAAATCTACGGCAGCTTTATGTTGTTCCGAAAGGGAAAGCTCCAAATCCTCCGAATCCCTTTCGCCATCCTGTCGGACCCTATGAAGTTCTCGGTCGTCCGTACCCGATGCTTTGGCGGAGCGTACCAACCCAGCGTCGGCGGATAATTCCTGATCCGACAGAGATTCTATCGTTTGCTGGGATGCTGCGAAAAGTTGTGCTATTTGGGATAGCACGTTCGTCACTGAGGCCTGTGGAGTAGCGGTCTTACGTTGCTTTGCCGCTGGAAGCTCCGTGTACGTTGACTCCTGCATACTTCTTTTATGCGAGATGTCCGGAGTCTACAGGCCTCATGTCCCTGGCTACCGGATGGCGTGACCTGGTCGCCGTGGAATCCCTGATCGGTGAAGCTGGCTGGATATCCGGTCCATATATCTGGTCCCAGATGTTGTTGTACGAGAGAGGGACCTCTCTCGCTCGCAGCCCAGATGGACCTCGACGAGCTAGGAACCGGACTAATAGGCTTCCTCCGTTCTCTCCTCTGATCCGTCGTCACTGGGTGTGCACTTTGTCTTATTATAGTGCTCGCATCACCCAAATCTCCTTCCTGGACCGCAATGGACGAACCCGGCTGCCAAGCCATTCGATGAATGGTCGCTACACCAGGCGAGCTAGGGGACGCCAATGCCGTCGATCCTACTAGGGACATCTGAGGCAATTGACGTATTTCCATGAGCACTTTTCCCGCTAGCTCTTCATTTAACTGTGACGACGGAGGCACACTTTTGGAAGACATCACGGAAACATCACCCTGTTCTTGTTACTCTGAAATAGAGATTGATAAACTAGAGTGACCCTGCGGAGAAAGAACCGGCATGGCCTTTTCCCCGCTAACAACATACCGTGACACACGTTTCCAATGTTTGTCATCCCAATTGACACATACTGAACAGGAGTTAGTGTGAGTACACCGACTACAATTAATACAATGATTATGAAAGTCAGAGGAAGATTTCCTCTTATTACAATTTGAACAATATCCTTTCATTGTGAAAAGAATACAAAAAGTCCTAGTACTCACACCAACCCCTGAAAACAAAGATACATAATAACATGATCCATCAATATAGAAAAAATAACTGAAATCAAAAAAATTTTTTGAAAAAATATTTTTTCAGAAAAGCCCAAGTTTCTGAAAGTAACGTTCAGCCCCAATGGATCCCAAAAAGCCTAAGTGTGGACAAAATTTTTTAAAATATTACAAAAAAATTAATGCAACACTTACGTATAATAATAATGTATCTTGTTATGATTAGGCTAATACAAAGACAAGAAAATCCCTCTCAACAGAAACCGTTGTCAATGTAAACAAGAAGTGTATAAACACCAGAAACATGACTCCAGGCACTGATAACCATGGCCCGAAATCAGTTACCAATAACACACTATCTGATGCAAAACAGAGACTTCCAGGGAAGAAACTGCAGAACATCAGATGGTAGATGCAGAACACTACGCCTAAACACCCATGGGTGAGGATGTAAACATGGGGAAAAGAACAGAATTCATTCTGTTACCCAGCTAAAACTCCCAAGAAATTTTAATAATAATATTACAGAAAATATGCCAAAAGCATGGGAGAATAGGAAGGGGGGACTTAAAGGAAAGGGAGAGAGGAAACACTGAACAAGCAGTGTAACTTTATAGCAAGTATGACAACAACAGGCCCATGCCTCGAAATTAGGCAACATAACATAATTTCGTAAAAAATTTTTAAGTTACAGCCCTGATTATTGCCTGCCACTCATTTTTCCTCTCCTCCTTCTATTTCCTCTTTAGATCCACCATTTCTCTAATATTTATGTGTCTGGCATCATTTAAACTGAGATTTACAAGCACAAATATCAGTCAGATGTGAACTGATGAAGGGCCAAACAAAGAATGATAATTGGCGCCAATTTCGAGACCTCCTTGACACTACGCATGCGCAGTGGAGGGAAAGTATGGAGGACCATTTAGGACATGATTTTTTCGGTTTTAGATGCAAATTTTGGGGATTGGGGGGCAAAATTTGTGTTTGGCCCTAGATTTTTGAGAATTAGCACCAGCTATGTCTGGGTCATTGGTACAGTATAAAAGTTAAAAAATTTATAGTAATTTATATATTTTTTATACTTACCAATGACCCAGACATAGCTGCTGGTGCTAACTCTTAAAATATAGGGCCAAACACAAATTTTGCCCCCCAATCACCAAAATTTACATCTAAAACCAAAGAAAACATGTCCTGAATGGCCCTCCACACTTCACCTCTACTGCGCATGCGCAGTGTCAAGGACGTTCCGAAATTGGCGCCATTAATCATTCTAATAACCAGTGCCTGGTAAGCGCTATGTACTCAGCGGGGAGGTAAGAGTTCCCAACTCCTGGGAGGGCCATCCCCGTCTGGGTCATTGGTAAGTATAAAAAATATATAAATTACTATAAATTTTTCAACATTTTTATACTGTACCAATGACCCAGACATAGCTGAATAGTAAAAAGGCTGGAGGGCCAAGGACATAGAGCAAGATGGAATACGCTCAATAATATAAAATAGAGTCATCCCCTCTAGGGAAAAAGAAGTAATAAGCCTTACATGTATCTTTCTTATTTATGATAAATTAGAAAGATACAACACCTTCCAAAATTGAGCATCATACATCCATGTACTCTACTAATATCTAGTATAATCCTTATACTAATAATTTTTAAAGTAAGCCAATAAATAAAGTAAGTCTAAAGAATAGAGACTCTTTATACTCCTTAAAAGTGTCTGAGGATTGCATAATCATGTCCGTTGACACGTGCTATATTCAAAAGCTATACTTTAAAAACTAAGACTTGAATGAATTTTTAAAACATAAACTTCTCACTAAACAACCATCCCAATAACAGCTCAGAATTACTAACTCCGGAGGAGGCATGCCCTTGTTTTCATAGTAAAACAGGTGACCCAAGGGAACACCCTCCCCCCCCCACCCTCTTTTTCTTGCCCTGGGTCCAATAGCCCAGAGCGAAGAGGGCAGCAGAACGGAGTCACTGCCAAAACAGACAGCCTACCTAGCTATAATAGCAACTGTTAAGTGAATGACATTCTGAGCAGTAGATAATAGACCTAACAATAGAGGCCTCCAGAAATGGACTCAATATTTCTGAGATAAAAAATTCATGAATGTGGATGGCTGAGCGCAATGAGCAGCCTTCAAAAATCTATAATAGCGACACTATTAATGTAAGCCCAAGATGTAGAAGAACTCTTACTTCATGAACCAAAATCACAAACACAACTGCTGAGTCAAAGATATACCATAAGCAGTATCGATAGTTAATTGAATCCATTAGCAATAGAATGGAGCGTAACGTCCTTCTAATAGGCATCAAAGACAGAAGAAGTTTACACCCGTAGTAATAAACAGATATCTGTTTATAAATACATAAACTCTAACCGGACAGAGTAAAGGCCTATGCCCGTACGAAGATGGAAGGACCTTAATAACAATAGGTTCCGGATATTAGGAGCCTAACTCTTATGCAAAAAATCCAACCTAAATAGTAAAGGGAGTAGTGATTCCGAAACTACGAAAGTGAAAATCATCCACCGATAGTGCATGAAACTCTCGGACTCTTCAGTAAAAGAGAAGCCAACAGAATTACTGTCTAAAAGGTCAGAATTTGAAAACTACTGTTTCCAGAGGCTCAAATGATTACTTAGCTAAATAAGAACCGAAGTTAAATTCCATATAGGAATTTAATCTAATGATTCTAAGTCTATTTATCAAAAAGTTACTAACTGACTTAGATAAAGAGACATAAGACTCAATTGTAAACTATCATAGAGTGCATAGGTATGAGGTAACATAAACCTATAACCTTAATAATAACAGGCTGCAGTAGATCTTGTCAAACAAGTATACTAAAAAGTTGCAATGAGTAGTATGGAGGGATCAACAATATGAACATAGTGATCCCTACACCAACGACGGAAGAGCCTCCACTTTAGCCGCATAGAATAGTGAAGAAGAGGATCTCCTATAGTAAGAAATTGCATCCAAAGCTCGTCCAGTACAATGCTCACAATGCAATACGGACCACACAACGGAATACGTGAAGGTTGCGACCTTGCGGGTTGTGATAAAGATGACGCGATTTTACCCAGCGAAAAAAGATCCTCTCATTAAGGAAGATTTTGCGTTAAGTCCCACAGTAGACATCAGAGTAAATATACCCACAGTCTCTGTGAAGATAGAGATGCTATGAACAGAAATGTATTGTGGTTGTTTATCTTAGCAATACCTGCTGAAACAACAACGCCGGAGGATACGCATATCCTATCATTCCGTCCTATTAGATCAATAGAGCATTAACAACATTAGCTCAGAGATCCGGACAAGCAAACACATACGTCTGCAATTGATTAGCAAGCTGTGTCGTAAATAAATTATCATTGGGCGCTCCCATTGATATCAAATCTGATTGAATACTTGTTTGTAGAGAGTCCATTCTGACGGCAACAAGCGACTCATAAGTGAACGGGAGTCCGGTAAAACAATCAGACGACCCGGAATATGACGGACCGAAACAGAACTTGGTGTACTATAACAAACAGAAGGATTCTTTCCATTAAATTGAATAACGGAAACGAATGAGTGCCTCCCTGGTTCCGGAGATACGCCACTACTGTCGAATTAACGGACAGGATTTGGATATGCGTTTCTGAATAATGTTCATCCAATGACATAAAGCAAGCCTAAAAAACATTATTCCGCGGAAGATAAGTGCTTGCTTAGAGACTGCGGAACCCAAAGACCCTGGCACTTCGAATCCGTTGGGATCAATATTATATCCCAACCTGTTTGACTGGCAACCGTCATAATTATAACACTCGGATCCGGCAACTGCAGTGGCACTCTCTGAGTCAACCACCGAATGTTTGCCCCAGTCTGAATCTCTTGCAACACTAGATAGACAAGAGAACGTGTAAATCGAGCAATTCATGGATTGTTGAAAAGTTGCCGTCGAAGAGAAGCTTCTCCGAGAACGAAGCGACTCTGAGAGAGTTCTACACCTTACTATCCATGCGCGTGGATGTAGCTAGGGCTGCGTCACGTCTAACCAACTCCAATCAGCCACTGAAGGGCGGAGTTATACGTGAACAACCTATTGCGCTCACAAGAAATCACATTGAGGATAATATCCCGTAATTCTTTTCTTGAAGACGTAATGATAACGCTTCAGTAAGGTGGATTACGTATGATAAAGCGTCTAAGTTAAGTCTACTAGACATCATTGTCGTTTCCAACATTGTGGTTGGAAAAGACATAGACGGCGAAAAAGAATATTTCCAGTCTTTAACCACGCCGTCTAGACGCATATGAACTCTCGGTATGCCCTGCTCTGCCAAAATAAATTATTCGTATAAATGATAAAAAGGCAGAAATGAGCATTGCGGACAAGAAACTAAACTATAATGCTTGGTAGCAGGCTTATATGCATATATAGCGTCGATAAATAATACACATGTTCTAATGACAATATTGGACTGTGTCGGTAAGTCAGGGACAATGTCCCTGAACCAATCCAAAATTCCGTGTCCAATGATGCTATAAGTCTCTTATCCAACATCGCAGCAATGTAGTCCGAAATAACAATCACTGGAAGATAATGCCAGAAGATATGAATGGCAGCTTCCGATGCTACGAAAGGGAAAACTCTAAATCTGTCGAATCCCTTTCGCCATCCTGTCGGACCCTATAAAACGTTCGGTCGTCCGTACCTGATGCAACCACGGACCGCACCGACCCAGCGCCGTCAGATAATTCCTGATTCGAGTAAGAAACTGTCGATTGCTAGGATGCTGCGAAAAAACTGTGCTAACTCGGATAGCACGTCCGTCACTGAGGCCTGTGGAGAAGCGGTCCTACAATGCATTGCCGCTAGAAGCTCCGTGATCGTTACCCCGTGCATACTACTAATATGCGAGCGAACGGAGTGTATAGGCCTCGTGTCCCTTGGCTACCGGATGGCGTGATCTATTCGCCGTGGAATCACTGAATGACGAAACTGATCGGATACTCGAGGTCACGTAGCCAATGTGCGGTCGTGTGCCCTGCTGTGAGGATGAGGAAGCATTATCGACAGTCTCTCGGACTGTCAATATAACGGAGCGTCCCGACCGACAGACATATGCTCCGAATGTAAAATATCTGAACCACAACATGTGGTCCCCTATGTTGTTGGACGAGAGAGGGACCTCTCTCGCTCACAGCCCGGACGGACCTGGACAAGCCAGGAACCGGACTAACAGGCTTCCTCCGATCTGTCCTCAATCCGCCGTCACTGGGTGAGTACTAAAGTAATTATAGTGCTCGCATCACCCAAATCCTTCCTAGACCGCAACGGACGAACCCGGCAGCCGAACCATTCGATGAATGTACGCTACACCAGGTGAACTAGCGAATGTTACTCTGTCGATCCTACAAGGGACCTCTTAGGCAATAAACATATTCCATGAGCACTTATTGCCGCTAGCTCTTCATTAACTATGACGACAGAGGCACACTTTTGAAAGACATCTCCGTAACCTTGCGAACAAGAAACCAGAAATGCTTGGTAATAGCAAGCATATAATAATAATATATATAGCGTCGTTCAATAATTCGAAAGTTTGTGTGACATTATTGGACTATGTCAGAACTGAGGGACGATGTCCCTGAACCGAACCAAAAATTTCAAAGTCCACCGACGCTATCAGTTTCTTATCCGGCATCGCAGCATTCTGGTCCGACAAAAGAAGCTGTAGAAGATCAAGTCAGATAACATACACAACAGCATATGTTGTTCCGAAAGGGAAAGCTCGAAATCCTCCGAATCCCTTTCGGTATCCCGTTGGACCGGATAAAATTTTCGGACATCCGTACCCGCTTCCGCGGAGCGTCCCGACCCAGCATCGTCGGATAAAAAATATGCGACAGATTCAGTTGATGCTGGGATGCTGCGATAAGCTGTGCTATTTAGGAAAGCACGTCCGTTCCCGAGGCCTGTGCAGTAGCGGTCTTACGATGCATTGCCGCCGGAAGCTCCGTGTACGTTGACTCCCACACTTTCCTATGCAAACGTCCGGAGTCTGCAGGCCTCGTGTCCCTGGCTACCGGATGGTGTGACCTGGTCGCCGATGATTCTCTGACTGGCAAAGCTGACTGGATATCCGAGGTCACGTAGCCAAGAGCGGTCGTGTGCGCTACCATGAGAATGAGGAAGCCTTATTGACAGTCTACTCCGGACTGCCTATATGTCGGAGCGTCCCGAGTGACGGACGTATGCTCCGAATGCGAAACATTTTGTACCACAACATCTGGGGCCAGATGTTGTTGTACAAGAGAGGGGCCTCTCTCGCTCGCCGTCCGGATGGACCAGAACGAGCTATGAACCGGACTAAAAGGCTTCCTCCATTCTCCCTCTAATCCGCCGTCACTGGGTGTGCATTTGGTTGATTTATAGTGCTCGCATCACCCCAAAACTCCTTCTAGACTGCAACGGACGAACCCGGCTGCTGAACCATTCGATGAATGGACGCTACACCGGGCGAGCTAGCGGACGTCAAAGGCCGTCGAACCTACTAGGGTCCTCTTAGGCAATTGGCGTATTTACATGAGCACTTTTCCGCTAGCCCTTCATTAATTGTGACGATGGAGGCACACTGTTGGAAGACATCACAGATACATCACCCTAATCTTGATTGTCTGAAATAGAAATTGAAAAAGTAGAGTGACCCTGCGGGGAAAGGACTGGAGTGTCCAATTCCCCACTAACATACCGTGACATACGCTTCCCATGTTGTCATCGAAATCATACGATACAGAACAGGAGTTAATGAGAGTACACTGACCACATATAGAATGATTATAAAAGTCAGAGGAAGACTTCCTCTTATTACAATTGATCAAAATCCTTTCAATGTGAAAAGAAAACAAAGTCCTGGTACTCGCACCAACCCCTGGCAATCAAAATACATAATAATAATATGATCCATTAATATAGAAAAAATAATTGAAATCAAAATATTTTGAAAAAATATTTTTTCAGAACAGCCCAAGTTTCTGAAAAGTAACGTTGAGCCCCAATGGATCCCAAGCCTAAGTGTGGACAAAAATTTAAAAAATATTTTAAACAATTTATTCAACACTTACGAACAATAATAATGTATCTAGTTATGATTAAAATAACATCAAGATATTATTTTCAAGAAATCCCCCCTCACACAGAGGGCTGTTGTAAATGTAAACAATGAGTGTAAAAACACTAAAATAAGACTCCAGGCACCCAGGCCCGGAATCAGTTACCAAAAATACACTATCTGATGCAAAACAGAGACTTCCAGGGAAGAAACTGCAGAACATCAGATGGTAGATGCAGAACACAACGCCTAACCACACGTAGGTGAAGACGTAAACATGGGGAAAGAACAGAATTCATTCTGTTATTCAGCTAAAACTCCCAAGAAATTTTAGTAATAAAAATTACAGAAACTATGCCAAAAGCATGGGAGAATAGCAAGAGGGGACTTAAAGGAAAGGGAGAGAGGAAAACACTGAAAAATCAGTGTAACTAAATAACCAGAATGACAACAAAATGGCTGCTGCCTCGAAAATAGGTAACTTAACATAATTTCATTAAAAAATTTTAAATTACAGCCCTGATAACATTCTGTCACACATTTTTCCTCTCCTCCTTCTCTATCCTCCTTAGAATCACCATTTCACTAATATTTATGTGTCTGGCATCATTTAAACTGAGATTTACAAGCACAAAGATCAGTCAGATGTTAACTGATGAAGGGCCAAACTTAGAATGATTAATGGCGCCAATTTCGGAACGTCCTTGATACTGCGCATGCGCAGTAGAGGTGAAGTGTGGAGGGCCATTCAGGACATGTTTTCTTTGGTTTTAGATGTAAATTTTGGGGATTGGGGGGCAAAATTTGTGTTTGGCCCTATATTTTAAGAGTTAGCACCAGCAGCTATGTCTGGGTCATTGGTACAGTATAAAAATATACATAGGTTTTGACCCCTCGTTGGAACGAGCTCATTGAGTTCGTACCAATGAGGGGTCATAACCTATGTTTTTAGAGACAAAAAATGATAAAATGAGTTATCCAACAATTATTTTTTTGCAAGTGGCATCTGTTTTTCGTGTTAGGTAAAGGGTTAAGAAGAAGAATCATGCAATTTTATTTCAGCCAATTGGGGATCAGGAAGAACATTTATTCTTTAATAATGTAAATATTCACAAATAAACATTTAGTTTTGCTTTCTGCAACGTGTTTGTAAGACTTAAACATCCACAACTGTTCGGATAAAATTCTGGAAAGCAGTTGTCCTGCATGGGTAGTTAATAAAAAACAAGATTTCATAAAGAACTCTGAAATGAGATAAAAACCAAAATTGAAATACCTTTTTCCCGAAAGTTGTTGGAATAACATCTGAAGTATTCACAGAATGAAGGGGAGCAAATAAAACTTAACCTTGTGAGCCGAGATATTGTTGAAAATCCAAAGCTACATAAACAAACTTACAAACAACCACTAAATGAGTCCAGTTTAAATCTTAACAGTCTTTAAAATTTAAAAGACAATTTTTCATAATTTATGCCAATCAAGACAAACTCTGCCCTGCTGCTTTGCAGTAACTGCTTATCAGGTATTGGTTGCCTATAAAAGCAGATAAGACTTTACTCAAAATGACTTCTCTGAATTTTATCTTTGAATTAACCCTTTACCTAACACGAAAAGCAGATGACACCTCCAAACAAAATTCTTGAATAACTAAAAATATTTTCATTTTTTGTCTCAAAAACATAGCTTATGACCCCTCATTGGTACGCGCTCATTGAGCACATTCCAATGAGGGGTCATAAGCTATGTTTTTGAGACAAAAAATAATGAAAGTTAAAAAATTTATAGTAATTTATATATTTTTTATACTTACCAATGACCCAGACATAGCTGGTGCTAACTCTTAAAATATAGGGCCAAACACAAATTTTGCCCCCCAATCCCCAAAATTTGCATCTAAAACTAAAGAAAACATGTCCTGAAAGGCCCTCCACACTTCGCCCCTACTGCGCATGCGCAGTGTCAAGGACGTTCCGAAATTGGCGCCATTTATCATTCTAATAACCAGTGCCTGGTAAGCGCTATGTACTCAGCGGGGAGGCAAGAGTTCCCAACTCCTGGGAGGGCCATCCCCGTCTGGGTCATTGGTAAGTATAAAAAATATATAAATTACTATAAATTTTTTAACATTTTTATACTGTACCAATGACCCAGACATAGCTGACTAGTAAAAAGGCTGGAGGGCCAAGGACATATAGCAAAATGGAATACGCTCAATAAAATAAAATAGAGTCATCCCCTGTAGGGAAAAGAAGTAATAGGCCTTACATGTATCTTTCTTATTTATGATAAATTAGAAAGATACAACACCTTCCAAAAATTGAGCTTCATACATCCATGTACTCTATTAATATCCAATAATCCTTATACTAATAATTTTTAAAGTAAGCCAATAATAAAGTAAGTCTAGAGAATAGAGACTCTTATACTCCTAAAAGTGTGTGAGAATTGCATAATCATGTCCGTTGACATATGCAATATTCAAAAGCTATACTTTAAAAACTAAGACTTGAATGAATTTTATAAACTTAAACTTTTCACTAAACAACCATCCCAATAACAGCTCAGAATTACTAACTCCGGAGGAGGTATCCCCTTGTTTTCATAGTAAAAACAGGTGACCCAAGGGAACACCCTCCCCCCCCCCCCCTTTTTCTTGCCCTGGGTCAAATAGCCCAGAGCGAAGAGGGCAGCCGAACGGAGACACTGCCGAAACAGACAGCCTACCTAGCTATAGTAGCAACTGTTAAGTGAATGACATTCTGAGCAGTAGATAATAGACCTAACAATAGAGGCCTCCAGAAATGGACTCGATATTTCTGAGATAAAATTCATGAATGGATGGCTGAGCGCAATGAGCAGCCTTCAAAAATCTATAATAGCAACACTATTAATGTAAGCCCAAGAAGTAGAAGAACTCTTACTTCATGAGCCGAAATCTTAAGCACAACTGCTAAGCCAATGATATACCATAAGCAGTACGCTAGTTAATAGAATCCATTAACAATAAATGGAGCGTAACGTCCTTCTACTAGACATCAAAGACAGAAGAAGCTACGCCCTTGTAATAAACAGATATCTGTTTATAAATACGTAAACTGTACCCGGAAAGAGTAAAGGCCTATGCCCATACGAAGACGGAAGGACCTTAAAATAATAGGTTCCGGAAATAGGAGCCTAATTCTTATGCAACAATCCAACCTAAATAGTAACGGAAGTATTGATTCCGAAACTATGAAAGTGAAAATCATCCATCGATAGTGCATGAAACTCACTGACTCTACAGTAAAAGAGAAACCAACAGAATTACTGTCTAAAAGGTCAGAATTTGAAAACTACTGTTTCCAGAGGCTCAAATGATTACTTAGCTAAATAAGAACCTGAAGTTAAAATCCGTATAGGAATTTAATCTAAAGATTCTAAGTCTATTTATCAAAAAGTTACTAACTGACTTAGATAAAGAGACAAAAGACTCAATTGTAAACTATCGTAGAGTACATAGGTATGAGGTAACATAAACCTATAACCTAAATAACAACAGGCTGCAGTAGATCTTGTGAAACAAGTATACTAAAAAATAGCAATGAGTAGTATGGAGGGATCAACCATATGAACATAATGATCCCTACACCAGGACGGAAGAGCCTCCACTTTAGTCGCATAGAATAGCGAAGAAGAGGATCTCCTATAGTAAGAAATCGCGTCCAAAGCTCGTCCAGTACAGTGCTTACAATGCAATACGGACCACACAACGGAATACATGAAGGTTGCGACCTTGCTGGTTGTGATAAAGATGACACGATTTACCCAGTGAAAAAAGATCCTCACATAGAGGAAGATTTCACGTTAAGATCCACAGTAGACAAGAGAGTAAATTACTCATGATCTCTGTGAAGATAGAGATGCTATCAACAGAAATGTATTGTGGTTGTTTATCTTAGCAATACCTGGTAAAACAACAGCGCCGGAGGATACGCGTATCCTATCATTCCGTCCTATAGATCAATAGAGTGTTAACAGTATTAGCTCAGAGATCTGGACAAGCCAACACATACGTCTGCAATTGATTAGCAAGCTGTGTCATAAATAAAACATCATTGGGCGCTCCCATAGATAGCAAATCTGATTGAATACTTGTTTGTTGAGAGTCCATTCTGACAGCAACAAGCGACCCGTAAGAGAACGGGAGTGCGATAAAACAATCAGACGACCCAGAATATGACGGACCAAAACTGAACTTGGTGTACTATAACCAACAGACGGATTCTTTCCATTAAATTGAATAACGGAAACGAAAGAGTGCCTCCCTGGTTCCGGAGATACGCCACTACTGTCGAATTAAAGGACAGGAATTTGGGCATGCGTTTCTGAATAATGTTCATGCAATGACATAAAGCAAGCCTAAAAAACATTATTCCGCGGAAGTTAAACTGATAGCTAAAAGACTGCGGAACCCAAAGACCCTGGCACTTCGAATCCGTAGGGATCAGTATATATCCCAATCTGTTTGACTGGCAACCGTCATAACAGCCACACTCGGGTCCGGCAACTGCGGCGGCACTCTCTGAGTCAACCACCGAATGTTTGCCCCAGTCTGAATCTCTTGTAATACTAGATAGACAAGAGAATGTATAAATCAAGCAATTCATGGATTGCCGGAAAGTTGCCGTCGAAGAGAAGCTCCTCCGAGAACGAAGCGACTCTGAGAGAGTTCTTAACCTACTATCCACGCGTGGATGTAGCTAGGGCTGCATCACGTCTAACCAACTCCAATCAGCCACTGAAGGGCGGAGTTATACGTGAACAAACTACTGCCCTCAAAAGAAATTACATTGAGAATAATATCCCGTAAATCTTTTCTTGAAGACGTAATGATAACGCCTCAGTAAGGCGGATTACGTATAATAAAGCGTCTAAGTTAAGTCTACTATACATAATGTCGTTCCCAACATTGAAATTGGAAAAGACATAAACGGCGAAAAAGAATATATGCAGTCTTTAATCACACCGTCTAGACGCATATGAACTCTCGGTATGCCCTGCTCTGCCAAAATAAACTATATGTAAAAAAGATAAAATGGCAGAAATGAGCCACGCGGACAAGAAACTAAACTATCATGCTTAGTAGCAGGCTTGTATATATATATAAATATATAGCGTCGAAAAATAAAACACATGTTGTAATGACAATATTGGACTGCGTCGGTAAGTCAGGGACAAAGTCCCTGTACCGATCGAAAAACCCGAGTCCAATGACGCTATAAGTCTCTTATCCAAGATCGCAGCAATGAAGTCCGAAAAATAATCACTGGAAGAAATGCCAGAAGATATGAAAGGCATCTTCCGATACTACTAAAGGGAAAACTCGAAATCTTTCGAATCCCTTTCGCCATCCTGTCGGACTCTATAAAGCATTCGGTCGTCCGTAGCTTGATGCAACCGCGGACCGCACCGACCCAGCGCCGTCGGATAATTCCTGATTCAACCGAGAAACCGTCAATTGCTGGGATGCTGCGAAACAACTGTGCTAACTCGGATAGCACGTCCGTCACTGAGGCCTGAGGAGCAGCGGTCTTACGATGCATTGCCGCAGGAAGCTCCGAGATCGTTACCCCGTGCATACTTCCAATATGCGAGCGAACGGAGTGTATAGGCCTCGTGTCCCTTGGCTACCGGATGGCGCGACCTATTCGCTGTGGAATACTGAATGCCGAAACTGATCGGATACTCGAGGTCACGTAGCCAATGTGCGGTCGTGTGCCCTGCTGTGAGGATGAGGAAGCATTAAAGACAGTCTCTCGGACTGTCAATATAACGGAGCGTCCCGAGCAACGGACATATGCTCCGAATGTAAAATATCTGAACCACAACATGCGGTCCCCTATGTTGTTGGCTTCCTCCGATCTGTCCTCAATCTGCCGTCACTGGGTGAGTACTAAAGTAATTAAAGTGCTCGCATCACCCAAATCTCCTTCCTAGACCGCAACGGATGAACCCGGCAGCCGAACCATTCGATGAATGTACGCTACACCGGGTGAGCTAGCGAATGTCACTCCGTAAGCGATAGACATATTCCATGAGCACTTATTGCCGCTAACTCTTCATTAACTATGACGACAGAGGCACACTTTTGAAAGACATCTCCATAACTCTTCGAACAAGAAACCAGAAATGCTTGGATAGCAAGCATAAAATAATAATATATATAGCGTCGTTCAATAATTCGAAAGTTTGTGTGACATTATTGGACTATGTCGGAACTGAGGGACGATGTCCCTGAACCGAACCAAAAATTTCTAAGTCCACCGACGCTATCAGTTTCTTATCCGGCATCGCAGCATATGCTGTTCCGAAAGGGAAAGCTTGAAATCCACCGAATCCCTTTCGGTATCCCGTCGGACCGGATGAAACTTTCGGACGTCCGTACCCGCTTCCGCGGAGCGTCCCGACCCAGCATCGTCGGATAAAATATATGCGACAGATTCAGTTGATGCTGGGATGCTGCGATAAACTGTGCTATTAAGGAAAGCACGTCCGTTCCCGAGGCCTGTGCAGTAGCGGACTTACGATGCATTGCCGCTGGAAGCTCCGTGTACGTTGACTCCCGCACACTTCCTATGCGAACGTCCGGAGTCTGCAGGCCTCGAGTCCCCGGCTACCGACCCAGCGCTGTCGGATAATTCTCGATCCGACACCGTTTCTGTCGGCTGCTGGGATGCTGCGATAAGCTGTGCTATGTGCACAAGAATGTCCGGCGTCGAGACCTGCGGAGGCGCAGTCTATCGCTGCTTCGCCGAGGGCAGCTCCGCATCAGATGGCTCCCGCATACTTCCTATGCGAACGTCCGGAGTCCATCGGTCTCGAATCCCTGGCTGCCGGATGGTGTGACCTGGTCGCCGAAGAATCCTTGATCGGCGAAGCTGGTAATATATCGGCGGTCACGCAGCCAAGGTGCGGTCGTGTGCGCTGACGAGAAGAGGAAGCCTTAGCAGTCTCAGCGGACTGCCTATACAACGGAGCGTCCCGAGCGACAGACGTATGCTCCGCTAACGACACATTTGTACCACAACATCTGGGGCCAGATGTTGTTGAACGAGAGAGGGGCCTCTCTCGCTTGCCGTCCGGATGGACCGGAACGAGCTATGAACCGGACTAAAAGGCTTCCTCCGTTCTCCCTCCGATCCGCCGTCACTGGGTGTGCATTAAGTTAATTTTATAGTGCTCGCATCACCCCAAAATTCCTTCTAGACCGCAACGGACGAACCCGGCTGCCGAACCATTCGGTGAATGGACGCTACACCGGGCGAGCTAGCGGACGTCAAAGGCCGTCGAACCTACTAGGGTCCTCTTAGGCAATTGGCGTATTACATGAGCACTTTTCCGCTAGCCCTTCATTAATTGTGACGACGGAGGCACACTGTTGGAAGACATCACAGATACATCACCCTAATCTTGATCGTCTGAAATAGAAATTGATAAAGTAGAGTGACCCTGCGGGGAAAGGACCGGAGTGTCCAAATCCCCAACAACATACCGTGACATACGCTTCCCATATTGTCATCGAAATCATACGATACAGAACAGGAGTTAATGCGAGTACACTGACCACATATAGAATGATAATAAGGTCAGAGGAAGACTTCCTCTTAAAACAATTGATCAATATCCTTTCAATGTGAAAAGAAAACAAGTCCTGGTACTCGCACTAACCCCTGGCAATCAAAATACATAATAATAATATGATCCATTAATATAGAAAAAATAATTGAAATCAAAATATTTTGAAAAAATATTTTTTCAGAACAGCCCAAGTTTCTGAAAAGTAACGTTGAGCCCCAATGGATCCCAAGCCTAAGTGTGGACAAAAATTTTAAAACTATTTTAAACAATTTATTCAACACTTACGAACAATAATAATGTATCTAGTTATGATTAAAATAACATAAAGATATTATTATTTAGAAATCCCCCCCTCACACAGAGGGCTGTTGTAAATGTAAACAATGAGTGTAAAATTAACACTAAAATAAGACTCCAGGCACCCAGGCCCGAAATCAGTTACCAAAAATACACCATCTGATGCAAAACAGAGACTTCCAGGGAAGAAACTGCAGAACATCAGATGGTAGATGCAGAACACAACGCCTAACCACCCGTAGGTGAAGACGTAAACATGGGGAAAGAACAGAATTCATTCTGTTATTCAGCTAAAACTCCCAAGAAATTTTAGTAATAATAATTACAGAAATTATGCCAAAAGCATGGGAGAATAGCAAGGGGGAACTTAAAGGACAGGGAGAGAGGAAAAACACTTGAAAAAACAGTGTAACTAAATAATCAGAATGACAACAAAATGGCTGCTGCCTTGAAAATAGGTAACTTAACATAATTTCATTAAAAAATTTTAAGTTACAGCCCTGATAATATTCTGTCACACATTCTTTTCCTCTCCTCCTTTTCTATCCTCCTTAGAATCACCATTTCACTAATATTTATGTGTCTGGCATCATTTAAACTGAGATTTAAAAGCACAAAGATCAGTCAGATGTTAACTGATGAAGGGCCAAACTTAGAATGATAAATGGCGCCAATTTTGGAACGTCCTTGACACCTCGCATGCGCAGTAGGGGCGAAGTGTGGAGGGCCTTTCAGGACATGTTTTCTTTAGTTTTAGATGCAAATTTTGGGGATTGGGGGGCAAAATTTGTGTTTGGCCCTATATTTTAAGAGTTAGCACCAGCTATGTCTGGGTCATTGGTACAGTATAAAAATATTGAATGGTGATTTTTGTAAATAGTGCTGGCCGGTTTTAAACGTTACATTGGGTAAAGGGTGAAACTGTCAAGTTGACACAAATATTGTGAGTTGATGCCACCCATTCTGGATGATGTCAACCCATTCTGGAGTAGAAAAGTGTCCAAATTTGAAATTAGGCCTTTATGGGTTAGTTAGCTAATAAGAAGCTACTTTTCCTTGATTAGGGAGGGTGGGGGTGGGGGTGGGGGGGGGGGAGGGCATGGTGGCGCTGTGTACTAAGGGATTGTGCACATTGATGGTATGCTTGCCTTCAACTGTTGCTCATTCTGCTTGTGCAGAGTTAATACATTGCAGAATCTCACAGTTGCTCATTGCTGCATGATAGTTCTCTCTCTGATTTCCACCACCTATAAAACTGTCTGACACGATGTGACACAAAATTACATCACCATGCCCCCCCCCCCCCCCCCCCCCCCCCCCCCCCCCCCCCCCCCCCCCCCCCCCACGTGAGCAATTAGGATTAAGTGTCTTGGCTGAGGACACAGCACAGATGACAAATGTAAGGATTGAACTGCTGACTTTTCAGAGTTTAAAGTCCATTGCTCAAACTAATGTGCCACTGCGCACCTAACAATTCTTATGCATGTAATCAAAACTAATAATAGATGCACCTAACACTGCCCCCTTGGAAAGCTCTCCTTGAGAGCTTCCCAAGGGTCAGTGTTTGGTCCAAATATTATTTCAGTGGATAAAAACTGCAATTCATTCAACAAATACAGATAAATGTCAAAGTTTGTTAGCATGCATTTTGATCAAAATGAGCTGATTTCCAAGAACTTTCAAGGGAGCAGAATTTCAGTTTTAAAATTCAAACACTTCTAAGCATTCTAAAGAACCTGTAACTGAACCCTGTCTACCAGAGGGGGAGAAATAATCTGCCATAGTAGAAAAGCACAGTCTTGTTTCCCATGAGTAGAAAAATGGATATGTTCAAATCTGATGTCCACACCAGAAGTTTTAAAAAACAATAAAATCACAAAAACACTCAGGACAAATAAAATCTGACACTACAGTCAATCACAGGATACTCCACTAACATGGACTGAAGTGACTATTTACCAAATACACTTGCATATAAGTTGACCATTGTGTTCATTGTGGTGTTTAATCAGTTTCTGAATGACAAATGAAAGTGTCAATGACACTGTAGCTTAACTTGTGTGTTGTGTTTGATGAAAAGGATAATGTTCAATGTTTATGAAAGGATTATGAAATAAGACAAGAATTGTGATAATTGGGAATATGTTCATTTCTGTTCCCTGTATGCTATGTTTATGATAAAAATAATATGAGGTGTACACTGTACTAAAGAGCTGAGGGGTGGGTTAATATGACCTCACAGTTAATGTATGTGGCCCTCACAGTTAACGTATATCAACAAAAGTTACCAAGTTACAGTGAAATTATTCCAAAACGAGTCATCCTATCAAGTTACATTAAAATCCCTTCATAAATATGGCCTTTAGACTGTGCTAAAGGTTTTCGGGCTTCGGGCCCCTGTAGCCGTCAGTTTCCCAATTGCATCCAAAGGGGCTGTTCTCATCTAGACATTACATGAAGTCAACCTACCAAGTAACAATGAAATCCCTTCATAAATATGATCTGAAGACTGTGCTAAAGGTTTTCGGGCTTTAGGCTTGGGCAGCCATCATGGTTGAATGATCACAACCAAAAGGGGACATTCTCATCTGGACATCATCTGGAGTGATCCTATGAAGTTACAATGAAATCTCTTCATAAATATGACCTGTAGACTGTGCTCAAGATTTTCGGGCTTCAGGCACCTGTAGCCATCACAGTTGACCAACCATGACCAAAAGAGGATGTCATCATCTAGGCATTATATGGAGTCAACCAAACAAGTTACAATGAAATCCTTCCATAAATACGACCTACAGACATGCTAAAGGTTTTTGGGCTCAGGCAGCCATCAAGGCTGAATGATCGTGACCAAAAGGGGACGTTCTCATCTGGACACTATTTGGAGTCATCCTATCAAGCTACAATGAAATCCCTTCATAATTATGACCTGTAAACTGTTCTAAAGGTTTTCGGGCTTTGGGCCCCTGAAGCCGTCACAGTTGCCCAATTGGGTCCAAAAGGGGACGTTCTCATCTAGACATTATATGAAGTCAATCTACCAAGTTACAATGAAGTCCCTTCAGAAATATGACCTGTAGACTGTGCTAAAGGTTTTCGGGCTTCGGGCTTGGGCAGCCATCATGGTTGAATGATCACAACCAAAGGGGACAATCTCATCTGGGCATCATCTGGAGTGATCCTGCGAAGTTACAATGAAATCCCTTCATAAATATGACCTGTAGACTGTGCTCAAGGTTTTCGGGCTTCGGGCACCTGGAGCCATCACAGTTGACCAATCACAACCAAAAGGGGATGTCATCATCTAGGCATTATATGGAGTCAACCTAACAGGTTACAATGAAATCCTTCCATAAATATGACCTTTTGCCTATGCTAAAGGTTTTTGGGCTCGGGCACACATCACGGCTGAATGATCGCGATCAAAATGGGACATTATATGAAGTTAACCTACCGAGTTACAATGAAATCCCTTCATAAATATGACCTGTAGACTGTGCTCAAGGTTTTCGGACTTCGGGCACTTGTAGCCATCACAACTGACCAATCACGACCAAAAGGGGATGTCATCATCTAGGCATTATATGGAGTCAACCTAACAGGTTACAATGAAATCCTTCCATAAATATGACCTTTTGCCTATGCTAAAGGTTTTTGGGCTCGGGCACACATCAAGGCTGAATGATCGTGATCAAAATGGGACATTCTCATCAAGACATTATTTGGAGTCATCCTACCAAGTTACAATGAAATCCCCTCATAAATATGACCTGAATGATCGCAACCAAAAGGGGACATTCTCATCTTGGGAATCATCTGGAGTGATCCTACAAAGTTACAATGAAATCCCTTCATAAATATGACCTGTAGACTGTGCTCAAGGTTTTTGGGCTTCGGGCCCCTGAAGCCGTCACAGTTGACCAATCACGACCAAAAGGGGATGTCATCATCTAGGCATTATATGGAGTCAAACTTATGGGTTACAATGAAGACCTTCCATGAATATGACCAATAGACTATGCTAAAGGTTTTGGGGTTTTGGGTTCGGGCAACCATCAAGGCTGAATGATCGCGCCCAAAAGGGGACGTTCTCATCTAGACATTATTTAGAGTCATCCTACCAAGGTACAATGGAATCCCTTCATAAATATCACCTGTAGACTGTGCTAAAGATTTTCGGGCTTTGGGCCCCTGTAGCCAACACAGTTGCCTAATGGTGTCCAAAAGGGGCTGTTCTCATCTAGACATTACATGAAGTCAACCTACCAAGTAACAATGAAATCCCTTCATAAATATGATCTGAAGACTGTGCTAAAGGTTTTCGGGCTTTAGGCTTGGGCAGCCATCATGGTTGAATGATCACAACCAAAAGGGGACATTCTCATCTGGACATCATCTGGAGTGATCCTATGAAGTTACAATGAAATCTCTTCATAAATATGACCTGTAGACTGTGCTCAAGATTTTCGGGCTTCAGGCACCTGTAGCCATCACAGTTGACCAACCATGACCAAAAGAGGATGTCATCATCTAGGCATTATATGGAGTCAACCAAACAAGTTACAATGAAATCCTTCCATAAATATGACCTACAGACATGCTAAAGGTTTTGGGGCTCAGGCAGCCATCAAGGCTGAATGATCGTGACCAAAAGGGGACGTTCTCATCTGGACACTATTTGGAGTCATCCTATCAAGCTACAATGAAATCCCTTCATAATTATGACCTGTAAACTGTTCTAAAGGTTTTTGGGCTTTGGGCCCCTGAAGCCGTCACAGTTGCCCCATTGGGTCCAAAAGGGGACGTTCTCATCTAGACATTATATGAAGTCAACCTACCAAGTTACAATGAAATCCCTTCAGAAATATGACCTGTAGACTGTGCTAAATGTTTTCGGGCTTCGGGCTTGGGCAGCCATCATGGTTGAATGATCGCAACCAAAGGGGACAATCTCATCTGGGCATCATCTGGAGTGATCCTGCGAAGTTACAATGAAATCCCTTCATAAATATGACCTGTAGACTGTGCTCAAGGTTTTCGGGCTTCGGGCACCTGGAGCCATCACAGTTGACCAATCACGACCAAAAGGGGATGTCATCATCTAGGCATTATATGGAGTCAACCTAACAGGTTACAATGAAATCCTTCCATAAATATGACCTTTTGCCTATGCTAAAGGTTTTTGGGCTCGGACACCCATCAAGGCTGAATGATCGCGATCAAAATTGGACGTTCTCATCTAGACATTATTTGGAGTCATCCTACCAAGTTACAATGAAATCCCCTCATAAATATGACCTGTAGACTGTGCTAAAGGTTTTCGGGCTTCGGGCACCTTTAGAAGTCACAGTTGCCCAATCATGTCCAAAAGGGGACGTTCTCATCTAGACATTATATGAAGTTAACCTACCAAGTTACAATGAAATCCCTTCATAAATATGACCTGTAGACTGTGCTAAAGGTTTTCGAGTCTTGGGCTCGGGCACCCATCATGGCTGACTGATCGCAACCATAGGGGACAATCTCATCTGGGCATCATCTGGAGTGATCCTAAGAAGTTACAATGAAATCCCTTCATTAATATGACCTGTAGACTGTGCTCAAAGTTTTCGGACTTCGGGCACTTGTAGCCATCACAACTGACCAATCACGACCAAAAGGGGATGTCATCATCTAGGCATTATATGGAGTCAACCTAACAGGTTACAATGAAATCCTTCCATAAATATGCCCTTTTGCCTATTCTAAAGGTTTTTGGGCTCGGGCACACATCAAGGCTGAATGATCGCGATCAAAATGGGACATTCTCATCTAGACATTATTTGGAGTCATCCTACCAAGTTACAATGAAATCCCCTCATAAATATGACCTGAATGATCGCAACCAAAAGGGGACATTCTCATCTTGGGAATCATCTGGAGTGATCCTACAAAGTTACAATGAAATCCCTTCATAAATATGACCTGTAGACTGTGCTCAAGGTTTTTGGGCTTCGGGCCCCTGAAGCTATCACAGTTGACCAATCACGACCAAAAGGGGATGTCATCATCTAGGCATTATATGGAGTCGAACTTATGGGTTACAATGAAGTCCTTCCATAAATATGACCAATAGACTATGCTAAAGGTTTTGGGGTTTTGGGTTCGGGCAACCGTCAAGGCTGAATGATCGTGCCCAAAAGGGGACGTTCTCATCTAAACATTATTTGGAGTCATCCTACCAAGTTACAATGAAATCCCTTCATAAATATGACCTTTAGACTGTGCTAAAGGTTTTTGGGCTTCGGGCCCCTGTAGCCGTCACAGTTGCCCAATCACGTCCAAAATGGGACTTTCTCATCTAGACATTGTATGAAGTCAAGCCACCAGGTTACAATGAAATTCCTCAATAAATATGACCTGTAGACTGTGCTAAAGGTTTTCTGGTTTTGGGCTTGGGCAGTCGTCATGGTTGGCTGATCATCCCCAAATGGGGAAATTCTCATCTAGACATCATAAGGAGTCATCCTACCAAGTTACAATGAAATCCCTCCACATTAAACATGACCTGCAGACTGTGCTAAAAGTTTTTGGGTTTCGGGCTTGGGCAGCCATCACGGTTGATAGATCATGCCCAAAAGGGGACGTTCTCATCTAGGCATTATACAGAGGCATCCTACCAAGTTACAATAAAATCCCTTCATAAATACGACCTGTAGACTGTGCTAATGGTTTTCGGGTTTTGTGCTCGGGCAGCCATACCAGTTGCCCAATCGTGACCAAAAGGGGACATTCTCATCTAGACATGACCCCAAACGTGCATATGAAATTTCGTGACGATCAGACAAGAACTGCAGGGTGTAGCCTGTGCTAAAGGAAAATGTGAACAGACGTCACAGACTCACAACTAAGAGACTCACAGACTTCCGCACGCGTGATGGCAATAGCTTATCTTGACTATGTCAAGTTAAGCTAAAAATGTGTTCTTCTCAATTGAAAAGGGGCCAAATTTCACGAGAATCAGAGAATCTGATTCTCATGGTGATTCACACTAATTTATTTCGGAGCAGTAGAAAAGAACGGGTATTATAGCATTTTGATTCTCACAAAATTTTTTTGAAATTCAGCCCTGCTCAATCATATTACTTACGGATAAATTAAGAAGCTAGTGCTTTGCCATTTATGTATTTCTGTCCATATGAACTATAGAATCTTCACTTAATGAAATAACCAAATTTGTACAAAGTGCCAATTCAATTTAAGTTGCTAGATACCAACAAAGTGTTTCTCTCAAGTATTTTCTTCACTGATGTAAGAATTTGACAATGTAACGAATAAAATGAACACAATGAATTTAGGATGAAAAGTGAATGCACATAAAATAAGAGGCCCCAGGGGGTCTGAGGGCACTCACTTGACATGGTAGCCTAAATATCAATCCAGAGAATTGATTTCAACAAGTTGCATCTACTCCTCCTCAGAAAAGCTTATACCAAATATCCAAACAAGATTTTTAAAGAATATTCCTCATACTGAACTAAGTTATAATTCGGGCTCCCACAGGGAGCCCATATATGAACCCAGGGACTTGGATTTAACAAACTTGAATCTCACGCCTCTAAGGATGCTGCACACCAAATATTAAAACATTCCGACTGCTGGATCTGAAGAAGTAGATTTTTAAAGAAAATTCCTCATTTTGAACTAAGTTACAATTCAAGCTCCCGCAGTGAGTCCAAATATGGACCTAGGGGCATGGCTTGAACAAACTTGAATCTCACCCCTCTAAGGATGCTGCATACCAAATATCAAAACATTCCGACTGCTGAATCTGAAGAAGAAGATTTTTTTAAAAATTCCTAATTTTGAACTAAGTTATCAGTCGGGCTCCCACAATGAGCCCAAATATGGACCTAGGGACATGGCTTGAACAAACTTGAATCTCACCCCCCTAAGGATGCTGCATACCAAATATCAAAACATTCCGACTGCTGGATCTGAAGAAGATTTTTAAAGAAAATTCCTCATTTTGAACTAAGTTATAATTCGGCCTACCACAGTGAGCCCAAATATGAACCCAGGGACTTGGCTTGAACAGACTTGAATCTCCTCCCTCCCCTCCCCTCCCCCCCTAAGCATGGTGCATACCCAATATCAAAAGATTTTTCCTGCTGGATCTTGAGACAAAGATTTTCAAAGAAATTTGCCTGAAATGCACTAAGTTCAAATTTGGGCTCCTATACTGAGCCCAAATATAAACCCAGGGGGCAGATTTGAACAAACTTGAACCAGATCCACCCCACAATGTTGCATACCAAATATCAAAAGATTCTGCCTGCTGGATCTGGAGAAGAAGATTTTTTAAGAAATTTGCCTGAAATGCACTATGTTTGAATTCAGGCTTCTATAGTGAGCCCAAATATGAATCCAGGGGGGGCGATTTGAACAAACTTGAATCAGATCCACCCCACAATGTTTCATACCAAATATCAAAAGATTCTGCCTGCTGGATCTGGAGAAGAAGATTTTTGAAGAAATTTGCCTGAAATGCACAAAGTTCGAATTTGAGCTTCGATAGTGAGCCCAAATATGAATCTTGGGAGCCGATTTGAACAAACTTGAATCAGATCCACCCCACAATGTTGCATACCAAATATCAAAAGATTCTGCCAGCTGGATCTGGAGAAGAAGATTTTTTAAGAAATTTGCCTTAAATGAACTAAGTTCGAAATCGGGCTCCTCTACTGAGCCCAAATATAAACCCAGGGGGTCGATTTGAACAAACTTGAATCAGATCCACCCTACAATGTTGCATACCAAATATCAAAGGATTCTGCCTGCTGGATCTGGAGAAGAAGATTTTTTAATGTTTTTCCCGTTGCCTACAGTGTTAAAAAGTGCTGACTCAGCACTTTTTCGAAGTCCTGAAAAAAGTACCTTGTGATCAAACAGATAAGGATTTTTTTTAACCATTCTATTCTACTGAATAAAAGTAAGCTTTATACAAAATAAGAATTCTCTGTGCCACGTAGTTTTGGAGATATGGCAGTTTTGAGGTTTTTCCTATTTTTAGCTCCCGAGGTTCCCACTGGGCAATGAGAAAAATTTTTTTTGCATCAATCAACTACTTATGACCCATTATTATCTCATATCAAATTTGGTTCAAATCAACCTCACTGTTCTGAAAATAAAATTTTAGGCGTGGCCAAAATTTTTGCCCCTCCCATAACGAAGGCAAATATTGCCCGACAAACTTCTCTTGAACAAAGTTGATTCTAAACCTCAAAGGGACTCTGTATACCACATATCAAGTCTCCGCTACTGGTAGTTCATTAGAAGAAGATTTTCAAAAAATTTGGCCATTTTTTACCCACTCCTCTGCTCAATATCAACCGAAACCGAATTTGCATAAAAATCAAAATGCCCCTATATAACCACTACTTACATGAAATTTAATTAAAATGTGGCCAGTGGTTTAGGAGAAAGAGGCTCAAACATCACCTTCACGCAGGACGACGGGCGGACGGATGACGGACGGAGAGTGATCAGAAAAGCTCACCCTGACTTTCAGTCAGGTGAGCTAAAAATTGGGGAGGCCAACATGTTGTGGGTGTCAAAAAGTTGTGTATTCAAACACTGCTATTAATCATAATTATTTATATAACAGTGAGCCTACGTACTGTGACAAGTAATTCTAGATATGCCTTTTGGTCAGAATAATCCACAGACAATTTTTAAAAAAATAAATCTTCTGTCCCCTATTTTGTCTTCACAGGTAGAATCAGAAGAAAACTCACATCCCCACCATACTCCCTGCCTCTGCTTCCACATCCCCACCCCTCCATCGTCATTTATGATAAATGATAAGTTTCTGCACAGTTTATTTGCTGTATGTGCATAATAGGTCTGATTTACATCTTCATTCAGTTTCATTAAACAAACTGATGTTGTTAGATTTTGGCTTGTCTTATTTAACTGGTAGAGTGCTGCATTATTTCTCATCATCAAAATGTATTCAACAACTGACTTTGCCATGTTACAATTTATGGGAGAGTGCCAAAGGGCACTATCCCATAAATTGCAACAAGGCAAATCCATAAAGTTGAAATAATTTCTCTTCAAAGATAATAGGAAGCACACTCACAGAGTATGAAGCCTTTGAATTGTTGTACCTGCACTTAGGAATAAATCCCAAATATGGGCTTCCAGCAGTCTACCAGTTAACTGAATAAAAATGAAAAAATTTATAGTAATTTATATATTTTTTATACTTACCAATTACCCAGACTTAGCTGGTGCTAACTCTAAATTATTCAGGGCCAAACACAAATTTTGCACCCCCAATCCCCAAAATTTGCATCCAAATAAAAAATCCAATGTCCCATATGGTCCTCCATACTTTTGTCCACTGCGCATGCACAGTGTCAAGGAAGTACCGAAATTGGCACCAAATCCTCATTCTTACAACCAGTGCCTGGTAAATATTATATGATCGGTGGGGAGGTATGAGATCCCAACTCATGGGAGGGCCATGGGTCATTGGTAAGTATAAAAAATATATAAATTACTATAATTTTTTTCTTATTTTTATACTGTACCAATGACCCAGACTTAGCTGAATAGAAACAAGAGGCCCCAGGGGGCCTGAGGGCGCTCACCTGACATGGTAGCCTAAATATCAACCCAGAGAATTGATTTCCACAAGTTGCATCTGCTCCTCCTAAGAAAAGCTGAAACCAAATATTCTGACCTGTGGATCTAAAAAAAGATTTTTAAAGAATATTCCTCCCCACAGGGAGCCCATATATGAACCCAGGGACTTGGCTTTAACAAACCTGAATCTCACACCCCTAAGGATTCTGCACACCAAATATCAAAACATTCCGACTGCTGGATCTGAAGAAGAAGATTTTTAAAGAAAATTCCTCATTTTGAACCAAGTTACAATTCGAGCTCCCACAATCAGCCCAAATATGGACCTTGGGACATGGCTTGAACAAACTTGAATCTTACCCCCCTAAGGATGCTGCATAAAAAAATATCAAAAGCATTCATCTGCTGGATCTGAAGATTTTTAAAGAAAATTCCTCATTTTGAACTAAGTTGTCATTCAGGCTCCCATAGTGAGCCCAAATATGAACCAAGGGACTTGGCTTGAAAAAACTTGAATCTCAGCCCCCTAAGGTTGCTCCATGCCAAATATCAAAACATTCCAACTGCTGAATCTGAAGAAGAAGATTTTCCTCATATTGACTAAGTTATAATTTGGGCTCCCACAGGAGCCCAAATATGGACCCATGAACTTGGCTTTAACACACTTGAATCCCCCCCTCCCCCCAAGGATGCTACTCACCACATATCAAACCATTTCGACTGCTGGATCTGAAGAAGAAGATTTTTTAAGAAAATTCCTCATTTCGAACAAAGTTACAATTCAAGCTCCCACAGTGAGCCCAAATATGGACCTAGGGACATGGCTTGAACAAACTTGAATCCCACCCCCACCCCCCCCCCCCCCCCCCCCCCCCCCCCCCCCTAAGGATGCTGCATACCAAATATCACAAGATTCTGCCTGCTGGATCTTGAGAAGAAGATTTTCAAAGAAATTTGCCTGAAACGCACTAAGTTCGAATTTGGGCTTCTATAGTGAGCCCAAATATGAATCCAGGTGGCCGATTTGAACAAACTGGAATCAGATCCACCCCACAATGTTGCATACCAAATATCAAAAGATTCTGCCTGCAGGATCTGGAGAAGAAGATTTTTGAAGAAATTTGCCTGAAAAGCACTAAGTTCAAATTTGGGCTCCTATACTGAGCCCAAATATAAACCCAGGGAGCCGATTTGAACAAACTTGAATCAGATCCACCCCACAATGTTGCATACCAAATATCAAAAGATTCTGCCTGCTGGATCTGGAGAAGAAGATTTTCAAAGAAATTTGCCTGAAATGCACTAAGTTCAAATTTGGGCTCCTATACTGAGCCCAAATATAAACCCAAGGGGCCGATTTGAACAAACTGGAATCAGATCCACCCCACAATGTTGCATACCAAATATCAAAAGATTCTGCCTGCTGGATCTGGAGAAGAAGATTTTCAAAGAAATTTGCCTGAAATGCAGTAAGTTCAAATTTGGGTTCCTATACTGAGCCCAAATATAAACCCAGGGGGCCGATTTGAACAAACTTGAATCAGATCCACCCCACAATGTTGCATACCAAATATCAAAAGATTCTGCCTGCTCGATCTGGAGAAGAAGATTTTTTAATGTTATTCCCATTGCCTACAGTGTTAAAAAGTGCTGACTCAGCACTTTTTCAAAGTCCCGAAACTGTACCCTATGATAAAACAGATGGCAATTTGTTTTTACCAATTCTTTCTGTTAGTCCTAAGGAAGCTTCACACCAAACTGCCATGCAGTTTTGGAGATATGGGCGTTTTAATTTTTTTCTACTTTTAGCTCCTGCGGTTCCCATGGGGCTACGGGAAAAAAAAAATCAGCATAAATTAGGTACTTATGACCCAATAAGCCCTCACATAAAATTTGGTTCAAATCAGCCTCTCGGTTTGGAAAATAGAAATTTTGGGCGGGGCCAAAAATTTTGCCCCTCCCATAACGACGCCAAGTATAGCCCCACAAACTTCTCTTGAACAAATCTGAGTCTACACCTCAAAAGGAAGCTGCACACCAAATATCAAGTCTCTGCTACTGCTGGTTCATGAGAAGAAGATTTTTTAAGATTTCAGCACACTTTTTGGGTGTGGCCCTACCCACAGGCGAGGCAACTTGATTTGAACAAAATCAAATTGCGATGTCATAACAAACTATTATCTCAAATATCAATTAAATTGGTTCAGCGGTTTGGGAGGAGAAGACGCAAACACCATGTTCACAGACGACGGACGACGGACGGTGAGTGATCACTATAGCTCTCCTGACTGAAAGTCAGGTGAGCTAAAAAGGCTGGAGGGCCTAGGCTCAATTACATATATAGAATTATCCCCAGAAGGAGAAACAGGATTTACATATATTTTTCTTGTTTATACAAAATAAGAAAGACATATTACCAATCTGTAATTGCGCACAATAACATCAATGATCTATATCAACATCCAGAATAACCCATTATACTAATTTCTTAAAGGAAAGCCAATAAATAAAGATAGCCTAGAGAATGAGACTCTTTATACTCATTTAAAAGTGTCCGAGGATTTATATTAATGCTCGTATGACACGTGACATATACATATGCTTCACACCGACCTACACTTTGAAAATATTACATAAATGAGAAAGACATTCGCTTTACACTTTAAAACGATCCCAGTAACGACTCGGAATTACAGACTCCAGAGGAGGTATTCCCTTGCTTTTCACTATAAAGCAGGTGATATATGGGAACACCATCCCCCCCTCCCCTTCCCAATGCTCTGGGTCAATCACCCTAGAATGAAGAGGGCAGCAGGACAGAGTCACTGCTGGAACAGAAAGCCTGCATAACTATAGTTGCAACTGTTTAGTGGACGACATTCTAAGCAACAGATAACGGACCCAAACATCTAAGGTCGCCAGATATAGACTCAATATTTCTATGGTAAAAATTTGTGAACATAGAAGGCTGAGACCAGTATGCAGCCTTCATCAGATCCGTAATAGCAATGCTGTTAGCATAAGCCCAAGATGAAGACAGCGCTCTAACTTCATGTGCTGAAATCTTAAGCACAGACTGCTGAGTAGAAGATAATCCTCCATAAGCAGTACGAATAGCCAACTGAATCCACCTAGAAATAGAATGCACCGTGACGTCCCTTCTATTTGGAAGCGGAGACAGAAAGAAACATTTTCATCCCAATCTGATAAACTCAGATCTACGTTTGTAAATACGAATAACTCTAACTGGACACAGCAAAGGCCTATGGCCATCTGCGGACAGAAGAGCCTTAATAACAATAGGCTCAGGGTACTTATTAGGAGCCTGATTCTTAGCCAAAAATCCCACATTGGTAGTCAAAGTAATAGTATTACCACCACTACGATAGTGAGAATCATCAACAAATAGAGCATGAAGCTAACTAACTCTTCTAGCAGAAGAGAAGGCTAAGAGAAAAGCTGTCTTATAAGATAAGTATTTGAAGTCTACCGTGTCAAGGGGTTCAAATGGCGCTTCTTTTAGTTTCAGAAGAACCAAAGCTAAATTCCACTTAGGAATTAACCTAAGGGTTCTAGGTCTATTTATCGAAAAGTTTTTAACTAACTTAGATAACGAGACATTAGATCCAATTTGTAAGCTATCATGATGAGCATAAATATCCGATAGCATAGACCTATAACCCTTAATAGTTATTGGCTGCAGTTTGATCTCGTTAAACAAGTAGACCAAAAAATTAGCAATGTCTGGAATGGAGGGATCATAGATATCAATTGAATGATCCCTACACCAACGAGAGAAAACCTTCCACTTTGCAGCATAACTTAGCGAAGAGGATGTCCTCCTACAGTTAGAAATTGCGTCCACTGCTCGTCCTGTAAATTGCTTGCCGTGCAAGATGGACTGCATAACGGAAGTTAAAAAATTTATAGTAATTTCTATATTTTTTATACTTACCAATGACCCAGACATAGCTGGTGCTAACTCTTAAAATATAGGGCCAAACACAAATTTTGCCCCCCAATCCCCAAAATTTGCATCTAAAACCAAAGAAAACATGTCCTGAATGGCCCTCCACACTTCACCTCTACTGCGCATGCGCAGTGTCAAGGACGTTCCGAAATTGGCGCCATTAATCATTCTAATAACCAGTGCCTGGTAAGCGCTATGTACTCAGCGGGGAGGCAAGAGTTCCCAACTCCTGGGAGGGCCATCCCCGTCTGGGTCATTGGTAAGTATAAAAAATATAGAAATTACTATAAATTTTTTAACATTTTTATACTGTACCAATGACCCAGACTTAGCTGAATAGTAAAAAGGCTGGAGGGCCAAGGACATAGAGCAAGATGGAATACGCTCAATAATATAAAATAGAGTCATCCCCTCTAGGGAAAAAGAAGTAATAGGCCTTACATGTATCTTTCTTATTTATGATAAATTAGAAAGATACAACACCTTCCAAAATTGAGCATCATACATCCATGTACTCTATTAATATCCAATATAATCCTTATACTAATAATTTTTAAAGTAAGCCAATAAATAAAGTAAGTCTAGAGAATAGAGACTCTTATACTCCTTAAAAGTGTCTGAGGATTGCATAATCATGTCCGTTGACACGTGCTATATTCAAAAGCTATACTTTTAAAAACTAAGACTTGAATGAATTTTTTAAAACATAAACTTCTCACTAAACAACCATCCCAATAACAGCTCAGAATTACTAACTCCGGAGGAGGTATCCCCTTGTTTTCATAGTAAAACAGGTGACCCAAGGAAACACCCTCCCTCCCCCCCCCCCCCTCCCCCCCTTTTTCTTGCCCTGGGTCAAATAGCCCAGAGCGAAGAGGGCAGCAGAACGGAGTCACTGCCGAAACAGACAGCCTACCTAGCTATAGTAGCAACTGTTAAGTGAATGACATTCTGAGCAGTAGATAATAGACCTAACAATAGAGGCCTCCAGAAATGGACTCGATATTTCTGAGATAAAAATTCATGAATGTGGATGGCTGAGTGCAATGAACAGCCTTCAAAAATCTATAATAGCGACACTATTAATGTAAGCCCAAGATGTAGAAGAACTCTTACTTCATGAGCCGAAATCTTAAGCACAACTCCTGAGTCAATGATATACCATAAGCAGTACCGATAGTTAATTGAATCCATTAGCAATAGAATGGAGCGTAACGTCCTTCTATTAGGCATCAAAGACAGAAGAAGTTTACGCCCGTAGTAATAAACAGATATCTGTTTATAAATACATAAACTCTAACCGGACAGAGTAAAGGCCTATGCCCGTACGAAGACGGAAGGACCTTAATAACAATAGGTTCCGGAAATTAGGAGCCTAACTCTTATGCAAAAATCCAACCTAAATAGTAAAGGAAGTAGTGATTCCGAAACTACGAAAGTGAAAATCATCCATCGGTAGTGCATGAAACTCACTGACTCTTCAGTAAAAGAGAAGCCAACAAAATTCCTGTCTAAAAGGTCAGAATTTGAAAACTACTGTTTCCAGAGTCTCAAATGATTACTTAGCTAAATAAGAACCGAAGTTAAATTCCATATAGGAATTTAATCTAAAGATTCTAAGTCTATTTATCAAAAAGTTACTAACTGACTTAGATAAAGAGACATAAGACTCAATTGTAAACTATCATAGAGTGCATAGGTATGAGGTAACATAAACCTATAACCTTAATAATAACAGGCTGCAGTAGATCTTGTCAAACAAGTATACTAAAAAGTTGCAATGAGTAGTATGGAGGGATCAACAATATGAACATAGTGATCCCTACACCAACGACGGAAGAGCCTCCACTTTAGCCGCATAGAATAGCGAAGAAGAGGATCTCCTATAGTAAGAAATCGCGTCCAAAGCTCGTCCAGTACAATGCTTACAATGCAATACGGACCACACAACGGAATACGTGAAGGTTGCGACCTTGCGGGTTGTGATAAAGATGACACGATTTACCCAGCGAAAAAAGATCCTCTCATTGAGGAAGATTTCGCGTTAAGTCCCACAGTAGACATCAGAGTAAATTACCCACAGTCTCTGTGAAAATAGAGATGCTAACAACAGAAATGTATTGTGGTTGTTTATCTTAGCAATACCTGCTGAAACAACAGCGCCGGAGGATACGCGTATCCTATCATTCCGTCCTATTAGATCAATAGAGCGTTAACAACATTAGCTCAGAGATCCGAACAAGCCAACACATACGTCTGCAATTGATTAGCAAGCTGTGTCGTAAATAAATTATCATTGGGCGCTCCCATAGATAGCAAATCTGATTGAATACTTGTTTGTAGAGAGTCCATTCTGACGGCAACAAGCGACCCCTAAGTGAACGGGAGTCCGGTAAAACAATCGGACGACCCGGAATATGACGGACTGAAACAGAACTTGGTGTACAAAAACCAACAAACGGATTCTTTCCATCAAATTGAATAACGGAAACGAATGAGTGCCTCCCTGGTTCCGGAGATACGCCACTACTGTCGAATTAACGGACAGGATTTGGACATGCGTTTCTGAATAATGTTCATGCAATGACATAAAGCAAGCCTAAAAAACATTATTCCGCGGAAGATAATTGCTTGCTTAGAGACTGCGGAACCCAAAGACCCTGGCACTTCGAATCCGTTGGGATCAATATTATATCCCAATCTGTTTGACTGGCAACCGTCATAACTATAACACTCGGATCCGGCAACTGCAGTGGCACTCTCTGAGTCAACCACCGAATGTTTGCCCCAGTCTGAATCTCTTGTAACACTAGATAGACAAGAGAACGTGTAAATCGAGCAATTCATGGATTGCTGAAAAGTTGCCATCGAAGAGAGGCTTCTCCGAGAACGAAGCGACTCTGAGAGAGTTCTTCACCTTACTACCCACGCGCGTGGATGTAGCTAGGGCTGCATCACGTCTAACCAACTCCAATCAGCCACTGAAGGGCGGAGTTATACGTGAACAAACTACTGCCCTCAAAAGAAATCACATTGAGAATAATATCCCGTAAATCTTTTCTTGAAGACGTAATGATAACGCCTCAGTAAGGTGGATTACGTATGATAAAGCGTCTAAGTTAAGTCTACTAGACATCATTGTCGTTTCCAACATTGTGGTTGGAAAAGACATAGATGGCGAAAAAGAATATTTCCAGTATTTAACCACGCCGTCTAGACGCATATGAACTCTCGGTATGCCCTGCTCTGCCAAAATAAATTATTCGTATAAATGATAAAACGGCAGAAATGAGCATTGCGGACAAGAAACTAAACTATCATGCTTGGTAGCAGGCTTATATGCATATATAGCGTCGAAAAATAAAACACATGTTGTAATGACATTATTGGACTGCGTCGGTAAGTCAGGGACAATGTCCCTGAACCGATCCAAAATTCCGTGTCCAATGACGCTATAAGTCTCTTATCCAACATCGCAGCAATGTAGTCAGAAATAACAATCACTGGAAGATAATGCCAGAAGATATGAATGGCAGCTTCCGATGCTACGAAAGGGAAAACTCGAAATCTTTCGAATCCCTTTCGCCATCCTGTCGGACCCTATAAAGCGTTCGGTCGTCCGTACCTGATGGAACCGCGGACCGCACCGACCCAGATAATTCCTGATTCGAGTAAGAAACTGTCGATTGCTGGGATGCTGTGAAACAACTGTGCTAACTCGGATAGCACGTCCGTCACTGAGGCCTGAGGAGAAGCGATCCTACAATGCATTGCCGCTGGAAGCTCCGTCATCGTTACCCCTTGCATACTACCAATATGCGAGCGAACGGAGTGTATAGGCCTCGTGTCCCTTGGCTACCGGATGGCGTGACCTATTCGCCGTGGAATCACTGAATGACGAAACTGATCGGATACTCGAGGTCACGTAGCCAATGTGCGGTCGTGTGCCCTGCTGTGAGGATGAGGAAGCATTATCGACAGTCTCTCGGACTGTCAATATAACGGAGCGTCCCGACCGACAGACATATGCTCCGAATGTAAAATATCTGAACCACAACATGCGGTCCCCTATGTTGTTGGACGAGAGAGGGACCTCTCTCGCTCACAGCCCGGACGGACCTGGACAAGCCAGGAACCGGACTAACAGGCTTCCTCCGATCTGTCCTCAATCTGCCGTCACTGGGTCAGTACTAAAGTAATTATAGTGCTCGCATCACCCAAATCTCCTTCCTAGACCGCAACGGACGAACCCGGCAGCCGAACCATTCGATGAATGCACGCTACACCGGGTGAGCTAGCGAATGTCACTCCGTCGATCCTACAAGGGATCTCTTAGGCAATAGACATATTCCATGAGCACTTATTGCCGCTAGCTCTTCATTAACTATGGCGACAGAGGCACACTTTTGAAAGACATCTCCGTAACTTTGCGAACAAGAAACCAGAAATGCTTGGTTATAGCAAGCATATAATAATAATATATATAGCGTCGTTCAATAATTCGAAAGTTTGTGTGACATTATTGGACTATGTCGGAACTGAGGGACGATGTCCCTGAACCGAACCAAAAATTTCTAAGTCCACCGACGCTATCAGTTTCTTATCCGGCATCGCAGCATTCTGGTCCGACGAAAGAAGCTGTAGAAGATCAAGTCAGATGACATACACAACAGCATATGTTGTTCCGAAAGGGAAAGCTCGAAATCCTCCAAATCCCTTTCGGTATCCCGTCGGACCGGATGAAATTTTCGGACGTCCGTACCCGCTTCCGCGGAGCGTCCCGACCCAGCATCGTCGGATAAAAAATATGCAACAGATTCAGTTGATGCTGGGATACTGCGATAAACTGTGCTATTTAGGAAAGCACGTCCGTTCCCAAGGCCTGTGCAGTAGCGGTCTTACGATGCATTGCCGCCGGAAGCTCCGTGTACGTTGACTCCCGCACACTTCCTATGCGAACGTCCGGAGTCTGCAGGCCTCGTGTCCCTGGCTACCGGATGGTGTGACCTGGTCGCCGATGATTCTCTGACTGGCGAAGCTGACTGGATATCCGAGGTCACGTAGCCAAGAGCGGTCGTGTGCTACCATGAGAATGAGGAAGCCTTATCGACAGTCTACTCCGGACTGACTATATGTCGGAGCGTCCCGAGCGACGGACGTATGCTCCGAATGCGAAACATTTTGTACCACAACATCTGGGGCCAGATGTTGTTGTACGAGAGAGGGGCCTCTCTCGCTCGCCGTCCGGATGGACCAGAACGAGCTATGAACCGGACTAAAAGGCTTCCTCCGTTCTCCCTCTAATCCGCCGTCACTGGGTGTGCATTTGGTTGATTTATAGTGCTCGCATCACCCCAAAACTCCTTCTAGACCGCAACGGACGAACCCGGCTGCCGAACCATTCGATGAATGGACGCTACACCGGGCGAGCTAGCGGACGTCAAAGGCCGTCGAACCTACTAGGGTCCTCTTAGGCAATTGGCGTATTTACATGAGCACTTTTCCGCTAGCCCTTCATTAATTGTGACGACGGAGGCACACTGTTGGAAGACATCACAGATACATCACCCTAATCTTGATCGTCTGAAATAGAAATTGATAAAGTAGAGTGACCCTGCGGGGAAAGGACCGGAGTGTCCAATTCCCCACTAACATACCGTGACATACGCTTCCCATGTTGTCATCGAAATCATACGATACAGAACAGGAGTTAATGCGAGTACACTGACCACATATAGAATGATTATAAAAGTCAGAGGAAGACTTCCTTTTATTACAATTGATCAAAATCCTTTCAATGTGAAAAGAAAACAAGTTCTGGTACTCGCACCAACCCCTGGCAATCAAAATACATAATAATAATATGATCCATTAATATAGAAAAAATAATTGAAATCAAAATATTTTGAAAAAATATTTTTTCAGAACAGCCCAAGTTTCTGAAAAGTAACGTTGAGCCCCAATGGATCCCAAGCCTAAGTGTGGACAAAAATTTTAAAAATATTTTAAACAATTTATTCAACACTTACGAACAATAATAATGTATCTAGTTATGATTAAAATAACATCAAGATATTATTTTCAAGAAATCCCCCCCTCACACAGAGGGCTGTTGTAAATGTAAACAATGAATGTAAAAACACTAAAATAAGACTCCAGGCACCCAGGCCCGGAATCAGTTACCAAAAATACACTATCTGATGCAAAACAGAGACTTCCAGGGAAGAAACTGCAGAACATCAGATGGTAGATGCAGAACACAACGCCTAACCACCCGTAGGTGAAGACGTAAACATGGGGAAAAGAACAGAATTCATTCTGTTATTCAGCTAAAACTCCCAAGAAAATTTAGTAATAATAATTACAAAAACTATGCCAAAAGCATGGGAGAATAGCAAGGGGGGACTTAAAGGACAGGGAGAGAGGAAAACACTGAAAAATCAGTGTAACTAAATAATCAGAATGACAACAAAATGGCTGCTGCCTCGAAAATAGGTAACTTAACATAATTTCATTAAAAATTTTTAAGTTACAGCCCTGATAATATTCTGTCACACATTTTTCCTCTCCTCCTTCTCTATCCTCCTTAGAATCACCATTTCACTAATATTTATGTGTCTGGCATCATTTAAACTGAGATTTACAAGCACAAAGATCAGTCAGATGTTAACTGATGAAGGGCCAAACTTAGAATGATTAATGGTGCCAATTTCGGAACGTCCTTGACACTGCGCATGCGCAGTAGAGGTGAAGTGTAGAGGGCCATTCGGGACATGTTTTCTTTGGTTTTAGATGCAAATTTTGGGGATTGGGGGGCAAAATTTGTGTTTGGCCCTATATTTTAAGAGTTAGCACCAGCTATGTCTGGGTCATTGGTACAGTATAAAAATATACGTGAAGGTTGAGACCTTGCGGGTTGTGATGCAGTATGCGCGATTTCTCCTGCGAAAGAAGGTACTCCCATGGAGGAAGCTTCCGAGGAATGTCCCATAACAGACACCCGAGTAGATTTATCCATGGTCTCCGGGGCGACAGAGATGCTACCAACAGAATCTTGCAGTAAGATTGCTTGATTTTTAGCAATATCTGTTGAATCAATGGAGTTGGAGGATACGCGTATCTTATCATTCCGTCCCGAGATCGAGAGAGCATCTACTGTGAATGCTTGAGGATCTGGGCATGGCGACACATACGTCTGCAACTGATTGTTGAGATGCGTCACAAACAAGTCTATCATTGGACGATCCCATTGGTAGCAGATCTGATTAAATACTCGCTTATTGAGAGTCCATTCTGATGGCAACATACAACCTTTCCGAGAAAGGGAGTCCGCTAGAACGTTCAGACGACCCAGAATATGATGGATTGATAGAAGAACCTGACGCTCTAGGACAAACAGAACGATTCTTTCCGTTAAGTTGAATAACGGAATGGAATGAGTGCCTCCCTGGTTCCGAATGTACGCTACTACTGTCAAATTGTCAGACAGTATTTGAACATGTGAATTCTGAATTATGTTCATCCAATGACGTAGGGCAAGCCAAATTGACATCATCTCTTTGATGTTTGTGTGCTTGTAGAGAAAATGCGGATCCCAAAGACCCCGGCACCTTGAATCTGTTGGGCTCAATGTCGCACCCCAATCTGTTTGACTCGCATCCATCATAATCGTAAAAACCGGATCCGGCAGTTGCAGTGGAACTCCCAGAGTCAACCACTGAATATCTGCGCATGTCTGAATCTCTTGTTTTACTTGGTTTGACAAGATGACGTTCGTTTCGAGCGAATGAATCTTCACACTCCAATTCTGAGTGAAAAATATCTGGAGTGGACGAGTGCGTAGGCACCCCATCGGAATAAGGTCCGCGGAGGCTCTGCACAAACCTATCAGTCGCATAAATTCTCTTGCTGTTACTACATCTGAGTGTAGACAAAAGCGAGCATAACAACTGACTAATTTCGCTCTGGGTAACAGAAGACGAACCAGATTGTTGTGCGTCTCGAAGCTCATTCCCAAGTGAATGAACGACTTGGACAGAACTAGATCCGACTTCCTTTCGTTTTCTATGAAACCGAGACGTCGGAGCAATTGAAGCAGACTCTGAACATCGTTCTGAAGAGTTAATCTGTCGTCGTACCTCTGAAGAAGTAAGCCGATGTTACCACAGGCAAATGAGCTCGGAAATGAGTCATTACTGAGTTCATTATTCGAGTGAAGGCCCAGGGCGCTAGATTCAGTCCAAAGCTCGTTGCTCGGAACTGATAAACGACTCCTAGGACAGTGAAGCGAAGGTACTTTCTGAAAGTCGGATGTACCATGACGTGAAAGTTCGCATCCTTGAGATCTATGCTCGCAGCATAATCGTTTACTCGAATGCTCGCTCTCACCGATCGAATGGTCTCCATATAAAATTTCGGAGCCACGATCAGCTTGTTTATCCAGCTTAGATCTATATAACTGGACGGAACGAGCCGTCTGGTTTTGGTACCAGGAACAGGTGACTGTAAAAGCCGGGAGATTTTTGGTTTTCTACGACCTCTATTGCATTCTTCTCCAGAAGAGATTGCACCTCTGATAGAAGTGAATCTGTCTTCTGAAAGTTTGACAGAAGCTGAGTCCATCGTGGACTTCGTGTTAACGGAGGCTTTTCTCTGAAAGACAGTTTTAGACCTTCCGAAATAACCTCCTGAACCCATCGGTCGTCCGTAATTGATAACCAATTGATTAAGAATCTTGACAGCCTTCCGCCCACTGGAGTGCAACAGAGGTTCTGACCTTCACCTCCTGGACCTGCGAGGCTTGCGGGAGGAGAAACTATGTCCTCACCGACCCGCACCTTGACCAGTCGACCTAGGGGCATCTGACCGGTTGTCTCGGCCAGCATTGCGTCCCCTACCTGAGTCGCTACTCTGACGGTCTCTGGAGTAAGAACTAGAGGCTTTTTTAGATCCTTTATAGGAGCTTCCCTTGGATGTACTCGCCCCAGAAGTTCCTGACTTACTCCTCTCTGCTGAGTCCGTTTTTTTAGAATGGGACTTAAAGAGCAGAGAGTCTGAAGCTTTCTTGGTAATCTGATCGTAGATTAAGCTTACCATCAAAGAGAAGTTCTCCTGAAACCGGAGTGACTCAAAGAGAGTTTTTCACCTTAGAATCCACCCTAGTGGATGAAGCCAGGGCAGCATCACGTCTAACTCCAAATTTGCCACTGAAAGGGCGGAATAATACGTGGAAAATGCGATTGCCCTAGAAAGAATTCTCAAGGAAGTTTGAACATCCTGGAATTCTTTACCATCGAGACGTTGTGCTAACGCTCTGGTAAAGTGATCTGCATAAGATAAGGCGTCTAAACTGGTTCTGTTAGACGAGATTGTCGTCTCCAACGTACTGGAGAGAATCGACATAGACGCCGGCAATGACAACTCCAAGTCTTCTGCCTGGTCCTCCAAATGCAGAGGAACTCTTGGAACGCCCTTTCCTGCCATGTCAAATTTATTTCTACTGTTGATGAACGGCAGATGTAGAGCATGTTGCAATAAGAAACTGGATCTGCCTGACTTAGAGGCCAACTTAAAAATAGCGTCATTCAGCAATTCGAATGTCCGTGAGACATTGCTGGACTGGACCAGAAGCTCAGGAACGACGTCCTTAGTCCGGCCGAAGAAGTCTGTGTCCAGTGATGCTATCAGTCTCTTATCTGGTATCGCAGCTCTCTGGTCTGATGGAACAACGTCTGGAAGGTGTTGCCGGATAAAATCTACAGCCACCTTATGTTGTTCCAGAAGGGAAAAATCCAGCTCCGCAGATTCCCTTTCACCATCCGACTGGACCAGATGCGAATCTCGATCGTCCCTATCTGACACTGCAGGGGAACGTACCGACCCAGCTGCCTCAGACAGTTCTGATCTGAAAGAGTTTCCGAAGGTCACTGGGATGCTGCAATGAGTTGCGCTATCTGTGATAGCAAGTCCGTCACGGAGGCCTGTGGAGCTGCGGTCTTATGTTGTTTAGCCGCTGGAAGCTCCTGGGACGGTACCTCTAGCATAATCCTTTTATGCGTACGTCCCGACTGGTAAGGCCTCGTGTCCTTGGCTACCAGATGGAGTGACCTGGTCGACGTGGAATCCTTTGTTGGCGAAGCAGGCTGGATATCTGAGGTCACGTAGTCAAGGTGCAGTCGTGTGTGCTGGCATGAGGAAGCCAATAGACTAGACGACCCCGACTGTCTATGCGACGGAGCGTCCTGGCAGGAGGAATGGATGTAAGCTCAGACTGATGAACATTATGTACGACAACATCTGGCCCCAGATGTTGTTGTAAGAGAGAGGGGCCTCTCTCGCTCGCAGTCCGGGTTGACCTGAATGAGCTAGCTACCAGACTAACTGGCTTCCTCTGATCCATCCTCCAATCCGTCGTCGCAGGGTGTGCGTGATCCGAGATTATAGTGCTCGCAACACCCTTTCTCCTCTCCTGAACCGCAATGGACGTACCCGGCGCCACATCACCCACATTACGAGTGATAGACCCGCCGGTCGAGCTAGCTGGCGACAAGGTCGTCAATCCTACTAATGATCTAGGCACTTGTCTGATTTCCTTGAGCACTTTTGCCACTAGCTCTTCATTGGTTTGCGACGGCGGCAGCACACTTCCGGAAGACATCACGGAAACATCACCCTGTTCTTGTTCCTCTGAAAAAGAGACTGAAAAACTAGAGTGACCCTGTGGCGAGAGGACCGGCATGCACCTCTCACCACTAACAATATACCGTGACACACGTCTCCAACGTTTGTCATCCCAACTGGCACACACTGAGCAAGAATTAGTGCGAGTGTAGTGACTACAGCAAATACAATGAGCATGAGAATCAGAGGAAGACTTCCTTGATTTACAATTTGAACAATATTCTTTCATAATTAAAAAATATTATACAGCCGTAGTACTCGCACTAACCCTTGAAAATACAAAGATACATAATAATAATATAATCCATAACAAAATTTTGAAAAATAATTCAAAAGAAAATTTTCGAAAAAATTTTGACATGAGCCCAAATGGATCCCAAAAAAGCCTAAGTGTGGACAAAAATTTTAAAACATTTATAAAAATTAATGTTACGCTTACGGACAATATTAATGTATCTGACTATATAATAAACCTTACAGAAGACAAGGAATCACTGACAGAAGTAACCGTTGTCAATGTAAACAAAAGTCAATAAAAACCGGAAACACGACTCCAGGCACTGAAAAACAAGGCCCGAAATCAGTAACCAATTTAAAACACTATCCGATGTAAAACAGAATCTTCCATGGAAGAAGCTGCAATACATCAGATGGTAGATGCATGACCAAAATGCCTAAACTCCCCTAGGGTGAGGACGTAACCATGGGGATAACAGAATAAACATTCTGTAACTATGCTAAAACTCCCAAGAAATTTCAGTAAAAAAATTTCCAAAATTATACCAAAAGCATGGGAGATTAACAAGGGGGATACCAAGGAAAGTGAGAGAGGAAACACTTAACAAACAGTGGAGATTTCATAGCAAGAATGAAAACATCAGGCCCATGCCCCGAAATTAGGGAATAGGAAATAATTTTACATAAAAATTATAAGTTACAGCCCTGAACACATCCTTCCACTGTTTCTTCCTCTCATCCTCTTATTTCATCCTTGGATCCACCATTTCCTTCATGATTTTGTGTCTGGCATCATTTTAACTGAGATTATAAGCACACATATCAGTGAGATGTTACTAATAGAAGGGCCAAACAAAGAATGAGGATTTTGTGCCATTTCGGTACTTCCTTGACACTGCGCATGCGCAGTGGACAAAAGTAAGGAGGACCATATAGGACATTGGATTTTTTGATTTGGATGCAAATTTTGGGGATTGGGGGGGGGGGGGGCAAAATTTGTGTTTGGCCCTGAATAATTTAGAGTTAGCACCAGCTAAGTCTGGGTCATTGGTACAGCATAAAAATAATATATTGATCTTGTTTCTGATGCCACTGATCTCTTGAAGTTAAACAGCTTACTGTCTCTTTCAACGCTTTAAGTTTATCTGTCCTAATACATATAGAAATCACAAAGATGACAGGGAGCACCTGATTGGCACCAAATTATTCATTTTAGACTAGGTTTGTAAATGAGATGCATATGCATCACACCCCCTCCCTAGGCCAAGGAGCCTCATAACGAGTATTAGGGCCAAAATAATACCCCAATACATTGTAATTGATGCAGGAAAGTATTAATATAAAGGCACAACTTGTGGCACTAATGATGAAAAACATTTTCCATACTGTTGTTTTAACATGCTGAATGCTAAACTAGAAGCCACTCTCAGGGCTCTATTGAAAAGTGATGAAAGCCACTTTAATGGCTTTACATTGTATGCATTAGCAATTAGTTTTCTCAGCAAGAGGAAAAGAAACTTGTGAAAAAAAACTGTTTCCTTTAATACAATCAGTGTTCACGCTGGCATGTGCCAAATGCACATTTTCTAAAAATGTGGCATATAAATTTGAGCATTTCGCACAAACAATTGGCACGTAAATCCAAAATCACGATCCTGGTATAGTCTTGATTTTCAAAAATCGGGTATATAATATTACATTTTCTCCTGGTAAAGTGAACAAATGATAAGTTAAATATATCAATATGAATGCCCACATTATTAATTACAAAAAAAAGTAATCTCGTTCAACTGTGTACACAATGACCAGTCACTCTCTAATTGTCCTTACCCCTGACCTTGGATTAAGATGTCACGTACTGTCTAAACAACGCATGCTTTGTTTCTTCACCAGCGAACAATAGACACGATGAATTTCAATTTCAATTCAATTCAATTTATTCTCATCTATCTACCACATTTGTGGTGTCAGATACAAAAACAAATACTCCTTGCAGGTGTATAGTAACAAATGTAGATACGTTCTTATTTATTTATTTATTTATTTATTTATTTATTTATTTATTTATTTATTTATTTATTGGTGTTTAAGATCACATACTTATGCACAATGGCTAATCGTGGCTGTGACAGTTTTACGAATGGAGGAAGCCAGAGGACCCAAAGAGAACCACCGAGCATTGACAAGCAACTGTCAGCTCCTCAACATTCTAACCCTGTTCAAGCTCTGTTCAAGTAGGGTTACTGCAGTTGATGACATGTGCACCATCGCTGTGCAGTATGCCTTAGTACACGGCGTCATCATGCCCCCATGTAGGCAACTGGGATAAAGTGCCTTGCCCAAGGACACAACGCGGGTCGTCCCAGACAGGGATCGAACTCAGGACCTCTAGCATAGAAGTCCAACAGTCTACCACTGAGCCACCGGGCTCCCTGATATGTTGTAAAATCTATAATCAGTACATCTATATACCTTTATATACATCATCTTACCAATATTCTCAACACACACTTCACACACAAAAAAAGGGATGGGGAATGCGTTTACATTCATTAGGCTAACATTATCAAATGAATTTGTGCATACGATATAATATCTTCACTTTGATTCCTTATGTTAAAACAGTCAGTGGGCCTACCCCATAAAATATCTCTCTTACCCGAAAAAAGAGGCGAAAGCTGTAAGGGAGAAATGTAGGGTGGGACAATATTTGGCCAATGAATTGCATGCTACTCTTAAGTTATTCAACCCAACAGTAATTCCCCCAATTGTCAATCAATTATCAATTGTCTTTAATTGTTGGTGGTACTTTCCCCATTGATCCAAATCAAAGATTAACACAGTAATAAAATGACAAAAGGTTTGAACAATTCACATGTCAATCAGTTACCATATAGATCATCGAGGTTCGAATTTCTATATAAAAATGCACAACTGAAACAATTATGTTCCGTCTCATGTTATATTTGTTTAATTTTATGTAATTTTATGCTTTTGATCTTTCTTGAATAAAATATGAAAAAAAAGTTTTTTATAGTTCTCCCACATAACATACCCATATGTAGTACAAAAAATCTCATATGGCACAAAAAAATCCTCATTTGGTACAAAAAATATTCAGCTTTGGCACATTACAATATTGAGCCAGCATGAACACTGCTTACAATTTATTGGAGAGTGCTAGTAGGCACTCCAATAAATTGTAACAAAACAATTATTTGTGAACAAAATCTTCATAACTAATGCAACTCTTGCTTGTACCAAGATGTCTTTGATAAAAAAAAATACTCTTGTTACAAATCACCTTTGACAAATAATTTAGCACTTTACAGTTAATCAATTATTTTTCTTCAAAAGTCGATTATGAAATTTCATAATCATGCCAGCTCTAAGAAAAAGATACCTGAATGCAACATGCAAAGGAATAAATTCCCATTTCATCAGCTGATTTCATGGGATGGAGGGAAGTGAGTGGGTGTGAGTGTGTTGGAGTGAGCATTATCTGTAGGGTGATAAAAAAAAAAAACTTTTTTATTTCTCGAGCAATTTTCCTCAATTTTATGAGAAAGTAAGGCCTTTTATTTTGTTTTGTTTATTCACAAAACAATTATGAAAATAGTTGGAATCAGAAATTTAATTACTTACACTATTATGTGGCAAACCAATGTTTTCAGTAGTGAAAATTTCCCATAATGTTGTTGAAAATTTAATCAACTATATAGAGTTGGTTATTTATTTATTGGTGTTTAAGGTCACATACCTATGCACAATGGCTAATCATGACCGTGACAGTTTTACATGTGGAGGAAGCTGGAGTACCCGGAGAGAACCACCAAGAAACGATGAGTAGCTGCCAGCTCCCCAACAACGTAACTCAGCACTGCAGCATAGACAGGGTTAGACTGGTTGAAGATATGCACACCATCACCATTGATGTGCAGTACGCCTTAGTACATGGCATCATCATGCCCCCATGTGGACAATCGGGGTTAAGTGCCTTGCCCAAGGACACAACGCAGGAGTCCGAATCGATCACCCAGACTAACCGGGCCAGACGTTGCTTAACTTCGGTGATCTGACGAGAACCGGTTACTGCAATGCTCTCCTCCCCCCTCCATAGAGTTGGTTAAATATTTGTCCTACAAATGCAAAATAGTGTCACAGAAGAGATTTCCAAATTGAAAAAAAGGTAAAGAGGCAAATTTTCTACGATGAGGGAGGTGCCTGAGAAACAAAAAGAATTTTAATAGCGTAAGGAAAGAGAGCAAAGTATACAGTTATCCATCAGATTTCCAGAAAGTTTTCAGAGCAACTCAAAATCGTTTTGATTGTAGAGTCAAAATGAGGGACTACCTGGTTTGGTGCAATACTCCTCTGTCTAAACTGGGAAACAACATCTCTGGCACAATTAGTCCATGCTTCAACAACTGCCTGTACCTGAAATTAGAGATGGGCAATATTTATTTACTGGTGTTTAGTTGGTAGAGTGCTAAATTATTTTTGACCATCAAAATTTGTTCACATGTCTTTGCCTTGTTACAATTTATGGGAGAGTGCCTTTAGGTGCTCTCCTATAAATTGTAACAAGGCAAATTTTTCAGACTAAATAATTTCACTTCAAAGATAATATGAAGCATAGCCACTGAATATGAGGCCTTTACATTACGGTCCCTGCACGTCAGAGTAAAGCCCAAATATGGGCTTCCAGCACTCTACCAGTTAAGGTCACATATTTCAGCACAATGTCTAATTGTGACTGCAAGGTGAAGATAAAGTCAAGTTTAGTCAATCGATTATACCCATGTTGCAAATTTAAGAAGACTTCCATCCCGAGCATTGGTGACTGGGTCTTATTTTACCAGTAAAACAGCACTTGTTTATCACAATAAACAAGCACTTCTTCACTTATTGGGGTTCCCACAGGGGGATAGAGATGGGCAATTAACTGGATGGGTGCCAAATTGGTTTTGGATGGCAAAATTTGTTATGTCATTGGTTTGTTACAATTTATAGGAGAGTGTCCACAGGCACTCTCCTATAAATTGTAACAAGGCAAACACTAGCAGACTGATTAATTTCACTTCAAAAATAATATGAAGAACATTAACAGAATATGAAGCACTTACGTTAAGGTAGCCTCATGTCAGAAGAATGCCCAAGTATGAGCTTCCAGCATTCAACCAGTTAACCAATTTTTAAAAAAATAAAATACAGTTCACAAATAAGAGCGTGGATTATGCGAAACAGGTTTAATGTGACTCGTTTTTGTTTTTTATTGTATACATTTAAAATAGATGCCATATAATACCACATTGAAACAAGCTTCACAGCTGCAGTTCTTGCTATTACAAACTGTTGCCACTATCTTTTTTGAATGTTCCAACAAAAAGGGTCATCACACCTCATTTGAAATATTTTTGAAAATAAGTATATTTAAAATCAATATTAAGTGAACTTAACACAGTTTGAAAGTCAGCTTGTATAAAAGTGAATAAATTATAAATTTCTTCCATGTTGAACATGTTAATCTTGGAGAAAAAAAATTTATTTGATTTGATTCTAATGTATATTATCATTTCGATGCCACACAGTACATAAAAAGAGCCAATCAAATGCTTCAACAAAAAGAAGAGGGGAATCTCTGCTAATTTTTTATGATAACCAATGTAGTAGTTCTATTAGCCAGGAACAACCACAAGGCATACTTCCCTTCAAGTTCATGTTCCTTTGCAAGTTTTGAACTGAAAAGGGGGCGCAGTGGCTCAGTAGGTAGAGGTGCAGGCTGCAAGCCGAGAGGTTCTCGGTTGAAATCCCACCTGCAGCAACCACGATGTGTCCTTGAGCAAGACACTTCACCCCCATATCCCCACATGGGGGCATGGTGGCATTGTGTACTAAGGCATACTGCACGTCGATGGTGCACTTATCTTTAACCAATGCTAACCCTGCTTGTGTGGAGTTACTATGTTGGGGAGCCTGACAGCTGCTCGGTGGTTCTCTCAGGCTACTGCGGCTTCTTCAACCCATAAAACTGTCCGGCACGAGGTGACCCTGGTTGTCAAAAGTGTCATTAAATGCCAATAAATAAATAATATTGAACTGAAAACAGTGAATCTGTTTAATAAATAAAAACACAGTCAATGTGCAACTAGGTCAAGTCACACTCATCCAACACACTGCTCAACAAAATTGATGATGTTTCGTCACCAAAACCAGACATTTTGTCCAAATCAGAAATGGTTTGTGATTTTTTCCCTCATATGCATTGGCCACATTTTACCCTGCAAGATTATCACCCACTCCAAGAAGTCTTGTCTGACAGTGATAGGTCAAAAATCATTTATTTATTTATTGTTGTTTGATGTCACATATTTCTACAATATCTATCTGTGCCTGCAATATGGAGATAAAGTCAAGTTTTAGAGAGCTTCCACACCAAGTATTGGTGACTGGGTCCTATTTTACCAGTAAAACAGACCTTGTTTACCACAGTAAACAAGCACGGCTTCTCTTCCCTGGGTTCCCATGGGGATATAGAAATCATTATATTTGGGGCAAATTGTGAATAACATGTTTTCACATGTACATCAAAACACTATTTATCCCATTCATTATGAATTTGGCTGAAGGAAATATACCCTGGTGCGTGGAGTCAAAACACAGAAGCTATGAAAAATTTCATGGAATGTGGGATGAAGACTGCATATAGATGGCAATGACATGCGAGGTCACATCAAATACACAAAAGTATTTTACACAAAAACTATGTCTCAATTATTGTCATTTTTTTATTTTTCATTTAATCTGTATGTTAGTTATAATAATTCAAGGGAAGGTTTGCATATTAATTGATATGATTTAAGATACTCAATGAAATTCTAGACCAATCTTAATTTTTTGAAGGCACTGCTTGATGTGAAACTCCATACAGTACAGCCTATAACAAAGTATACCATCAGGCAATATTCTTTTGTTAATGACGCCATAAGCACCTTATTTTGGTGATATTCCTATAGCAATAATGCGATATTTTCCACAAGTTGTGGCGAATATGGCAAGACAAACACACACATGGGGGGATATTTTCATAACTATTGTCCATAATTTTTTGGATGAAAAGAAGAAGAGGAGCGAATACTTACATGTATAATAATATGGACGATTTGAGTCATGCAAAGATTTTTATGTTAAACGAACTTAGGATGTAACAAATAAACAATTTTAAAGACTAGTCTGGACTAAGCCCTAAAAATTACGATGGCATATTAAGAATGAGAGAAAATTGCCCATAAATGTACGCCAAACAATAATACTACAGCTGATCGCTGAATATAGTATGGACAAAACAGCTTCCTTAATAGTTACATACCCAATAAGCGAGAGAAGTGGACAAAATGCCCCCCCCCCCCCCCTTTTGAACATATCTTCAAAAGAAAGAGGGGAGAGCTTTGGAATCAATAAACAGAAACCGGAAACGATATAAATAAATATCGATCAGGCACTCAAAAATTAATTCATGAATAATAAATGTTTAACGCCACTTCACAAGCCAAGGCTATAATGATGATTTTGGTAAATAACATTATCCGCTACAAAATATGCACTGCAGACGGCATATACAGGTACGACAAAATCAGTGAAATAATAATATAACATACACATACAAAAGCGAGATACGATGAACAATTTCTGCAGAGAAAACACGCTTCAAGATCATTCACAGGAGGCCTCAGTAAAATTAAATCCGGTAAGAACACTCTCCAATGTGTACTATTTGGTATCTACAACTATAAACACGTGAGAATATGCAATTTGAGAACCGACAAAATAGAGACCAGGATCTAGAAATGGAGGTAGGTATGATTAACCGGCTCGTACACGGACCGCCCCGAAATATATAACTAAGTGCTTGTATATTAGAAATCGAAAATAAATACTAGAAACTAATGCAACAGAACTGCATATATGCCAATGAGGGTGCCATCCAACACGACCCAATCGCAAAGAATGTATGTAATAAAATATATGTACGCGACAGTGTGAGTGTGGGGTGGGGGGGGGGGGGAGGGAGGGGGGGAATTCGAATATATGTCGGAACCTCCTCACCCACATTATTAATCATTGCTGGTCCAGACAGCAATAATATAGTGACCACAAAGCTCCCTCATGTCTGACATACTCCGTAATGCCACTGAGAGCGGAGAATGACATGAAAAACAAAACTTCCCTTGAAGAAGAAAACCCTCTCGAGGGGGAAGCTTCTGGTGAATGTTCAATAACAGACACCATAACCTCAATGTAATCAATAGAAACAAATGAATTGAAGGATACACATATCCTATCATTCATTCCCATGAAAATGGCTGAGCGTCAAATGTATGCACTCAAATGCCTAATACTAACGACACAATAATGGAAACTATTATTCCCGCGCGCCGCAAACTTAACTATCCTGAAGTGATCCAATAAAAGATCATGTAATAGCCATACAGTTAGAATAAGCCCAAGATGCTGCCAGTGCTTTAATTAATACGCTGAAATCTTAAGCACTGACTGCTGATTGGAAGATAAATTTACCTAAGCAGTACGAATAGCTAACTGACTTCAAATAACAATAGAATGAACCTAAATGTCCCTTCTATTGGAAATTAATGACAAAAGAAGCGTTTCTTCTCTTCTGATAAACTCTGATCTGTGTCTATAAATAGATGATCAATAATAATATAATTCAATGATGTAGCGTAAACAATGAGACATCATTTCTGAATATGTGGTTTCCAAGAACCGAGGGTCCGAAGAGCCTTGCATAGAGAGACCATCGGACTCAGGATTGTAACCCAATATATGAAATCACGTCTGTCATAATTGAGAAAACCGTTAAATATATGCCCAAACTTGACCTTATGTTAAAAGATTCTCTAAAACAAAACAGGTCTAGAGAGAAAAACATCTACCACTCCAGTTGAGAATAACTGGAGGGGATGTGTGCATAAGCGACCTATCGAAATAACATTCATAGCCGCTCCACACAACCCCCTCCAGCGCATAAAATTTTCCGCTGTTACTGCGTCAGATAACAGAAAAGCGAGCCAAACAGCTGGCTAATTCGCTCTGTGAAACAACAGACAAACCAGCCTGTTGAAAATAAATTGTGGGATACGTGTATCCTATCATTCATCCCATGAGATATTATCTAGTTCACAATTCAAGTGATCTGAAGAACTAGACTTGCTACATCGCCGAACGCTTGCTTTTCGACTGAAAGATTATCATAAATAACCTATTTATCCAGTTCCAGTCAAAATCGGTCGGACCGAGCTCTATAAGAGCCGCGAGCCACCGGCTCAGGGGTGTCTGACCAGTAACTCAAACAGACGTAAACCCCCTATACAAGTGGCTGTATAGACAATCCCTAAAGAAATATATAGGAGAGATACCTATACCCTCGCTATGAGTCTTTATAGACGATCTGAGTCTAGGACAACCTCTCCTACTCTTTCTGTTGGTGTGGTCGATTAGACCCCAACTTAAAGAGTCGAGTATTGATGCTTTCTTGTAGCTTAATCCTACATTAATGAAAGCTTACCATCAAAGACTAGTGTCTGGAAAACTAAAGTGACCTGTATCAAGTTTTCCACCTAGTCAAATGTTAAGATGAAGACGCAAGGCTTCGTCACATCAAAATAGCTCCCACTTAACATTTGTTAAGACAGAGATATATATAATAGGTCTGGAAAGAATTTTTAAAAGGTACAAACGACCCAAAAATTCCTTTCCATATATACGTTGCGTCACAGTACTTAAAATTGAAGTACATAAGACCATGAGTCTAAATTCGCTCTGAATAAGAAATTATCTTCTCAATTGTGTCCGAGCGAACAGCTAAATGATGAAAGTAAGGCTACAACTAAGATCTTAGCCTGCTCATTCAGTGCAGAGAAACTCTCAACATATCTTTCCCTGTCGTTTTTTTGTAAAAGTATGTGAACAAACACAAACGGTTAAAAATACAGAAGAAGATGATAAAATAATCTTCTGTATAATACGTTAAACTCCCAAGAAAATTTATAAAAAATATTTCATTAAAACAAGCCAAAAAGCTTGGGAGCTTAACTGGGGGGATCAAGGGAAGGTAGGGAAGGAATACTAAATAAACCGTGGATAGATCATAATCAATCAGTGATAACGTCAGGCCCATGTCCCGAAATTAGGGAACATGAACTAATTTTCATAAATATTATAAAATTACTGCCGGAACGTTTCAAACCACCGTTTCTTCCTTCCTTCATCCAGTTGTGTCCTTGCATCCACCAATTTAACCATTGATTTGTGTCTGGCATCATTATTAATTGAGATTTAACAAGAGCGCACGTATTGCTGAAGCAATACAATGTCCCCTACTGGACTAATGCGCATTAATAATTATACAAATGTTATAACCTAGATGTAATCAGCATGAATTCCGTTGAAGCTTTTCCAAAAAAAGTCCAGAAAACTGATATTTTGGTGCTTTTCCAGATTTCCAAGGGCCATAACTCACATAAGAATAATGCAATCAGCATGAAACTGAAACTTGATCTGTAAGTCATTGTTCTATAGTAGGTTACCAAGAATGAAATCATTCGGTTGAAGCATTTCCAAAAAAAGTCTGGAAAACTAAAGTATGACTGACAGACTGACTGACAGACTGACGGATGGACAGAGTGCAAATGAAACTTGATCTGTAAGTCATCGTTCTATAGTAGGTTACCAAAAATGAAATTATTCTGTTGAAGCGTTTCCAAAACAAGTCCGGAAAACTAAAGTATGACCGACAGACTGACTGACAGACTGACGGATGGATGGACAGAGTGTAAATGAAACTTGATCTGTAAGTCATCGTTCTATAGTAGGTTACCAAAAATGAAATCATTCCGTTGAAGCGTTTCCAGAAAAAGTCCGGAAAACTGATATTTTGGTGCTTTTCCATATTTCCAAGGGCCATAACTCACACAAGAATAAGGCAATCAGCATGAAACTCAAACTTGATCTGTAAGTCATCGTTCTATAGTAGGTTACCAAAATGAAATCATTCCGTTGAAGCGTTTCTAAAAAAAAGTCCGGAAAGTTAAAAAATTTATAGTAATTTATATATTTTTTATACTTACCAATGACCCAGACATAGCTGGTGCTAATTCTCAAAAATCTAGGGCCAAACACAAATTTTGCCCCCCAATCCCCAAAATTTGCATCTAAAACCGAAAATAACATGTCCTAAATGCTCCTCCATACTTTTCCTCCACTGCGCATGCGCAGTGTCAAGGAGGTCTCGAAATTGGCGCCAATTATCATTCTTACAAGCAGTGCCTGGTCAGCGCTATGTACTTAGAGGGGAGGTACGAGTTCCCAACTCCTGGGAGGGCCATCCCCGTCTGGATCATTGGTAAGTAAAAAAAATATATAAATTACTATAAATTTTTTAACATTTTTATACTGTACCAATGACCCAGACATAGCTGAATAGAAAAAAGGCTGGAAGGCCTAGGACATAGAGGAAAATCCAATAAGCTCAACTAAATATAATAGAGTTATCCCCTTGAGGAGAAAAGGAGGATTAGGCTTTACATGTATCTTTATTTATGACAAATTAGAAAGACACAACACCCTTCATAATTGAGCATAATAACATCCATGTTCTCTATTAACATCCAGTATAACCCTTTATACTAATTATTTTTAAAGTAAGCCAATAAATAAAGTAAGTCCAGAGAATTGAGACTCTTTATACTCATTAAAAGTGTCCGAGGATTGTATATTAACGCCCGTTTGACACGTGACATATACAAATGCTTCACACCGAGCTACACTTTAAAAATATGACATGAATGAATTTAAACATTAGCTTTACACTTTAAAACCATCCCGGTACCGACTCAGAATTACTGACTCTGGAGGAGGTATCCCCTTGCTTTTCACTATAAAGCAGGTGACCTAAGGGAAAACCCTCCCCCCCACCCCCACCCCCACCCCCCTTCTCCTTGTCCTGGGTAAAATAGCCCAGAGCAAAGAGGGCAGCAGGACAGAGCCACTGTCGGAACAGAAAGCCTGCATAACTATAGTTGCAACTGTTTAGTGGACGACATTCTGAGCAACAGATAACAGACCTAAACAATGCAGGTCTCCAGAAATGGACTCAATATTTCTGAGATAAAAATTCGTGAATGTGGATGGCTGAGACCAATATGTAGCCTTCATTAAATCTGTAATAGAAACACTATTTGCGTAAGCCCAAGATGTAGAAAGAGCTCTTACTTCATGAGCCGAAATCTTAAGCACAGACTGCTGAGTTGAAGATAGATTATCATAAGCAGTACGGATAGTTAATTGAATCCACCTAGCAATAGAATGGACCATAATGTCCTTTCTATTAGGCATCAGAGACAGAAAGAAGCGTTTTCGTCCCTTTCTGATAAACTGAGATCTTCGTTTATAAATACGTAAAGCTCTAACCGGACAGAGTAAAGGCCTATGCCCATCTGAAGACGGAAGGGCCTTAATAACAATAGGTTCCGGATATTTATTAGGACCCTGATTCTTAGCCAAAAATCCAACATTAGTAGTAAAGGTAATAGTGTTCCCGACACTACGATAGTGAGAATTGTCCACAGATAGTGCATGAAGCTCACTGACTCTTCTAGCAGAAGAGAAAGCTAAGAGAAATGCTGTCTTATAAGATAAGAATTTGAAGTCCACTGTCTCAAGAGGCTCAAATGGCTTTTCTTTTAGTTTAAGAAGAACCCAAGCTAAATTCCATTTAGGAATTAATCTAAGGGTTCTAGGTCTATTTATCGAGAAGTTTCTAACTAATTTAGCTAAAGAGACATTAGATCCAATTTGTAACCTATCATGGTGTGCATAGGTATCAGATAACATAGACCTATAACCTTTAATAGTAACAGGCTGCAGTTTGATCTCATCAAACAAGTATACTAGAAAGTTTGCAATGTCTGGAATGGAGGGATCAAAAATATCAACAGACTGATCCCTACACCAACGACAAAAGACCTTCCACTTAGCCGCATAGTTTAGTGAAGAGGAGGTCCTCCTACAGTTAGAAATTGCGTCCACTGCTCGTCCTGTAAAATGCTTGCCGTGCAAGAAGGACCGGACAACGGAAATACGTGAAGGTTGAGACCTTGCGGGTTGTGATATAGTTGACGTGATTTCCCCTGTGAAAGAAGATCCTCTCATGGAGGAAGCTTCCGCGGTATGTCCCACAGCAGACACCTGAGTAGATTTATCCATGGTCTCTGTGGAGACAGAGATGCTACCAACAGAATTTTGCATTGAGATTGTTTTATCTTTAGTAATATCTGCTGAATCAACGGCGCTGGAGGATACGCATATCCTATCATTCCATACCACGAGATCGATAGAGCGTCTACTGCATATGCTCGAGGATCCGGACATGGTGACACATACATCCGCAACTGATTGTTGAGAGTCCATTCTGATGGCAACAAGCGACCCTTCCGTGAAAGGGAGTCTGCTAATACATTCAGACGACCCGGAATATGACAGACCGAAAGTAGAACTTGGTGTTCTGGTACAAACAGAAGGATTCTTTCCGTTAAATTAAATAACGGAACAGAATGACTGCCTCCTTGGTTCTGAATATACGTTACCACTGTCATATTGTCGGACAGGATTTGGACATGTGCTTTCTGAATAATGTTCATCCAATGACATAGTGCAAGCGAAATTGACATCATTTCTTTGACGTTTATGTGCTTGCCTAGAAACTGCGGATCCCAAAGACCCTGGCACTTCGAATCTGTTGGGATCAATGTTGCACCCCAACCTGTTTGACTGGCATCCGTCATAATAGTAAAACTCGGATCCGGCAACTGCAGTGGAACTCCCTGAGTCAACCACTGAATGTTTGCCCAAGTCTGAATCTCTTGTTTCACTTGATTTGACAAGAGAACGTCTATATCAAGCGAATGAATCTTTACTCTCCAATTCTGAGTTAAGAAAATTTGGAGAGGACGAGTGCGTAAAGCCCCATCGGAATGAGATCCGCAGCGGCTCCGCACAGACCTATCAGTCTCATGAATTCTCTCGCTGTGACTTTGTCTGAGTGAAGACAATAGCGAGCGTAACAACTGATTAATTTCGCTCTGGTTAACGGCAGACGAACGAGATTGTTGTGCATCTCGAAGCTCATTCCCAAGTGGGTGAATGACTTGGACGGCACCAGATCCGACTTCTCCTCATTTATTATAAAACCGAGACATCGGAGTAATAAAAGCAGATTCTGCACATCGTTCTGAAGCGTTAACTCGTTGCAGTACCTCTGAAGAATGTCGTCCAGGTAGGCCGACGTTACCGCAGACGAATGAGCTCAGAAATGCATCATTACCGAGTTCATTATTCGAGTGAAAGCCCAGGGCGCTAGGTTCAAACCGAAGCACATCGCTCGGATCTGATATACAACTCCTAGGACTGCGAAGCATAGATACTTTCTGAATGTCGGATGTACCATGACGTGAAAGTACGCATCCTTGAGATCTATGCTTGTAGCATAGTCGTTCACCCGAATACTCGCTCTGACTGATCGAATTGTCTCCATATAGAACTTCGGAGCGACGATCAGCTTGTTTATCCAGCTCAAATCTATGACTGGACGGAACGAGCCGTCTGGTTTCGGGACCAGAAACAGATGGCTATAGAAACCCGGTGATTCCTGGTCTTCTACGACCTCTACCGCGTTCTTCTCCAGAAGAGACTGTACTTCTGATAGAAGAGCATCTCTTTTCTGTGGATTTGACGGAAGCTGAGTCCATTTTGGACTTCAAGTTAATGGAGGCTTTCGTTTGAAGGATATTCTTAGTCCTTCCAAAATTACCCCTCGAACCCAGGGGGTCGTTCGTAATTGACGCCCAATTGTTTATAAAACTTGACAATCTTCCGCCCACCGGAACACGATAGAGGTTCATACCATCACCTCCTGGACCTGTGAGGCTTGCGGAAGGAGAAACTACATTCTCCACGACCCACACCTCGCCCCGTCGACCTAGGGATGTCTGACCGGCTATCTCGGCCAGTATAACATCCCCTATGTGAGTCGCTGCCTTGACAGTCTCTAGAATAAGACCTAGAGGACGCATAGGAACCTCTATAGGAACTTCCCTTGGGCGTACTTGTCCCAGAAGTGCCTGTCTTACTCTTTTCTGCTGTATCCGACTTTTTAGAAGCGGATTTGAAGAGCAGAGAATCCGAAGCTTTCTTAGTTATCTTGTCATAGATTGCTGAAAGCTTGCCATCGAAGAGAAGCTCTCCGGAGACCGAAGCGACTCTGAGAGAGTTTTTCACCTTACCATCCACGCGCGTCTAACCAACTACAGGTTTGCCACTGAAAGGGCGGAGTTATATGTAGAATAAGCTATGGCCCTCGAAAGAACTCTTAAGGAGGATTGTATATCCTGGAATTCTTTCCCCCTGAAGACGTAATGATAACGCTTTAGTAAGGTGATCTGCGTATGATAAAGCATCTAAGTTAGCTCTATTAGACATTATTGTCGTTTCCAACGTTGTGGTTGGAACTGACATAGATGACAGTATAGACAATTCTAGGTCTTCAGCCTGGTCGTCTAGTTGCAGAGGAACTCTCGGTATGCCCTGTCCTGCCGTTTCAAATTTGTTCCTTGAATTGATGAAAGGCAGATGTAGAGCATTTGCTGACAAGAAACCATACTTGCTCATTTTGGTAGCAAGCTTATATATAGCGTCATTCAATAGTTCAAATGTTCTTGTGACATTATTGGACTGTGTCGGAAACTCAGGGACGATGTCCCTAAACCGATAAAAAAATTCTGTGTCCAATGACGCTATCATTCTCTTATCTGGCATCGCAGCATTCTGGTCCGACGGAACAACCTCTGGAAGATAATGCCGGATAAAATCTACGGCAGCTTTATGTTGTTCTGAAAGGGAAAACTCCAGATCCTCTGAATCCCTTTAGCCAACCTGTCGGACCATATGAAGTTCTCGGTCGTCCGTACCTGATGCTTCAGCGGAGCGTACCGACCCAGCGTCGTCGGATAATTCCTGATCCGACAGAGATTCTGTCAACTGCTGGGATGCTGCGATAAGTTGTGCTATTTGTGATAGCACATCTGTCACTGAGGCCTGTGGAGCAGCGGTCTTACGTTGCTTTGCCGCTGGAAGCTCCCTGGACGTTGACTCCTGCATACTTCTTTTATGCGAATGTCCGGAGTCTACAGGCCTCGTGTCTCTGGCTACCGGATGGCGTGACCTGGTCGCCATGGAATCCCTGATCGGCGAAGCTGGCTGGATATCAGTGGTAACATAGCCAAGGTGCGGTTGTGTGCGCTGCCGTGAGGATGAGGAAGCCATATTGACAGTCTCTCCGGACTGTTTATATAACGGAGCATCCCGAGTGGCGGCCGTATGCTCCGAATGCGAAACGTTTTGTACCACAACATCTGGTCCCAGATGTTGTTGTATGAGAGAGGGACCTCTCTCGCTCGCAGCCCGGATGGACCTGGACGAGCTAGGAACCGGACTAATAGGCTTCCTCCATTCTATCCTCTGATCCGTCGTCACTGGGTGTGCACTTTGTGTTATTATAGTGTTCGCATCACCCAAATCTCCTTCCTGGGCTGCAACGGATGAACCCGGCTGCCGAGCCATTTGATGAATGGTCGCTACACCGGGCGAGCTAGCGGACGCCAATGCCGTCGATCCTACTAGGGACCTCTTAGGCAATTGACGTATTTCCATGAGCACTTTTGCCGCTAGCTCTTCATTTAACTGTGACGACGGAAGCACACTTTTGAAAGACATCATGGAAACATCACCCTGTTCTTGTTCCTCTGAAAAAGTGATTGAAAAACTAGAGTGACCCTGCGGAGAAAGGACCAGTATGGCCTTATCCCCGCTAACAACGTACCATGACACACGTTTCCAATGTTTGTCATCCCAATTGATACACACTGAGCAGGAGTTAGTGCGAGTACACTGACTACAATTAATACAATGATTATGAAAGTCAGAGGAAGATTTCCTCTTATTACAATTTGAACAATATCCTTTCATTGTGAAAAGAACACAAACAGTCCTAGTACTCGCACCAACCCCTGAAAACAAAGATACATAATAACATGATCCATTAACATATAGAAAAATAAATGAAATCAAAAAAATTTTTTGAAAAGATATTTTTTTAGAAAAGCCCAAGTTTCTGAAAGTAACGTTGAGCCCCAATGGATCCCAAAAAAGCCTAAGTGTGGACAAAATTTTTTAAAATATTTCAAAAAAATTAATGCAACACTTACTTATAATAATTATGTATCTTGTTATGATTAAACTAATACAAAGACAAGAATCACTCTCAACAGAAACCGTTGTCAATGTAAACAAGAAGTGTATAAAAACCGGAAACATGACTCCAGGCACTGATAAACATGGCCTGAAATCAGTTACTAATTACAACACTATCTGATGCAAAAGAGACTTCCAGGGAAGAAACTGCAGAACATCAGATGGTAGATGCAGAACACAACGCCTAAACACCCATGGGTGAGGACGTAAACATGGGGAAAAAAACAGAATTCATTCTGTTACCAAGCTAAAACTCCCAAGAAATTTTAGTAATAATATTACAGAAAATATGCCAAAAGCATGGGAGAATAGCAAGGGGGCACTAAAGGAAAGGGAGAGGAAACACTGATCAAGCAGTGTAACTTTATAGCAAGAATGACAACAACAGGTCCATGCCTTGAAATTAGGGAACATAACATAATTTCATAAAAAAATTTTAAGTTACAGCCCTGATTATTTCCTGCCACTAATTTTTCCTCTCCTCCTTCTATTTCCTCTTTAGATCCACCATTTCTCTAATATTTATGTGTCTGGCATCATTTAAACTGAGATTTACAAGCACAAATATCAGTCAGATGTGAACTGATGAAGGGCCAAATAAAGAATGATAATTGGCACCAATTTCGAGACCTCCTTGACACTGCGCATGCGCAGTGGAGGAAAAGTATGGAGGAGCATTTAGGACATTTTCGGTTTTAGATGCAAATTTTGGGGATTGGGGGGCAAAATTTGTGTTTGGCCCTAGATTTTTGAGAATTAGCACCAGCTATGTCTGGGTCATTGGTACAGTATAAAAATACTGATATTTTGGCACTTTTCTATATTTCCAAGGGCCATAACTCACACTTACAGATCAAGTTTGAGTTTCATGCTCTGTAAGTCATCGTTCTATAGTAGTTTACCAAAACTGAAATCATTCCGTTGAAGCGTTTCCAAAAAAACTCCAGAAAGTTAAAAAATTTATAGTAATTTATATATTTTTTATACTTACCAATGACACAGACATAGCTGGTGCTAACTCTTAAAAACCTAGGGCCAAACACAAATTTTGCCCCCCAATCCCCAAAATTTGCATCTAAAACCAAAAGAAATCATGTCCTGAAGGTCCTCCATACTTTGCCCTCACTGCGCATGCGCAGTGTCAAGGACGTCCCGAAATTGGCGCCAATTATCATTCTTACAAGCAGTGCCTGGTCAGCGCTATGTACTCAGCGGGGAGGTATGAGTTCCCAACTCCTGGGAGGGCCATCCCCGTCTGGGTCATTGGTAAGTATAAAAAATATATAAATTACTATAAATTTTTTAACATTTTTATACTGTACCAATGACCCAGACACAGCTGAATAGTAATAAGGCTGGAGGGCCTAGGACATAGAGGAAAATCCAATAAGCTCAACTATATAATATAGAGTAAACCCTTCAAGGAGAAAAGGAGTATTAGGTTTTACATGTATCTTTCTTATTTTATATTAAATTAGAAAGATACAATACCTTTCATAATTGAGCACAATAACATTCATGTTCTCTATTAACATCCAGTATAACCCAATATACTAATTATTTTTAAAGTAAGCCAATAAATAAAGTTAGTCCAGAGAATTGAGACTCTTTATATTCTTTAAAAGTGTCCGAGGATTGTATATTAACGCCCGTTTGACACTTGACATATACAAATGCTTCACACCGAGCTACACTTTAAAAATATGACATGAATGAATTTTTAACATTAATATTACACTTTAAAACCATCCCGGAAACGACTCAGAATTACTGACTCCGGAGGAGGAATTCCCTTGCTTTTCACTATAAAGCAGGTGACCTAAGGGAACACCCTCCCCCCACCCTTCCCCTTGCCCTGGGTCAAATAGCCCAGAGCGAAGAGGGCAGCAGGACGGAGTCACTGCCGGAACAGAAAGCCTGCATAACTATAGTTGCAACTGTTTAGTGGACGACATTCTGAGCAACAGATAACGGACCTAAATAATGCAGGTCTCCAGAAATGGACTCAATATTTCTGAGATAAAAATTTGTGAATGTGGACGGCTGAGACCAATAAGCAGCCTTCATTAAATCTGTAATAGCCACACTATTTGCGTAAGCCCACGATGTAGAAAGAGCTCTTACTTCATGAGCCGAAATCTTAAGCACAGACTGCTGAGTTGAAGATAGATTTTCATACGCAGTACGGATAGTTAATTGAATCCATCTAGCAATAGAATGGACCAAAATGTCCTTTCTATTAGGCATCAGAGACAGAAAGAAACGTTTTCGTCCCTTTCTGATAAACTGAGATCTCTGTTTATAAATGCGTAAAGCTCTAACAGGACAGAGTAAAGGCCTACGCCCGTCTGAAGACGGAAGAGCCTTAATGACAATAGGTTCCGGATATTGAGTAGGAGCCTGATTCTTAGCTAAAAATCCAACATTAGTAGTGAAGGTGATAGTGTTCCCGACACTACGATAGTGAGAATCGTCCACCGATAGTGCATGAAGCTCACTGACTCTTCTAGCAGAAGAGAAAGCTGAGAGAAAAGCTGTCTTATAAGACAAGAATTTGAAATCTACTGTCCCAAGAGGCTCAAATGGCTTATCCTTTAGTTTAAGAAGAACCCAAGCTAAATTCCACTTAGGAATTAATCTAAGAGTTCTGGGTCTATTTATCGAGAAGTTTCTAACTAACTTAGATAAAGAGACATTAGATCCAATTTGTAAACTATCGTGGTGTGCATAGGTATCAGATAACATAGACCTATAACCCTTAATAGTAACAGGCTGCAGTTTGATTTCGTCAAACAAGTATACTAGAAAGTTTGCAATGTCTGGTATGGAGGGATCAAAGATATCAACAGAATGATCCCTACACCAACGACGAAAAACCTTCCACTTAGCCGCATAGTTTAGCGAAGAGGAGGTCCTCCTACAGTTAGAAATCGCATCCACTGCTCGTCCTGTAAAGTGCTTGCCATGCAAGAAGGACCGCACAACGGAAAAATGTGAAGGTTGAGACCTTGCGGGTTGTGATGAAGTTGACGCGGTTTCCCCTGCGAAAGAAGATCCTCCCGTGGAGGAAGCTTTCATGGTAGGTCCCACAACAGACACCTGAGTAGATTTATCCACGGTCTCTGTGGAGACAGAGATGCTACCAACAGAATCTTGCATTGAGATTGTTTTATCTTTAGCAATACTTGCTGAATCAACGGCACTGGAGGATACGCATATCCTATCATTCCGTCCCATGAGATCGATAGAGCGTCTACTGCAAATGCTCTTGGATCCGGGCACGGTGACACATACGTCTGCAACTGATTGTTGAGATGCGTCGCAAATAAGTCTATCATTGGCCGTTCCCACTGGTAGCAAATCTGATTGAATACTTGTTTGTTGAGAGTCCACTCCGATGGCAACAAGCGACCCGATCAGCTTGTTTATCCAGCTCAAATCTATGACTGGACGGGACGAGCCGTCTGGTTTCGGAACCAGAAAGAGATGGCTGTAGAATCCCAGTGTTTCCTGGTCTTCTACGACCTCTACCGCGTTCTTCATTAAAAGAGACTGCACCTCCGATAACAGAGCGTCTCTTTTCTGCGGATTTGACGGAAGTTGAGTCCATTTTGGACTTCGAGTTAAAGGAGGCTTTCGTTTGAAGGATATTCTTAGACCTTCCGAAATCACCCCTCTCACCCAAGGGTTGTCCATAATCGACGCCCACTCTTCTGAAAAACTCGACAACCTTCCGCCAACCGGAACACGATAGAGGTTGAAGCCATCACCTCCTGGACCTGCGAGGCCTGCAGGAGGAGAAACCACGTCCTCCACGACCCGCACCTCGTCCCGTCGACCTCGGGGCATCCGACCGATTGTCCCGGCCCGAAGGACGTCCCGCACATGAGTCGCTACCTTGACGGTCTCTTGAATAAGACCAAGAGGACGCACCGGAACCTCTATAGGAACCTTTCTTTCTTGGGCGCATTAGTCCCAGAAGTGCCTGCCTTATTCTTATCTGCCGTATCCAACTTCTTGGAAGCGGATTTAAACAGCAGAGAATCCGAAGCTTTCTTATTAATTTTATCGTAGATTGCAGAAAGCTTGCCGTCAAATAGAAGTTCTCCGGAGACCGAAGCGACTCTGAGAGAGTTCTTCACCTTACTATCCACGCGTGTGGATGTAGCTAGGGCTGCGTCACGTCTAACCAACTCCAGGTTTGCCACTGAGAGGGCGGAGTTATACGTGGAATAAGCCACTGCCCTTGAAAGAAGTCTTAAAGAGGATTGTATATCCTGGAATTCTATCCCTTGAAGACGCAGTGATAACGCCTTAGTAAGGTGGTCTGCGTAAGATAAAGCGTCTAAACTGGCCCTGTTAGACGTGACTGTCGTATCCAAACCGCGGTTGGAACGGACATAGACGACGGTAATGACAATTCTAAGTCTTCCGCCTCGTCGTCAAGACGCAGAGGAACTCTCGGAATACCCTGTCCTGCCGTATCGAATTTATTCCTTGCATTAATGAAAGGCAGGTTAAGAGCATTGGAGGACAAGAAACCCGCTTTGCCTGTTTTTGAAGCAAGCTTAAATATAGCGTCGTTCAATAAATCAAATGTTCTTGTGACATTATTGGACTGAGACGGAAACTCAGGGACGATGTCTCTGAACCGCTCGAAAAATTCAGTGTCCAATGATGCTATCAGCCTCTTGTCCGGTACCGCAGCAGTTTGGCCCGATGGAACAACCTGAGGAAGGAAGTGCCGGATGAAATCCACGGCAGCTTTATGTTGTTCCGAAAGGGATAGCTCCAAGTCATCTGTATCCCTTTCACCATCCGGTCGGACCTCATGATGCTCCCGGTCGTCCGCACCCGATGCTTCGGCGGAGCGTACCGACCCAGCGCCGTTGGATAATTCCCGATCCGACACCGATTCTGTCGTTTGCTGGGATGCTGCGATAATTTGTGCTATCTGAGCAAGCACGTCCGTCGTCGAGGCCTGCGGAGTAGCGGTCTTTCACTGCTTAGCCGCGGGAAGCTCCGCATCAACTGACTCCCGCATACTCTTCCTATGCGAACATCCGGAGTCTACCGGCCTCGTGTCCCTGGCTACCGGATGGCGTGACCTGGTCGCCGAAGAATCCCTTATCGGCGAAGCTGGTAGAATATCCGCGTTCACGTAGCCAAGGTGCAGTCGAGTGCGCTGGTGAGAGGATGAGGAAGCCTGAGCAGTCTCCGAGGACTGCCTATACAACGGAGCGTTCCGAGCGACGGACGTGTGCTCCGCTTGCGACACATTTTGTACCACAACATCAGGTCCCTGATGTTGTTGTACGAGAGAGGGGCCTCTCTCGCTCGCGGCCCGGCTGGACCTGGACGAGCTAGGAACCGGACTAGAAGGCTTCCTCCGATCTCTCCTATCATCCACCGTCACTGGGTGTGCACCTTGTATGTTTATAGTGCTCGCATCACCCAACATTTCCTCTTGGACCGCAACGGACGAACCCGGCTGCCGAACCATTCGGTGAATGGACGCTACACCGGGCGAGCTAGCGGACGACAGCGCCGTCGATCCTACTCGGGACCTCTTAGGCAACTGTCATATCTCCATGAGCACTTTTGCCTCTAGCTCTGCATTCAATTGTGACGACGGAAGTGCACTCTTGGAAGATAACATGGAAACATCACCCTGTTCTTGTTCCTCTGAAATAGAAACTGATAGACTAGAGTGACCCTGCGGAGAAAGGACCGGCATAGCCCTTTCTCCACTATCAACATACCGTGACACACGTTTCCAATGTTTGTTATCCCAATATTGACATATTGAACAGGAGTTAGTGCGAGTACACTGACTACAATTAATACAATGATCATGAAAGTCAGAGGAAGATTTCTTCCTATTACAATTTGAACAAAGTCTCTTCATTGTGAAAAGACAACAAGTCCTAGTACTCGCACAAACCCCTAAACACAAAGATACATAATAACATGATCCATTAACATTGAAAAAAGCAACTGAGATTCAAAATAATTTTTGAAAAATATTTTTTCAGTGAAGCCCAAGTTTCTGAAAAGTAACGTTGAGCCCCAATGGATCCCAAGGGTAAGTGTGGTCAAAAATTTTAAAATTATTTTAAATAATTAATGCAACACTTACGGATAATAATAATGTATCTAGTAATGAGTAAACTACTCCAAAGGCAAAAAGCCCCGCTCAAAAGAGACTGTTGCCAATGTAAACAAGAAGTGTATAAACACCAGAAAACATGACTCCAGGCACTGACAATACTGGCCCGAAATCAGTTATCAACAATACACACTATCTGATGCAAAACAGAGACTTCCAGAGAAGAATCTGCAGAACATCAGATGGTAGATGCAGAACACAACGTCTAAACATCCATGGGTGAGAACGTAAACATGGGGAAAATAACAGAATTCATTCTGTAACCAAGCTAATTCTCCCAAGAAATTTTAGTAGTAATCTTACTCAAAAATATGCCAAAAGCATGGAAGAATAGCAAGGGGGGACTTACAGGATAAGGAGAGAGGAAACACTGAATAAGCAGTGCAACTTCAAAGCAAGAATGACAACAACAGGCCCATGCCTCGAAAATAGGCAACTTAACATAATTTCATTACAAAATTTTAAGTTACAGCCCTGAATATTTTCTGTCACTCCATTTTCCCCTCCTCCTTCTCTATCCTCCTTAGAATCACCATTTCTCCAATATTGATGTGTCTGGCATCATTTTAACTGAGATTTACAAGCACAAAGATCAGTGAGATGTTAACTGATGAAGGGCCAAACAAAGAATGATGATTGGCGCCAATTTCGGAACATCCTTGACACTGCGCATGCGCAGTAGGGGCAAAGTATGGAGGTCCTTTAGGACATAATTTCTTTTAGTTTTAGATGCAAATTTTGGGGATTGGGGGGCAAAATTTGTGTTTGGCCCTAGATTTTTAAGAGTTAGCACCAGCTATGTCTGGGTCATTGGTACAGTATAAAAATACTGATATTTTGGTGTTTTTCCATATTTCCAAGGGACGTAACTCACACAAGAATAATGCAATCAGCATGAAACTCTAACTTGATCTGTAAGTCATCGTTCTATAGTAGTTTACCAAAACTGAAATCATTCCGTTGAAGCATTTCCAAAAAAACTCCGGAAGACTGATATTTTGGTGCTTTTTCCCATATTTCCATGGGCCGTAACTCACACAAGAATAAAGCAATCAGCATGAAACTCAAACTTGATCTGTAAGTCATCGTTCTATAGTAGTTTACCAAAAATGAAATCATTCCGTTAAAGCGTTTCCAAAAAAACTCCGGAAAACTAAAGTGTGACTTACAGACTGACAGACTGATGGATGGACAGAGTGCAAACCAATAGTCCCCTTCGGCGATGCCGGTAGGGCACTAAAAAGCACAAATGTCAGTTTGCTGTTATCTGACAAGGGCCAAACAAAGAATGATGTTGGCGCCAGTTTTGACGACTTCCTGGCGTCTGCACATGCGCGGAGGGTAAATGTATGGAGGGCCAGATAGGACTTCTGATTTTCGGTTTTGCACGCAAATTTGGGGAATTGGGGGGGCAAAATTTGTGTTTGGCCCTTGATATTTTTGAGTTAGCACCAGCTAGTCTGGGTCGTTGGTTACAGTATAAAAATACATAGGTTGGGAACCCTCTTTGGAATGAGCTCGTCGAGCTCGTTCCAATGAGGGGTCATAGCCTGTGCTTTTGAGACAAAAATGAACAAAAATAGTTATTGAAGAATTTTGTTTGCAAGTGTCATCTGCTTTTCATGTTTGGTTATTGAAGAATTTTGTTTGCAAGTGTCATCTGCTTTTCATGTTTGGTAAAGGGTTAAATACCACATAATCTACTGACGGAATAGCTATGCATATAGGCCAAATCACCAAACTCATGATTATAAAGTACGGAGGATACTACACATAGTCACAGAAACGTAGAAAACATTTCATACGGAGGGGTGGGGAGAGGGAGGCAAGGTCATATAAGGGCCCCCACACACTGATATATTTCAGTGGAGGCCCATACATGTGCCATAATGGCATGGTAAGAATACAATCCATAAACTATGCTTGCAACTCACGCACCTCCAAATTGACAAAAATCCACATTTTTGGCTCTATATTTAACCAGTTTCTCCATCGGCCTGAAACAATGGGATAATATGTTACACGTGGAGCCAAAAAAGTTAACTTTTCTCGAATTTAAAGGTTGTAGTAGCAAATATCAGATGAAGGAAAACTTTGGTCACACCTTACGAGTAAAGAACCTGTGCATCCCCTTCCTTCCAATACCTAACAATGATGGACGAGTAAAAATAATGTTGGCCTAAACCAACTCTGTTGCTCTCTGAATTAATTATGGGAACAGTTGCTTTTGAGAGTCATGTGCCTGCTCCAGGGTTCCCAATGACAACCGATCATCAAATTCAAGCACTATTTAAGCACTTTTCAAGGACTCAGACCATGATTTTAAAAGACTATTGGAATTTTCATATGAACTTCCAATACCATGAACAACACAAAAGAAATTCTGCCTCAAAGACCGTACTTTTGAAAAACATAACTAGCTAGATATTATAGAATAAACGTATAGTGTTTTCAAGTAAAAAAATTATTCTACAAGTAGGATTAAGAATGAAACCGACGAGCATCTGGCGAGTCGGTTTCATTCTTAATTCTACGAGTAGAATAAATTTTTTACTTGAAAACACTATATGTTTATTTTGTTTATCCAATAAATCTTCAACAGGGAAGTCGCGGCAAAATCTTGCTATAATTTGCTACAAAACACAGCAAGAAATGAGCAGCACAGTGGTCCAATTCGATCGACAAGCAAAATTGGCAAAAATAAACAAGGTGCAGTAACACATTTCTGTCTAAAAGTTAAAAAATTTATAGTAATTTCTATATTTTTTATACTTACCAATGACCCAGACATAGCTGGTGCTAACTCTTAAAATATAGGGCCAAACACAAATTTTGCCCCCCAATCCCCAAAATTTGCATCTAAAACCAAAGAAAACATGTCCTGAATTGCCCTCCACACTTCACCTCTACTGCGCATGCGCAGTGTCAAGGACGTTCCGAAATTGGCGCCATTAATCATTCTAATAACCAGTGCCTGGTAAGCGCTATGTACTCAGCGGGGAGGCAAGAGTTCCCAAATCCTGGGAGGGCCATCCCCGTCTGGGTCATTGGTAAGTATAAAAAATATAGAAATTACTATAAATTTTTTAACATTTTTATACTGTACCAATGACCCAGACATAGCTGAATAGTAAAAAGGCTGGAGGGCCAAGGACATAGAGCAAGATGGAATACGCTCAATAATATAAAATAGAGTCATCCCCTCTAGGGAAAAAGAAGTAATAGGCCTTACATGTATCTTTCTTATTTATGATAAATTAGAAAGATACAACACCTTCCAAAATTGAGCATCATACATCCATGTACTCTATTAATATCCAATATAATCCTTATACTAATAATTTTTAAAGTAAGCCAATAAATAAAGTAAGTCTAGAGAATAGAGACTCTTATACTCCTTAAAAGTGTCTGAGGATTGCATAATCATGTCCGTTGACACGTGCTATATTCAAAAGCTATACTTTAAAAACTAAGACTTGAATGAATTTTTAAAACATAAACTTCTCACTAAACAACCATCCCAATAACAGCTCAGAATTACTAACTACGGAGGAGGTATCCCCTTGTTTTCATAGTAAAACAGGTGACCCAAGGGAACACCCTCCCCCCCCCCCTTTTTCTTGCCCTGGGTCAAATAGCCCAGAGCGAAGAGGGCAGCAGAACGGAGTCACTGCCGAAACAGACAGCCTACCTAGCTATAGTAGCAACTGTTAAGTGAATGACATTCTGAGCAGTAGATAATAGACCTAACAATAGAGGCCTCCAGAAATGGACTCGATATTTCTGAGATAAAAATTCATGAATGTGGATGGCTGAGCGCAATGAGCAGCCTTCAAAAATCTATAATAGCGACACTATTAATGTAAGCCCAAGATGTAGAAGAACTCTTACTTCATGAGCCGAAATCTTAAGCACAACTGCTGAGTCAATGATATACCATAAGCAGTACCGATAGTTAATTGAATCCATTAGCAATAGAATGGAGTAATTATAGTGCTCGCATCACCCAAATCTCCTTCCTAGACCGCAACGGACGAACCCGGCAGCCGAACCATTCGATGAATGCACGCTACACCGGGTGAGCTAGCGAATGTCACTCCGTCGATCCTACAAGGGATCTCTTAGGCGATAGACATATTCCATGAGCACTTATTGCCGCTAGCTCTTCATTAACTATGATGACAGAGGCACACTTTTGAAAGACATCTCCGTAACTTTGCGAACAAGAAACCAGAAATGCTTGGTTATAGCGAGCATATAATAATAATATATATAGCGTCGTTCAATAATTCGAAAGTTTGTGTGACATTATTGGACTATGTCGGAACTGAGGGACGATGTCCCTGAACCGAACCAAAAATTTCTAAGTCCACCGACGCTATCAGTTTCTTATCCGGCATCGCAGCATTCTGGTCCAACGAAAGAAGCTGTAGAAGATCAAGTCAGATGACATACACAACAGCATATGTTGTTCCGAAAGGGAAAGCTCGAAATCCTCCAAATCCCTTTCGGAATCCCGTCGGACCGGATGAAATTTTCGGACGTCCGTACCCGCTTCCGCGGAGCGTCCCGACCCAGCATCGTCGGATAAAAAATATGCGACAGATTCAGTTGATGCTGCGATAAACTGTGCTATTTAGGAAAGCACGTCCGTTCCCGAGGCCTGTGCAGAAGCGGTCTTACGATGCATTGCCGCCGGAAGCTCCGTGTACGTTGACTCAAGCACACTTTCCTATGCGAACGTCCGGAGTCTGCAGGCCTCGTGTCCCTGGCTACCGGATGGTGTGACCTGGTCGCCGATGATTCTCTGACTGGCGAAGCTGACTGGATATCCGAGGTCACGTAGCCAAGAGCGATCGTGTGCGCTACCATGAGAATGAGGAAGCCTTATTGACAGTCTACTCCGGACTGACTATATGTCGGAGCGTCCCGAGCGACGGACGTATGCTCCATATGCGAAACATTTTGTACCACAACATCTGGGGCCAGATGTTGTTGTACGAGAGAGGGGCCTCTCTCGCTCGCCGTCCGGATGGACCAGAACGAGCTATGAACCGGACTAAAAGGCTTCCTCCGTTCTCCCTCTAATCCGCCGTCACTGGGTGTGCATTTGGTTGATTTATAGTGCTCGCATCACCCCAAAACTCCTTCTAGACCGCAACGGACGAACCCGGCTGCCGAACCATTCGATGAATGGACGCTACACCGGGCAAGCTAGTGGACGTCAAAGGCCGTCAAACCTACTAGGGTCCTCTTAGGCAATTGGCATATTTACATGAGCACTTTTCCGCTAGCCCTTCATTAATTGTGACGACAGAGGCACACTGTTGGAAGACATCACAGATACATCACCCTAATCTTGATCGTCTGAAATAGAAATTGATAAAGTAGAGTGACCCTGCAGGGAAAGGACCGGAGTGTCCAATTCCCCACTAACATACCGTGACATACGCTTCCCATGTTGTCATCGAAATCATACGATACAGAACAGGAGTTAATGCGAGTACACTGACCACATATAGAATGATTATAAAAGTCAGAGGAAGACTTCCTCTTATTACAATTGATCAAAATCCTTTCAATGTGAAAAGAAAACAAGTCCTGGTACTCGCACCAACCCCTGGCAATCAAAATACATAATAATAATATGATCCATTAATATAGAAAAAATAATTGAAATCAAAATATTTTGAAAAAATATTTTTTCAGAACAGCCCAAGTTTCTGAAATGTAACGTTGAGCCCCAATGGATCCCAAGCCTAAGTGTGGACAAAAATTTTAAAAATATTTTAAACAATTTATTCAACACTTACGAACAATAATAATGTATCTAGCTATGATTAAAATAACATCAAGATATTATTTTCAAGAAATCCCCCCCTCACACAGAGGGCTGTTGTAAATGTAAACAATGAATGTAAAAACACTAAAATAAGACTCCAGGCACACAGGCCCGGAATCAGTTACCAAAAATACACTATCTGATGCAAAACAGAGACTTCCAGGGAAGAAACTGCAGAACATCAGATGGTAGATGCAGAACACAACGCCTAACCACCCGTAGGTGAAGACGTAAACATGGGGAAAAGAACAGAATTCATTCTGTTATTCAGCTAAAACTCCCAAGAAAATTTAGTAATAATAATTACAGAAACTATGCCAAAAGCATGGGAGAATAGCAAGGGGGGACTTAAAGGACAGGTAGAGAGGAAAACACTGAAAAATCAGTGTAACTAAATAATCAGAATGACAACAAAATGGCTGCTGCCTCGAAAATAGGTAACTTAACATAATTTCATTAAAAAATTTTAGGTAACAGCCCTGATAATATTCTGTCACACATTTTTCCTCTCCTCCTTCTCTATCCTCCTTAGAATCACCATTTCACTAATATTTATGTGTCTGGCATCATTTAAACTGAGATTTACAAGCACAAAGATCAGTCAGATGTTAACTGATGAAGGGCCAAACTTAGAATGATTAATGGCGCCAATTTCGGAACGTCCTTGACACTGCGCATGCGCAGTAGAGGTGAAGTGTGGAGGGCCATTCAGGACATGTTTTCTTTGGTTTTAGATGCAAATTTTGGGGATTGGGGGGCAAAATTTGTGTTTGGCCCTATATTTTAAGAGTTAGCACCAGCTATGTCTGGGTCATTGGTACAGTATAAAAGTTAAAAAATTTATAGTAATTTATATATTTTTTATACTTACCAATGACCCAGACATAGCTGGTGCTAACTCTTAAAATATAGGGCCAAACACAAATTTTGCCCCCCAATCCCCAAAATTTGCATCTAAAACTAAAGAAAACATGTCCTGAAAGGCCCTCCACACTTCGCCCCTACTGCGCATGCGCAGTGTCAAGGACGTTCCGAAATTGGCGCCATTAATCATTCTAATAACCAGTGCCTGGTAAGCGCTATGTACTCAGCGGGGAGGCAAGAGTTCCCAACTCCTGGGAGGGCCATCCCCGTCTGGGTCATTGGTAAGTATAAAAAATATATAAATTACTATAAATTTTTTAACATTTTTATACTGTACCAATGACCCAGACATAGCTGAATAGTAAAAAGGCTAGAGGGCCAAGGACATAGAGCAAAATGGAATACGCTCAATAAAATAAAATAGAGTCATCCCCTGTAGGGAAAAAGAAGTAATAGGCCTTACATGTATCTTTCTTATTTATGATAAATTAGAAAGATACAACACCTTCCAAAATTGAGCTTCATACATCCATGTACTCTATTAATATCCAATATAATCCTTATACTAATAATTTTTAAAGTAAGCCAATAAATAAAGTAAGTCTAGAGAATAGAGACTCTTATACTCCTAAAAGTGTCTGAGGATTGCATAATCATGTCCGTTGACATATGCAATATTCAAAAGCTATACTTTAAAAACTAAGACTTGAATGAACTTTAAAACCTAAACTTCTCACTAAACAACCATCCCAATAACAGCTCAGAATTACTAACTCCGGAGGAGGTATCCCCTTGTTTTCATAGTAAAACAGGTGACCCAAGGGAACACACTCCCCCCCCCCCCCCCCTTTTTCTTGCCCTGGGTCAAATAGCCCAGAGCGAAGAGGGCAGCCGAACGGAGACACTGCCGAAACAGACAGCCTACCTAGCTATAGTAGCAACTGTTAAGTGAATGACATTCTGAGCAGTAGATAATAGACCTAACAATAGAGGCCTTCAGAAATGGACTCGATATTTCTAAGATAAAATTCATGAATGTGGATGGCTGAGCGCAATGAGCGGCCTGAAAAAATCTATAATAGCGACACTATTAATGTAAGCCCAAGAAGTAGAAGAACTCTTACTTCATGAGCCGAAATCTTAAGCACAACTGCTAAGTCAATGATATACCATAAGCAGTACCGATAGTTAATAGAATCCATTAACAATAAAATGGAGCGTAACGTCCTTCTACTAGACATCAAAGACACAAGAAGCTTACGCCCTTGTAATAAACAGATATCTGTTTATAAATACATAAACTGTACCCGGAAAGAGTAAAGGCCTATGCCCATACGAAGACGGAAGGACCTTAAAATAATAGGTTCCGGATAATAGGAGCCTAACTCTTATGCAACAATCCAACCTAAATAGTAACGGAAGTATTGATTCCGAAACTATGAAAGTGAAAATCATCCATCGATAGTGCATGAAACTCACTGACTCTACAGTAAAAGAGAAACCAACAGAATTACTGTCTAAAGGTCAGAATTTGAAAACTACTGTTTCCAGAGGCTCAAATGATTACTTAGCTAAATAAGAACCGAAGTTAAAATCCGTATAGGAATTTAATCTAAAGATTCTAAGTCTATTTATCAAAAAGTTACTAACTGACTTAGATAAAGAGACAAAAGACTCAATTGTAAACTATCGTAGAGTGCATAGGTATGAGGTAACATAAACCTATAACCTAAATAATAACAGGCTGCAGTAGATCTTGTGAAACAAGTATACTAAAAAATAGCAATGAGTAGTATGGAGGGATCAACAATATGAACATAATGATCCCTACACCACGACGGAAGAGCCTCCACTTTAGCCGAAAGAATAGCGAAGAAGAGGATCTCCTATAGTAAGAAATCGCGTCCAAAGCTCGTCCAGTACAGTGCTTACAATGCAATACGGACCACACAACGGAATACATGAAGGTTGCGACCTTGCTGGTTGTGATAAAGATGACACGATTTACCCAGTGAAAAAGATCCTCACATAGAGGAAGATTTCACGTTAAGACCCACAGTAGACAAGAGAGTAAATTACTCATGATCTCTGTGAAGATAGAGATGCTATCAACAGAAATGTATTGTGGTTGTTTATCTTAGCAATACCTGCTAAAACAACAGCGCCGGAGGATACGCGTATCCTATCATTCCGTCCTATAGATCAATAAAGCGTTAACAATATTAGCTCAGAGATCTGGACAAGCCAACACATACGTCTGCAATTGATTAGCAAGCTGTGTCATAAATAAATCATCATTGGGCGCTCCCATAGATAGCAAATCTGATTGAATACTTGTTTGTTGAGAGTCCATTCTGACAGCAACAAGCGACCCGTAAGAGAACGGGAGTGCGATAAAACAATCAGACGACCCGGAATATGACGGACCAAAACTGAACTTGGTGTAGTATAACCAACAGACGGATTCTTTCCATTAAATTGAATAACGGAAACGAAAGAGTGCCTCCCTGGTTCCGGAGATACGCCACTACTGTCGAATTAAAGGACAGGAATTTGGGCATGCGTTTCTGAATAATGTTCATGCAATGAAATAAAGCACGCCTAAAAAACATTATTCCGCGGAAGTTAAACAGATTGCTAAAAGACTGCGGAACCCAAAGACCCTGGCACTTCGAATCCGTAGGGATCAGTATTATATCCCAATCTGTTTGACTGGCAACCGTCATAACAGCCACACTCGGGTCCGGCAACTGCGGCGGCACTCTCTGAGTCAACCACCGAATGTTTGCCCCAGTCTGAATCTCTTGTAACACTAGATAGACAAGAGAACGTATAAATCGAGCAATTCATGGATTGCCGAAAAGTTGCCGTCGAAGAGAAGCTCCTCCGAGAACGAAGCGACTCTGAGAGAGTTCTTAACCTTACTATCCACGCGTGTGGATGTAGCTAGGGCTGCGTCACGTCTAACTAACTCCAATCAGCCACTGAAGGGCGGAGTTATACGTGAACAAACTACTGCCCTCAAAAGAAATTACATTGAGAATAATATCCCGTAAATCTTTTCTTGAAGACGTAATGATAACGCCTCAGTAAGGCGGATTACGTATAATAAAGCGTCTAAGTTAAGTCTACTATACATAATGTCGTTCCCAACATTGAAATTGGAAAAGACATAAACGGCGAAAAAGAATATATGCAGTCTTTAATCACACCGTCTAGACGCATATGAACTCTCGGTATGCCCTGCTCTGCCAAAATAAACTATTTGTATAAATGATAAAATGGCAGAAATGAGCAACGCGGACAAGAAACTAAACTATCATGCTTAGTAGCAGGCTTGTATATATATATATATATAGCGTCGAAAAATAAAACACATGTTGTAATGACAATATTGGACTGCGTCGGTAAGTCAGGGACAATGTCCCTGAACCGATCGAAAAATCCGAGTCCAATGACGCTATAAGTCTCTTATCCAAGATCGCAGCAATGAAGTCCGAAATAATAATCACTGGAAGATAATGCCAGAAGATATGAAAGGCATCTTCTGATACTACTAAAGGGAAAACTCGAAATCTTTCGAATCCCTTTCGCCATCCTGTCGGACCCTATAAAGCGTTCGGTCATCCGTAGCTGATGCAACCGCGGACCGCACCGACCCAGCGCCGTCGGATAATTCCTGATTCGACCGAGAAACTGTCAATTGCTGGGATGCTGCGAAACAACTGTGCTAACTCGGATAGCACGTCCGTCACTGAGGCCTGAGGAGAAGCGGTCTTACGATGCATTGCCGCTGGAAGCTCCGTGATCGTTACCCCGTGCATACTTCCAATATGCGAGCGAACGGAGTGTATAGGCCTCGTGTCCCTTGGCTACCGGATGGCGCGACCTATTCGCCGTGGAATCACTGAATGCCGAAACTGATCGGATACTCGAGGTCACGTAGCCAATGTGCGGTCGTGTGCCCTGCTGCGAGGAAGAGGAAGCATTAAAGACAGTCTCTCGGACTGTCAATATAACGGAGCGTCCCGACCAACGGACATATGCTCCGAATGTAAAATATCTGAACCACAACATGCGGTCCCCTATGTTGTTGGGCGAGAGAGGGACCTCTCTCGCTCACAGCCCGGACGGACCTGGACAAGCCAGGAACCGGACTAACAGGCTTCCTCCGATCTGTCCTCAATCTGCCGCCACTGGGTGAGTACTAAAGTAATTAAAGTGCTCGCATCACCCAAATCTCCTTCTTAGACCGCAACGGACGAACCCGGCAGCCGAACCATTCGATGAATGTACGCTACACCGGGTGAGCTAGCGAATGTCACTCCGTAGGCGATAGACATATTCCATGAGCACTTATTGCCGCTAACTCTTCATTAACTATGACGACAGAGGCACACTTTTGAAAGACATCTCCATAACTCTTCGAACAAGAAACCAGAAATGCTTGGATAGCAAGCATAAAATAATAATATATATAGCGTCGTTCAATAATTCGAAAGTTTGTGTGACATTATTGGACTATGTCGGAACTGAGGGACGATGTCCCTGAACCGAACCAAAAATTTCTAAGTCCACCGACGCTATCAGTTTCTTATCCGGCATCGCAGCATTCTGGTCCGACGAAAGAAGCTGTAGAAGACCAAGTCAGATGACATACACAACAGCATATGTTGTTCCGAAAGGGAAAGCTCGAAATCCTCCGAATCCCTTTCGGTATCCCGTCGGACCGGATGAAACTTTCGGACGTCCGTACCCGCTTCCGCAGAGCGTCCCGACCCAGCATCGTCGGATAAAATATATGCGACAGATTCAGTTGATGCTGGGATGCTGCGATAAACTGTGCTATTAAGGAAAGCACGTCCGTTCCCGAGGCCTGTGCAGTAGCGGTCTTACGATGCATTGCCGCCGGAAGCTCCGTGTACGTTGACTCCCGCACACTTCCTATGCGAACGTCCGGAGTCTGCAGGCCTCGTGTCCCTGGCTACCGGATGGTGTGACCTGGTCGCCGAAGAATCCTTGATCGGCGAAGCTGGTAATATATCGGCGGTCACGCAGCCAAGGTGCGGTCGTGTGCGCTGACGAGAAGAGGAAGCCGTAGCAGTCTCAGCGGACTGCCTATACAACGGAGCGTCCCGAGCGACGGACGTATGCTCCGCTTGCGACACATTTTGTACCACAACATCTGGGGCCAGATGTTGTTGAACGAGAGAGGGGCCTCTCTCGCTTGCCGTCCGGATGGACCGGAACGAGCTATGAACCGGACTAAAAGGCTTCCTGCGTTCTCCCTCCGATCCGCCGTCACTGGGTGTGCATTAAGTTAATTTATAGTGCTAGCATCACCCCAAAATTCCTTCTAGACCGCAACGGACGAACCCGGCTGCCGAACCATTCGGTGAATGGACGCTACACCGGGCGAGCTAGCGGACGTCAAAGGCCGTCGAACCTACTAGGGTCCTCTTAGGCAATTGGCGTATTTACATGAGCACTTTTCCGCTAGCCCTTCATTAATTGTGACAACGGAGGCACACTGTTGGAAGAGATCACAGATACATCACCCTAATCTTGATCGTCTGAAATAGAAATTGATAAAGTAGAGTGACCCTGCGGGGAAAGGACCGAAGTGTCCAAATCCCCAACAACATACCGTGACATACGCTTCCCATATTGTCATCGAAATCATACGATACAGAACAGGAGTTAATGCGAGTACACTGACCACATATAGAATGATAATAAAGTCAGAGGAAGACTTCCTCTTAAAACAATTGATCAATATCCTTTCAATGTGAAAAGAAAAGAAGTCCTGGTACTCGCACTAACCACTGGCAATCAAAATACATAATAATAATATGATCCATTAATATAGAAAAAATAATTGAAATCAAAATATTTTGAAAAAATATTTTTTCAGAACAGCCCAAGTTTCTGAAATGTAACGTTGAGCCCCAATGGATCCCAAGCCTAAGTGTGAACAAAAATTTTAAAAATATTTTAAACAATTTATTCAACACTTACGAACAATAATAATGTATCTAGTTATGATTAAAATAACATAAAGATATTATTTTTTAGAAATCCCCCCCTCACACAGAGGGCTGTTGTAAATGTAAACAATGAGTGTAAAAACACTAAAATAAGACTCCAGGCACCCAGGCCCGAAATCAGTTACCAAAAATACACCATCTGATGCAAAACAGAGACTTCCAGGGAAGAAACTGCAGAACATCAGATGGTAGATGCAGAACACAACGCCTAACCACCCATAGGTGAAGACGTAAACATGGGGAAAGAACAGGATTCATTCTGTTATTCAGCTAAAACTCCCAAGAAATTTTAGTAATAATAATTACAGAAACTATGCCAAAAGCATGGGAGAATAGCAAGGGGGAACTTAAAGGACAGGGAGAGAGGAAAACACTTAAAAAAACAGTGTAACTAAATAATCAGAATGACAACAAAATGGCTGCTGCCCTGAAAATAGGTAACTTAACATAATTTCATTAAAAAAGTTTAAGTTACAGCCCTGATAATATTCTGTCACACATTCTTTTCCTCTCCTCCTTCTCTATCCTCCTTAGAATCACCATTTCACTAATATTTATGTGTCTGGCATCATTTAAACTGAGATTTAAAAGCACAAAGATCAGTCAGATGTTAACTGATGAAGGGCCAAACTTAGAATGATTAATGGCGCCAATTTCGGAACGTCCTTGACACTGCGCATGCGCAGTAGGGGCGAAGTGTGGAGGGCCTTTCAGGACATGTTTTCTTTAGTTTTAGATGCAAATTTTGGGGATTGGGGGGCAAAATTTGTGTTTGGCCCTATATTTTAAGAGTTAGCACCAGCTATGTCTGGGTCATTGGTACAGTATAAAAATATATAATTCCCCAACAAACTTGAGCTAAACTTGCAAAAATACTTTATTATATGAGCAGTGGGTGGTGTTTTCTACTGGCATTGTGTAATACTTCCAAAAAGATTTAAAGAAATCAACAATCGAACTATTAATTATGCTAGACAAATGTGGTAGAGGCCAGAGGTCAACAAGTCCATCGCTACTAGGGGAATAAATTTTTTCAGTGTTAAACCTATGGGGAAAATTTATTACCCTACTAGGTGAATAAAGCAAAAATTTATCCAAGTCCTTTATTGTTCAAATAAACAGCCAGTTATGGGATAAAAATGTACCTCAAGTTCAACAAAGTTCCATCTGCAATGTTTAAAGCCTTGTTGCACTCAAGGGATAGAGAGATGTGGTTTCTGACCATTTTTGTGACATCCCATGCATGTGGGGTGGGTTGTCATGAAACATCTGATATCCGGAGTTATAGACAAACTGAATTTAAGTATTTTTCAAGGGAGGTGGTGGAAAATTAAGTAATTTTCAAGGATAGAAACAAATTTAAGCACTTTTCAAGAAAGTAGCCAAAATTCAAGGACTTTTCATTTGAGTGGGAACCCTTTCCTCCAAGGGCCTAGGATCCTTCCCAAAAATGATGAGATAGAACTCTGCCTGTATAAATCCTGATCTTCTATAACAAAGACCTCGCTGAATTTGAATCGAGTAGAAAATACAAAACCTACCTTGTCTTCTAATATATCAATCTGCAGTAATTGTTGTGATAAAACTGTAGGTTTTGCAGTGTGGTATGCTGCCTGAAAAAAAATGAGAACTGTTACTTTTCCATCATTACTATTTTTCTCAAAAGCATTTGCAACAAGCAGTAGATTATAAATAAACAATATAGTCTGAAAGGAATTAAATTAGATGCATAGGTGGTGAAGATCACTTTTATTATCAATGGCTATATAATGACTATAAGTTAACAAGGAAAAGGAGCAAGGCAAAGCATTGCATATGTCCCCTCTGGCAAAACCATGGATAGAATATGCTGCTCACTGGAAAGGTGGCATTTCTCAAGATAGCATAAATATCTTTGAAAAAACACACATGCATGCAAGCAAGACGAACTTGGTTAAACTTCCCTGCATACCCATTCAAAATGGGCATTATAAAGATTATTCAGTTTTCTGTTGTCATTCAATGAAGAATATTCTCATTGACAAAAACCAACAATGCAAAAAGTTCATAGGGACAGTTTTTGTAAGTCTAACAAGAGGCATAACTGAGGTAAGTATGCATGGACAGAACCCACAATATGTGGATATCCTTTCCCCTATTCTAGTCTGTCACCATTTATTTAGTTTTCTATCATAACCGCAACATAGACACATGTTATAATGTAAAAGGTTAATTTTGTTATTTTTCAACCTCCAACAAGGACCATAACTGATATGAATGTGTGGACGAAACCAGTGATATGTGGATATCATTTCCCCTATGCTGGTCTATCGTCATACCAAAGGACAACAAAATCTGACAACCATTGCCAGATTTATAACACAACATGTTTGCTCAGACATACAGAAACCCTGACTATATACCCACCGAACCTCCTAAGGAGGTCAGGGGGGATAGTAACACAGTCAAAAAAAGGCCAGTTCAGCCAGTTGTTTATACTCACGCTGTACGTTTTAGAGAACACTCATCCAGGCATTGGTTACTAGATTCCACTATACCAGCAAAACAATAGGCATTACTCCAAATTGGGGAGCCATATAATAATAATAATAACCAGAGGCTCTATTGAGCCTAAAACACTCACCTGGCTCAAACTGTCAAAACAGATGAGTGTATCAGTAAGTGATCAGCAGCAAGAGCAATTTTTTTGATTTGCTATGACACAACCAAAGGCAATTTTTTTGGCCATTCATTTCTGCTGGTCCAAGGAAAGCTTCCTAGCAAGCTCTGTTCTGTGAAGTATTAAAAAACAACAACCGAACAAAATTTTTGTTTTGTTTTCATCTACTGTGGTTCTTTCTAGCCAATCAAACCCCCCCCCCCCCCCCCCCCCCACCAAACATTTGTGAAAAAAAACCCAAAAAACAAGCGACTCAATTTGAACAAACTTGAATTTGACACCCGTACAGATGTTACATACCAAATACGAAAGGATCCTCACTGGTGGATCTGAAGAAAAAGAAATTTTCAAGAAATTTTCTCATATTGCTCTAAGTTAAACTTTGGGCTTCAATACAAAGCCCAAATATTAACCCAGGGACCTGATTTGAACAACCTTCAATCTAACCCTCTCAGAGGTATTGTACACCAAATTTTAAAAGAATCTGACTGCTGGATCTGAAGGAGATGATTTTAAACGACAATTCCCCATATTGCACTATAGCTAAGTAAATATTTGGGCTCCCTTGGGGAACCCAAATATTAACCCAGGAACTTGATTTGAACAAATTTGAACCTTACATCTCTAGAAATGTGACATACCAAATATGAAAGGATTCTCACTAGTGGGTCTGAAAAAGAAGATTTTTTAAGAAATTTTCTCATATTGCACTAAGTTAAAATTTGGGCTCCAATAAAGAGCCCAAATATTCATCCAGGGATCCCATTAGAACAAACTTGAATCTAACCCCCCTAGAGATGCTGCATACCAAATATCACAAGAATCTGACTGGTGGATCTGAAGACGATTTTGAAAGATTATTCCCCATATTGCACAAAGTTAATATCCAGGCTCCCACTGGAAGCCCAAATATTAACCTAGGGACTTGATTTGAACAAATTTGAATCTTACACCTCTAGATATGTCACAAACCAAATATGAAAGGATACTCACTCGCAGGTCTGAAAAGAAGATTTTTTAAGCAATTTTCTCATATTGCACTAAGTTAAAATTTAGGCTCCAATAAAGAGCCCAAGTATTCATCCAGGGATCCCATTTGAACAAACTTGTATCTAACCCCCTAGAGATGTTGCATACCAAACAAACTTGAATCCAACCCCCCTAAAGATGCTGCATACCAAATATCAAAAGAATCTGACTGGTGGATCTGAAGAAGAAGATTTTTTAAAGAATATCCCCATATTTCACCAAGTTAATAATCAGGCTCCCATAGGAAGTCCAAATATTAACCCAGGGACTCGATTTGAACAAATTCAAATCTTACACCTCTAGATATGTCACATACCAAATGTGAAAGGATACTCACTAGCAGGTCTGAAAAGAAGATTTTTTAAGAAATTTTCTCATATTGCACTAAGCTAAAATTTGGGCTCCAATAAAGAGCCAAATATTCATCCAGGGATCCCATTTGAACAAACTTGTATCTAACCCCCTAGAGATGTTGCATACCAAATATCAAAAGAATCTGACTGGTGAATCTGAAGAAGATTTTTAAAGATTATTCCCCATATTGCACCAAGTTAATATTCAGGATCCCATAGGAAGCCCAAATATTAACCCAGAGACTCAATTTGAACAAATTTCAATCTGACCCCTGGAGAGATGTTGTATACCAAGTATCAAAAGAATCTGACTGTTTGGTCTGAAGAAGAAGATTTTTAAAGCTTATTCCCCATAGCACCTTAAGTTAATTATTTGGGCTCCTGTGTTGAGTGCTCACACAGAGCCCAAATATTGATCTAACAACTTCCCTTGAACAAACTTCAATCTTCAACACCAAAGAGTGTTCCATACCACATATCAAGGAAATCTCTCTGGTCGATCATGAGAAGAAGATTTTTAAAGATTTTTAGGCTTTGGCATCATTGACCAGAGCCCGAAGAAGGCAGCCACTTCATTTGAACACAATAGAAAGGGTATACTCCAGGGATGGTTTGTGTAATACATGTTTGAATTTGGCTGAATGGCTGTGAAGAAGAAGCCAAGTTTGCAAAAGCTAGCAGATGACAGACGACAGACGCCAAGTGATGGCAATAGCTCACACTGACTTGCAGTCAGGTGAGCTAATAATAATAATAATAATAATAATAATAATAATAATAACAGGTGAGAAGGCTGTGATTTCCCCCGTATGCCCAAATACCATCCCATCACCATGCCTCTTCTCTCCTCCCAACACCTGGAAACACTCAATATATTCTACAAGATATCCAACTTTCCCTGATAAGCAACTAACCCTCTCCTTTTCTCCTTTATTCACACAATAATCAAATATCTTTCATTCTCTCCTTCCAGTTAACCTAGAGCTGGATGTTTTTTTGTTTTCCGGTTCAGTTCTGGTTTTTGCAGCAAACTAGAAAACCGAAGAACTGACCGAACAGCTTTACTGTGTTTGTCCATGAACTGATCAAACTATTTTACTGGGAGGGAACTGGACTAGTGGCCAGTATGGACTCTTGCCACTTAGTCTATCTGGCAAAGTGCTGAATGTGTCATGTTCTCATTGTCACATTTTCTCCCTTATAGACTTGTCCGGTGTAAAATGTGACAACGCGAACACAACATAGATTAGAAGATCTTTACTCATTTCTTGCCCTAATTTGTGCTTTTTCTGGCCCAATGGGCTTAGCAGCTGATTGTCTAGATCCCCTGAGAATGATCAAAGTGGAGTTAGACTGAACCCAATGGAGTGTTGAATGGTACTGTAAAACTACTGAACATTTTTCCAAGCTGAGGAGCCTGAAGTATTATTTACTATATGTTCTTAGAATACAGCCTATAATAAAGTATACCATTAGGCGATATTCTTTTGTAAATGAAGCCATATTAGCGCCTTATTATGTCGATATTCCTATAGCATTAATGCAATATTTTCAACGTGTTGTGGTGAATATCACATGAAGAATGCGATATTTCCATAACTATCATTCGTAATTTTCTGGGTGTGCCGGGCCTGCAATATGTGTAGTGTAAAAATATATTACTCACTTTTTACTTGTGACATCTGACCTCCAGTCCTTTGCCGAGTGCTATTTTGATGGCACGCAGCCTTCAGAAACAAACACTTTCAACAAATGAAAATTTTACAACTCATCAATTCACGAAAAACTTTCCAATTTTTATGCATTAGTCCCAAGACGTTATCACCCCACCAACTCATAAAAGCGATTTGCCGTATCAAAATTATCAAGGATTTGTGCAATGTAGCAGCCTTCCTGTTTTTTTTTTTGTTTTTTAATGAAGCACTGAATGAAGAGCGTACAACACCGCAACTTTTACCTGTTGGTGAAAAATGCTACTGTGCACGCCTTCCTTTCAACAAAACTCTGTGCGTGTATGGGGTGGGGGGAGGGGGGGGGGGGCTTTTCACAACACAGACATGTACATATGGGACATGCTATTGACAGCAAATATACAGGGTTTTTTTATTTTTACCGGCTAAATCATGACCAACTGACACATTATTGCTATAAAAATATATCAATATTCAGATACGGATGTGATGCAAATAGCACCCAAATAGCATGTCCAGGTTTACACTTTATTGTAGGCTGTACTGTAACTGGTGAAGGGCTAAATTATTTTTGATCATCAAAATTCATTCATATATCTTTGCCTTGTTACAATTTATGGGAGAGTGCCAATAGGTACTCTCCCATAAATTGTAAAAAGGCAAATTCGAACAGATTCAATAATTTCACTTCAAAGGTTAGGAGAACAACCTCAGAATATGAAGGCTTTGGGTTGTGATTCCTGCACTTCAGAATAAAGCCCAAATATGGGTTTCCAGCACTCTACCAATTAAAAATCAAAAGCTCACTGATACACTACCTCCCCATTACACTCCCAGGGAACCTTACTCTGTCAGACTGATATTTTGGACATTCTAAGATAAAGTTTTCCACAGTCTCCCAAATTACACATCTGGCACTCCTTTTCAATGTCTTTCTCAGTTTTGCCATTGAGCTCCACCAACATAGACCACAGTTTGAATGCAGTGCCTCCCTCCAAAGGTGCTATCAAGGTACTCCTCAAAACCTCATTACTCTCCATCTTTGCTTTTACACCTTTTGCACAAAATTCCAGTTACAATCCCCCATGTTTTTCAGACATTTTTTATCTCTATTTAATAGAGAGTGTCCAAAAACAGGAAAGTTGTTCCTGGGACACTGAAACCCACTTAATTGGGGTATCTCTTAACTGAATACTCTAACTGAATATAATTTCCAAACACAAAACCATTTACCACTCAGTACAAATTTTACCTTGTATTTTGGTTAACTGAATAAAAAATCTTGTGATATGTCGAAAAATCACCTTGACTATCACCAAATTCCCCATCTGTCTAGACCTATCTGGCCTCAGTACACCCAATACAGGCATTTAATCTACTATACTTTGTTTGACAGAGCTACATGAGCTCTGCCAAACAAAATATAATAGAATAAATGCTCATTTTATCTCAAGAATACAGAAAAGTGACCAAATCCCTGTTAATTGAAAACTCTCCAATTTGTTAACCCTTTACCCAACGTAACGGCAAAAACGGCCAGCGCTATTCACAAAAATCGGCAATTAATTTTCATTATTTTTTCATTTTTTGTCTCGTTCCAATGAGCTCGATCCAATGAGGGGTCATAACCTATGTTTTTGAGACAAAAAATGAAAAAACTAGACCTGTTTGTAAGCACAGCTAACGAAATACCCCCCCAAAATAAAGATTGCTATCAAGTCGATTTTTAAAAATATGTTAGCACATTGTACAGGTGCTTCATTTTGATACTCAGAAAAGTGAAGGAAAATAAAGTGTCAACATATGGTGACACAAAAAATACCCCCGCTTATTTAACAATGTAAGCCTGACTACAGGTGATACAGGTTTTGGGTATATACAAATACTAAGTCCATAAAGGGCAATGACTCTGGCAATAAAATCTCGACCAAAACGTGCATTTCACTATTGGTATACAGCAATAGGATACACTTGCATACCAAAATATCAAGTCACTCAACCAAGTTATTCATGATTGAATTTTGGACGGATGGACAGATGGATGGACGGATGGACAGTCAGACCTTGTACTGTGGGTAGACATCAACACGAATTTCATATAGAAACCCATATTAAATCAAAGTTCAAAAGAGATAACCTGGTTAAAATTGTCACAGATCAAAAATTTTGGAATATGCACATGTTCACTTAGTAGTGATGATGTTTGAAAGGTTTCTTCAAAATCGGTTCTTTAATGTAGGAGGAGTTGCACACAAGAGAATTTGTTCGGACGGAAAGACGTACGGATGGACGTACAGGGCGATTCCTATATAGCCCCCACTTCTTCGAAGCGGGGGTATAATTAGTTATTCAAGAATTTTGTTTGCAAGTGTCATCTGCTTTTCATGTTAGGAAAAGGGTTAATTAAATAATTCTCACTGGTAAAGTTGCTATTCAATTAACAGGGTTCCACTGTATTAGATGTATCAACACAAAATTACCGTCAGAATGATAATTTGAATGTTAACTCTTAACCCACTGAGCAAAACCATATCATGTGACCCCCTCGTTGGAATGAGCTATACGAGCTCATTCCAAGGAGGGGTTACATGATATGGTTTTGTTGAAATTTTTTGAAAATATTTTTTCAACTACTGAATTTGCATATACGTGGGTGGATGCGGCTGAGTCGTTGGGTAAAGTGTTAACCAGTAAAATATAGCTTATTTACTGCTTCATTTCTCAAGGTTCCCATGGAGTAATATATATGTAATTAACACATGAAATATATATGTACTGAAGGCATGGTAAATGGTTTAGAACTTATATGTAATTAACAGGTTTATTCAATTAAGAAATATCCAATTGAGTGGGATCCACTGTATAAACAACATCAGTCATCATCAACTGTATAACAAGCAAACAAATACATTCTGTTCAAATCCCGAGTCCACATTCTATGCATAAAAAATTGTAACCAAACAGATTTCTTTTTTGTTCAGTGTAGGGTTGGCAGAACTTGTCCTTCTGAATCCTATACATGTATCAAGGGTGGATTACTCAGAGTTTCTCTTTGCCAGAGTGTACAGAAGTAAATTTCAGCACTGTTAGAAAAATTAACAATAAAATAATAAAAAAAACTTGAAAAAATTTCTTTGAAACATGGATGTTTAAAAGACACAGTCTCCTCAATTCAAACAGCAAACTGATAATTTCCATCTGTTTCCACTTTGTGTATATCTACTAAGACTAGTAGTTCAAAAATATTCCTCACAAGCCTGCAAATTTTCTGATAAAACATTTTTTGTGGTGGAAAGGGAGAGGGCACCCTCAGGAGCCTCTCTGAATATTTACATTCACGTTCCCATGCAACAAGGTATTTGTTCTTGTAACCCTGAAAAAAGCAAAGCGAGTGGTCTTCTGTGACATCAGAAAAGCATTCGATAAGGTGTGACATGTGGGTCTCATTCGCAAGCTGGAAAAAATAGGAGTGTCAGGTGATTTACTTGCTTTTTTAAAATCGTACCTCTCCGACAGGGTCCAGAGGGTCGCAATTGCCTCCGAGACCTCATCCTGGAGACTGATAAACTCTGGAGTTCCTCAGGGGTCGATACTTGGCCCCTTAATATTTCTCATATATATCAATGACATAACAGATAACCTCTTAAGTAGCATTCGGCTCTTCGCTGATGATACATCATTGTATCTTATAGTTGAGAATCCAACCCAAGCAACAAATATGATCAACCAGGATCTGACTACAATAGAACATTGGGCCAAGACATGGTTAGTTGAGTTCAATCCTAAAAAATCTGAGAGCATGCTCATATCGCATAAGGTTACCCCTGCTGTGCACCCACCACTATTTCTTGGTAATACCCATATATCGGAAGTTAAAAGTCTCAAGCACCTGGGAGTTATCTTAAATGGTGCTTGTACGTGGAATGACCACATTGAACATATCTGCGAAAAGAATGCTCTCGCGTAGATTTACTGTGGCAAAAGTTTACTCTTGACCGCAGTTTCTTCAAAAGTTTTACTTTGCCTTTATTAGGCCTCTTCTTGAATAAGGTAGCACAATTTGGGACAATTGCCTGGCAAGTAATACAATCGATTTGGAAAAAGTACAGTTGGCTTCAGCAAGGATAGTGACTGGCGCAACAATGAGTGCTAGGACTTCCGTGCTGTACAATGAAACCCGCTGGGACTCCCTTGAGGAAAGACGTCGCAAACACAAACTGAAACAATTCTCCCAAATGTTTCACCATACGACGCCCCCATATATTGTTCATTATAAGGTACCTCCAACAGTCTCTGCCACCAGCCGATGTCTCAATTTCCGAGCAGGTAATGATCTCCAAGTTCCCTTCTGCAACACCCAGCTGTACCAGTCTTCATTTATACCAAGAACTACAAACCTATGGAATGACATACCGTTATCAATCAGAGAAAATTCATCAGTGAGTAATTTCGCAAGCTATCTCAACAGGGGCAATTTGCAACCCAGACTTTTTATGGCCATGCAAAATCACGAATAGCACAAATCTATCACTGCAGATTGCGGTTGTGTTGCAGTAATCTTAGCACCCATTTATTCAATAACCACCTGTGTCAGTGTGGTGTCATCCAGACAAGCGAACACTTTCTTTTGTCCTGTCCTGTCTTTGAGGAAGCACGCAGGTCAACAATAAAATCACTTCCATTCACACCAGATGTGACAACACTCCTATTAGGCTCCGAATTCCTTACCAGTGAAGAAAATTTGTCTGTATTTGAAATGGTGCAGGACTTTATTCTACTTAGTAAACGCTTCCAATAACTGCAACCCTACCGCTGCTAACCTTATCGTTTACAATGGGTGGAATCTGGGCCTAGTCGCCCACTGGGTGATCTCTCAATACAACATCTCTTTAAAGTAAGCTCCTATCGTGTTATCCAACTATCTCTTTTGTTAATGGACCATCAAACTAACCAGATGATCGGTGGCGGTGGGTTTGCTTGTCTGTTTTACGCGAGTCCTTTTTTTTAGTGAAAAAATATATCAAATGAAATACCTGCGGGGTGGGGGCCTGGTTCACTATTAGCTTCTCACACTGTTGGGGTTTTTCATTGGGGGCAGGGTTCCTGGGTATTGCTACCACGCTGTGTGCCGCGGATGGCGAACAATGTTTTGTATATTACGGAACAATACATTGCATGCTAATGAATAATGCGTCTTCCACTTACGAGACATTGTTCGTTTCCAGGCGGTGCATGGTGCTGGCGGCGGTCCTCCGCAGCCGTGTTCCGTGCTGGAATGGAAAAAATGTTAACAGTACTCGCAAGTCCACCCTCCCACCTCCTCTGTCCATTTGAACATCTCCCTCCAATACTCGGGTTAGGCTGCAATCTCTGAGTCAGTTCCCTAACTGTTGTCCATCAATGTTGATGTCTTGTGCATTCAAGTTGGACCTTTTCAAATGTCATTCTTCTCCTTCACTCGTCCTCTCGTTCTACTTTCTTCAATTTTTTTCCGTGTTTAAACAATATCCAACCAATCCACCCATTCTATCTGTCTAACTAAAATTGTGAAATTTCGCAGACTTGGGAGACGGTTCACATAAGCATTCAGCTTTCTTCTGAATCCCCTACTTCCACAAGTTAGTTTAATATGATAGGTGTTAATTGTATTCACTGAAATTTATGTACAAAACATTCAATTCGTTTACACTTGTTTGCATGTATACAATTAACTTATATTTTTCAATAAATATTGTTTAAACTAAAAAGCAAAGCATTCATTCTGATCATGACAAAACTCCTTCAGAGCATTATAAAATTCAACTATATAC